>JALXJV020000019.1:9102389-9398300 GCA_024633595.2 Lepomis macrochirus | reverse complement strand
AATGGATATAAATGTTATTAACAGATCAATACTTGTATATACTTATACAAGTATTTACAAGTATAAATATTAGTGGTGGGCCGTTATCGGCGTTAACGTGCTGCGTTAACGTGAGACTCTTATCGGGCGATAAAAAAAATATCGCTGTTAATCTATTCTCAAAGTTGGGTTGGGAGCTGGGTCTATACTACGCAAGCTATGATGACTTTCACCTTGATATTTTAGCGCAGATGTATACCTCGCCAAATTGCACTGTAGGGGGCAAGAACAAGTCTTCGAACCTGTGTGTTTGCCTGCTGTGAAATTACCACCTCAAACGTGACGTGCTAACATGGATGCAGCTGTTGCTGCGTTCCATTTACCTCGGAGGGCGGAGCTGGGAATGACGTCACACCCGAGTTAACGGCGTTACAGTTACAACCTCGCTCGGCCAGCTGTTTGTTTACAACTAGCCAGGTTAGTTATTGATACGCCGGTTGATTAAAAAACGCATTGTGCGGTATTTACTCACACTAACTGTAGCAACACGTCCACACACAGCTGTTGGACAGCACTTTGTGTATGAACATTTCTGAAGCCCCCGGGTTTGCTTCTGGGAAAATTTACTTTTAAGAAGCTTCCCAATGGAAAATTTGGTTGTTTGCACCTTGTGCAATGCGGAATTAGTTTACTGTAGGAGTTCTTCCAGTCTCAAGTAGCCTACCACCTAAACGCAAAGCACATCACATGCTACACACAAGTACATCTTATTGAACATGATTTATTTTCATCACCAATTATCATAGTAGAACAGCTTTCTCAAGCAGTTTGTGATGCATTTTGGAAACAGGAGATGAGCCCCTGGTCTAATGCGCCACCTGGCTTGAAACCTGGCTTGAAACCCGTTCACACACAATGTCTTCGGCAGAATTCAAATGAGCCAATTTAATCTAGATTAATCTAGATTAATTTCAAGATTAATCTAGATTAATCTAGATTAAAAAAATAATTATGCCCACCTCTAATAAATATACTTTGTTTTCCATGTTGAAGCTAAACTGTGGCTAAATGTACTACAGGAATGTTTGTAAATTTAACTACCATAGTATCATGCAAAATTTCAGTGACATGCACATAACAGTAATGTACTGGGTTTGAATCAGGTCTAAAAGCCTTTCCACATGCTATTCCACCTCTCTCTTTCTAATTATTTCTGGCTTCTGTCCTCTTTGAGCTATTTAATAAAATAAAACAAAACAAATGCATTTTCTTGTAACTTTGATAGGATGTAAGTAAAAAATGGACCATGAACTTTACAATTGTGTCATGAATCTTTCTTCAGTTTATATTTGGAACACAGATTGTGTTTTTTAAATGTCGGGGCGAAAGTTAAGCATGTACTTACTGCACACTGGCAAATTGTCCTCACACATCTAACACATTTATTTTATACATTACATGTGTGTGCACATTTTCGGTCTCTTATGTGCATGTCTTCTTTCAGTTGGCTGCAAGCTATCTCATTCATCACACAGCTTAACTCCATATCTAACATTGTTCATTTCAAAAAAAGCATCCCTCAGAGCAAACTTAAGTTGTTTTTTCCTGGAGCAAAATGATAGTCTATCTAAATAGAGTGAACCCAAACTTTCATTATGATTTCAGATAAGCAGGCGGCTGAACCTATAATGTAGTTTTGAGTTACAATGTGGGGGGGGGCTGTGGAAGCATTGTAAATAGCCAAGTAAATCACTAATATGTACTGCACACTTTATCCACAGTCTGCTACAGCAGATAGCAGTATATTGGCAAAGTTGAATTAGCCTTAGGCCAGATATACATCAATTATCAATGGCACTGCTACTGTAGGGCGTAATGGACTTAGAGGTTGCAGATTTTTTCACTGCAACTTGTGAGGCAAATATAGACTGAAAAGTGAAAACAGTGAAGCATATTTGGGTGCATAATCCACTAGAAAGCTACTACACTGGACCTCTACCACTGTTTGTTAAGAGAAACTAACTCTACATATATATATATATATAGTCTCACACATTCAAATGAGACAGACTAAGTCAAAATTAAATTAAATTAATAATTAAATGAATAAAAAACATTATTCAATTACATCAAATAATTCAAACAATTATTCAATCTACCAGAAAATTTATATCAATGAGTCAGATGGACAGCCATCTTTGAAATACAATTTACAAAGATGAATTATGCCTCTCAGGCTTTAATGCATCTTAAAAATACTATGAACACCAGAAAAAATAAATATCAAGCATTTAAAGTTTAGCCATTCACCAACAGAAGACAAGTGCTTCTTAACAAAAACCCCATCTCCAAATGATATAAGGATGTAGATAAAGAGCAGGAACATGGTCATAAAATTCCTTTTAAACCTAGAATTTAAACAAATCCAGACAACTACACTACTTTCTTTAATTTTAACGGGGAATCTGATCCCTTAACAGTTCCTGTGAAGCTCTCTAATCTTGTCCAGCTCCTACTGTGTGTTTAAAGGCAGGTGATAATGTCAGTCCAACAGTCTTTGGCAGTTTGGAGCAGTTATCCACCTGCCTTCCTGTCTGGCGGGGAAGTGAGCTGTCAGATCTGATCATCTTCATGATGTTGCTTCTCTCTGAGGTCTCTGCTGGCCTGGCTGTGACCCTGACCAGGGGGTCAAAAGTCGCATGTTTCCCACCATTTCTCTGCACTGCAACCATGCAGCCGTCAAGTTTTACAGTGAGTGTGTGCATGTGGAGTAGAGTGAGACCCAATTTCACTGTAGGAGTCAGGGATATGACTGGGGCTGTCAGGCCAAGGTGAAAACAAGATTTTATGGAAAATATGTCTCCACTTAAAGGGATTCACTTTTCCAACCTGTGAACTCATGCAGGAAGCACGGCTGGTTTTCAACTAAAGCTTGCCTGCCATGTCATTGTATGGTTGGTATACTTACCATTATGATATAATGAGTGTCCTTGGTCTGTGAGTTTTCAACAAATGCAGTGTTTCTCCTACCATTGTTTTAAGGAGGTGGCTTACCCTCACGTGATCCCCACTCAACCCCCGAAGGAGTGGAATTAACTGTAGGCTACAACTCGGAATATCATGAAATCTAGCAAAATGTTGATCTAATTTATAAAAATCAGGATTTTCACATGCATTATAAGCATTTTGGCCACAGCACTTAAGCCAAACGAACAGAAAAACTATGTTGTTGTTTTGGTGTTTACTGGCTGCTTCTGTCCTCTCTGGCAGTGTTAAAGTGAGGACAGGGCTATTCCTTTACACATGCACACTCACCACTTCAAACTCTCAGAAGTGCCACTGCATTGGCAGATGCAAGATACAAGCACGTTGTAGGTTTTCATGGCTGTGTGGGCTGTGTCAGATATTTGTCGGTCAGGCTTTGTAAACAAGGAGAAGCACTGCCCATGATAAGAGTAGCCTCCGTCAGACCCACTTATACCAAGTGTTCAGCAGTATATGGAGGTATGGTAGCCTAAAAACCTGTTTAATAGAGGATAATTCATGATATATACCGCAACAATGCATTAATTGCAAATTGTCTCATTAAATAGTATTATAGTATTTTCATTTCCTACTGTTGTAATACATTTATTGTGACTTGTCTCATAAATAACTGCACATATGTTTTACATTTTTTTATATACACACATTTGTAATATCTTCGTATTGAATTGTTGACATTTTACTCACCACCACGTGATTATGCGGGGTCCACCACCCCCCTTGAAATAAATCCTACGGGAAACACTGCATGTGGCTCTTTAAGATTCGAGACAGCTGCAGTAAAATCATCACAAATAACGTATACAAATAAGGAAATAGGAATTAAATGACATTCAAAAGCTCATATCTTTTCATTGACTATGTTTGGGCACTTTCAGACTGCATAAAACAGCCATTAGAGACATTAAGTTAATGCACCTCATAATAGATAATCACATTAAGTTGTCGAAGAGTCCTGATACCATGACCATATACGCTAGAAGCTGTGATATCTACGTTATTTATTTTGATTTTGGTCATAGTGCTCTATATGCTTTCAACTGTGGTCGCTTCATTGCATCATTTAAGTTTAATGTGCTTCCATAACATATGCGTTTATTACCAATGTAGTATAATTACAAGTCTTTCTATATTTGCTTTCTCTTCTTTCTGTAAATTCTTATAATTTTGCCTCTCTTTCTACTCCACTATCCCCTCACAAACAATATAAATTCCATCTCTTTCAAGCATTTCGCTTACTCCTCCCTCTGTGCCTTCCTTCCTTTCTTTCTTCTCCTCTTAAGATGTCTTCATCCTTTTCTCCCCTCCCTCCATTCGTACTCCAGCTAAACAGTCTAGCAAGTGTGCATTTCACTCCATCAGGATCTCCAGCTAAGTAAGTTAATCTGGTGAGAAGCCATAAAAGCATTGTTTATGAACATAGGAGTAAGTGCATTGTTGGCAAGATAAACCACTCTGATTTATTTTAAGGAGATCTTGGGGAGTAATACAATGAGGAGAAAAACTGCTCTCTCTTTTGCACTATATGCAGATGTCTGTCTGCCTTTCATCCTCTCCTCATTGTTTGTTTTCCCTCTGCATCCATCTATCTCTCTCACTCTCTCCCTTCATCTCCCCCTCTCTCATTTTCTGTGCAAAAACACAGCTTCTCTCATTCTCTCTCATACTTGGTCTGTCATCCTGAGTTGCACACTCTATCAGAGATGTAATGCTTTAACTATGTCGTATATTTTGCCTCCTACCTGACTTTTTATGGCCACTTCAATTCATCTGCTGGAAGGGGGTCTTTCTTTGGAAATATGCTGTGCAACAGAATGGGTTGTACAGAACTACCCTGGTCCAAGAAAAGCTTTTTTTCACAGCTGCACTATTGTTTTATTTATGCAACTAAAAGGCTGCCTGGCAGCTATCTGACTTCACACGTGCTGCACAGGTGCTAAAGTCAAGATACTTTATAGATTGAGGAGAATATATGAGGAGAACATATCCTGGTGTCCATCAATCCAGCTTTAGCGGGGATTGAGCAGGTTGCACCAGGTATAGGTGAGACAATGAAATACAAACTTTTATGTCCAGATGAAGTAACAAATTAATGTGTTTAAAGTCTTATCTGACACCAAAACACATGGTTTGTAATACTCACAGACAGAATTTTATAACTGTGAAAGCTATCACGGTGGCAATTATTTCTTTCATTACACAGGGCTCAAAATAGTCTGAATCTGGTCTAAGATTAGGGCATTTGCAAATACAGACAGAAAGTGTAGAAGTTGAAAGCAATACCATGTTAAAAAGAGACCACAAGTATCTTTGATGATTTACCTCATTAACTGCCACACTATAAATACCTTACACCATTTGGTAAAGCATGACATTTGTCATTTATTTGTCAAAGGTTTGTTACAACTGAGTGACAATGTCTTATTTTATTCCGTTTGATTTGAATTTTCTAATGATGATTTCTGTGCTGACGAAGATATTACCATAGCTCTCAGATCCAATGCTGTGCTTTGGTCAGCAATTTGCAATAATGGGCTCATGCAGAATTCTGGTGTGATATATTTCAAAGACAGAAAAGATAAATCATGATGTGCATTCAATGTAAGGAACTACAAAGCAAGTAGTTGTAGGATTTTAATTTATATCGATTGAGATCGGAATACAATCCACGCTGACTATTGCTGCGCTGACTGTTTCTATTGGCAAGGTGCACATAATTAAATAAAAATAATAAATCATAAAATTCAATGTATATCATAATTGTCAAGTGAAAGAGGCCACATTAGTCCTCTACAAAGGACTGTACTTACAAGGAATCGGGGAAGCAAAGGTAAAATGCATAGACAAGAAGGCTAAGGATATCATGACAGAGGGGATGAAGAGGAAGGGTGGCGAATAAGAGAGGAGTGAGTCATGGAAGCTGACAGGAGAGCAAAGGTGAAAAATTAGAGATGAGACAGAAAGGTATGGGGGAGAGATGGACAAAGGGTACAAAGATGGGCGATAAAAGAAGAACAGATTGGAGAGAAAACAGAGAGAGTGGAGGTGAGTGATGAGAATAGAGTGACAGACATTAGGAGGAGAAAGACAGTGTGGAGGCAAAGAATGGGATAAGAAGGACAGAGACGAGAGATGGGGAAAAAAGAGAACACCAGGGGCAAGGAAAGTTCGAGAGAACAAGGGAGGCGTTGGATTGAGAGGACAAGAGTGACAAAAGTAGCAGATAATGAGAGACAGATGGAGGAAGTTATGTGAAGGGAAGGAATGGAGAGACGGAACAAGGAAGGGAATTACAGGGGTGATGAGAGACAGATGGACCTGTGTGATGGATGGAGAGGTGGTGAGGATGAAGTGATACAGTGTTGAGATGATAGTAGCAAGTCTCAGTCTTGGCTGCTTTCTTTAACAAAGGATTTGTCTGTGTGTGTGTGTGTGTGTGTGTGTGTGTGTGTGTGTGGAGTAAGAGAAGTTGAACGTTGATCTCATTAACATGCTTGGACTGACCTGGCTACCCGGACATGCCAAAGCGTGCGCGCACAGGGCAGCAGCACAAATATGGACATCTTGTACTCCTTCTGGTACAATAAAACACAAGATCAGAGCAAATTAAATCAGCAGTATTGGACATGCAGTACACCAATAAAGCACATAAACACACAGAGAAGAAAGCATACACAGAAGAAAAAAATCACCAACAGATGAGAGCCAGTTATCTTATGGTGATTTTCCCCATATTTTCCTTGTAATGTCAAGGATGAATAACATATTCAAGACAGATGTGGTGGTTTGTTAGTGGAAGTTTTTATTGTTAGAAAAATTCAGTTTTAACTCGCTGTTGGAGATTCTGTGGACGTAAAAAACACTTTTGTGACGGTATGTGAAAACTTTTAAATCTTAAGTGAGAAGTGATTAATATAAAGAAAGGGGGGTGGTTTAGTAGATAATTGGAGGACAGACGAGGTGAGTAGACAAAGAGCATCATCAGCTAGGTTTTCATTCAAATGTAAAGCAACTTTTAACCAAATTTGGAGAAAATTAGTGAAAGGAAATGTGAATCTTTGCTTTTATCATAAACTTTTTCACATCAGCCAAGTATAAAATGTTTTGGTAAATTATTTTTTACTGTGGAATTTTGATGAACGAGTTGACTGAGGATTGAATAGAAGGAAAGATAAATGGACGGAGGGATGAAAGAAACTAAACAAGTTTAGCTTAGATTTATATATACGTGACACTGTGTATTTTTCTGTGTATATACATTTCTACACTAGAAAAAGAAAGAAAAAGAGAGAGTGTGCTATCTCCTACTTTCTCAGTCCTTTTAAGTGCCAGAAAACGATTTCACTGTTTTGGATTCTCCTGCATTAAGGAGGCCTGGAAGCCATCTGTTGGACTTATTTCAAAAGGAGAGAGCTTGTGAATCCTTGCGTTATCAAACTTTGTTTAACACTTGAGATACAACAGCACAAAAGCCTTGAGGTGTCAGGACGAGACCAATGGAAGCAGACCAACAACAACAAAAAAAGAGCTATAAAACAGAAAACAACAAAAACAGCAGGACGGAGAGAATGAAACACTTTTGTGAGGGTGGGAAACTGAGGGAAGGAGGAATGAAGGCAGATGGACCCAGACATCAAAAGCAAATTAGTGGAAGAAAGGGAAGTGAAATCTGTCAGAATAGAAAAACTGTTAGGAGAGTAAGTGTATTTTTGACCACTGTCATTGCAGTTGGAGAGATAAGTTAAAATCGTCTTTTTACATTTTAATTCATTTAACTGATGCTTTTATCCAAAGCGATTTATAATTGCTATATATGTCAGAGGTCACATGCCTCTGGATCAACTAGGGGTTAAGTGTCTTGCTCAGGGACACAATGGTGGATGGGTCACGGTGGGGGATTGAATCTGGGTCTCTCACACCAAAGGCAGGTCTTATCCATTGCGCCATTACCACCACCCCATCCCTGGTCTATAGCTAAGCAACAGCACCCAAATGAACCATGATGTCCATATCTACAAAATTCTAGTGAGTTTTTAAAGCAATAGACTTTCCCTATTTTTAATTAAGGCAAGACAAGGCAGGCAAAAACATTGTTTATTCATGCACTGGTCAATTTTAAGAGTTTGGGCTACTTTGCCTACTTAATATGTTTACTTTCAGACTAGTGGGAAAAAATGTCCAAAATATACATTTAGTACCATACAACTTAGACATTTCACATTTCAAAATCTATGTTTTGGACCCCATATTGTTAACTTTTATTTTGCATCGCCTGACTGCCTGCCTGTCTGCCTCCCACGACTTTGGAGTTGGTGCACAGGCAAAGCAGTTTACTCTGAGTGGCTAGTCAATCAATCACACACTCCACATCAGACATAATTAAACAGTTGAAACATGGACAAAAATCAGGGATGGAAAACATGCGAGACAACACAGAGGGGGTACTGAAAAGTTGAGGGAGAAAAACTGAGGTCACAGACGTCGGGGCAGGTGCAGCAAAGTGCCTCAATCTGACTTTTGTTCTACTGTTACTTGTACCTGAAGACAGTAGTCAGATTCCTGCAGCAGGGTGGGTAACTTATTACAAGTAACACAAATTTGCAACTTTTCGCATTCCATTTTTCAAAACTGTACTTTAACTCTTTACTCCAGTATTTTCTTTGGACGAGTAATCTACTTTATTTTCCATTCATACCTTCATTACTTATTACTTGTCTGTATTCTACATAAGGCTTCATTAACTGAAATGAGCTGTCATCCAGGCTGTGTGCGCACACTTACGCAGAAGAGCCCTGGTCTCAGGTGCTTGTCACAGATATGAATGAGTTGGGCAGATGTAAACATTTAGAAAATCAGCTGTGGTGGTTTTGGGGGGGCCAACAGGGGCCAGTAACACAGACATTGGACGCCCTATGGCCCCCGCTGAACGAAAAGTCTACAATAATCACAGTCAGGGTTGGGAGGGTTACTTTAAAAATGTAATCCGATACAATTACTAATTATGTTTAAATGTTTTATATGATATGCTTTGCACTATGTCACCATTATGGCAGTATCTCGCCCATCAATAACAAAAACATTGTTTTGTATCTTGATGATATGTTTGTCATTTGGAAAACCATTTTACAATTTTGATTACTCATTCTGCACTTCAATTAATGTAGCATCCAATGAAAACAATATGAAGCTGCTGAAGCATAGTGTTTCTGGGACCAGGCCCCACTGATTACTGTACTGCACTGTATTACTTCATTGATTCTGGTGAAACTGGATCTTATTTGATGGCGAAATATTAGAAACATGGAGAGAATATTTTTCTAGTTTTCTCTCTGATGTCCCCGGCTGCTCTGCCTCAACTCTGTGAAACACAGAGTTTCCTGATGGGCAGATACCTTTACTTGTTACTGAAGTTAGTTAACAATCTAACTAGCTGCTGTTATTAGCTCAGTTAGCTGTGTAACCACTGGTCAAATTAACTTACTCTGCCCATACTAGGAGATCGGAGCACCGGGGGAGTGTTAGTGTTTACCATAGACTGTAACATTAAAAAAGGTGTTTAAGTTACACGGGGTGTGGTGCCTGATTGGGTACGATAGCCGGGCAAGCAGGCAATAAAACCTCGCATTGCATCCTCCCAGTGAACAAAGCATGAACAGGACCGAACACAGCCCAACGACCACCAGGGAATCCAGTAACTTACTGACATGATTTACACAGAGCTTCTGTGATAGCTTTACTTTTTGCTAAAATGCTAACTGTAGCCATTCTGCCTGTATCTGTGGCTAGTTACAGTAATTCGGTCGGTTAGCGATGTTGCTAGCGGTTCTATTAGCTTACTCAGCCACGGCTTGCCAAGAGTGAAACCCGGCAAGACCTTCCCACATTCGTACTGTATTCCCAGTGGTGAAACTGGCCTCTGTCTGTCTCTGAGGTTGTGCTTGTCCAGCTGCTGCAGTTCACTCACTGGGAGCTGGAACCAGTCTGCACAGACTGTGCATGATGTGGTGGGGGCGTAAACACACATTTGGCGCTCCCGGCGACTGTAAATGCCAATCAACACCGCGACACATCCCTCCCTTGCTTTGTGTTTTTACAGAAACACGTACATATACCATAGACTTTATATAAAAAGAATATACGGAGGCAAACAAGAGATCAATAATAGTTTTTAATTGGCTGTTGATAGTATTTTATGACTCATGAAATGGGCTACTTTGTTTTTTTCCCCCAATTTACAAGGGCTGAGGACAAAGTCAGATTTTTTTTGCAGCGTACACACAGAACAGACAGCTAGCAGAATGTACTTCCACAACGGAAATAAAAACGCCACAACACGAATACAATAGCCATAACACAAATACAAAAAGCCACAACGGAAGTGAACCACAACGGAAGTTGACGACAAAAGAGATGTTTACTAACAATGGATTTCCCTCTGCGGAATACGACTACACAGTAGTACAGTGGCAATATACTTCTTAATGCGACTTTTACCCACACAATAGTGTCTGCTCTATTGACAGGGAGGAACACAGTTTGCAAATTACATGTGCAGACTACATAATGGGCACTATTGTTACAATATGACAACATAAAATACAGCAGGTTCGTGCTGAATGCAGAAGATGCTCTTTATGTTACAGCCTAATAATTTGACGTCAGCAGCTGTTTGCACTGTTTTGTCACGATTACACAAGCTACATTGGTGTGATGCGCAAATGGGCTGTGACAAAATCTGAATAATCATGTACACACAAATCATCTACCCGCACTCAACCCAACTAATTATTTTCTCGGATCTATCCCACCTCTACCAGTCCTTTTAACTTTCCAGGTGGTTTCCTTATTGTGTTCTGAATGTGTTTTGAACAGCTTTTTCTACCAACGGCTCCATTCTACGACATTCAGCTCTAGACGGAGTCGCTATTCTATATGTAAGTGTACTTTATTTGTCACATACACATACATGTTGTGATATTCATCCTCTGCATTTAGCAGACCAACTCCAGATCTTATGACAGTGTCTGGCCAATGCATTGACTGAAGAGCACCCACAGGGAGACTGGGGTTTGAACCCGCAACCTTCTTGCTGTGAGGCCACAGTGCTATCCACTTATCCACCATGCCAGTATGGTCATTTGCTCCACACAGCAACAGTCTGTGTGTACTGCTCAGGGACGACAACAGCCTGGTAACATGCTTCAATTGGAAGACAGTGGGCTTTGAGAGGGGTAGGGACTTAAAGGGACAGGAGCATCCACAGCTTGTTTTAGACAGAGGCTGAAATGAAGGCCTATGGAGCCAGTATAAGACAGAATACTATTTTTTTGAACTTTGAATCATGCAACGTTGCCATTCAGGAGTCACAAACTATAGGACTGGAAAAGCAATATAACAGGTCTCCTTTAAACATATTTCAGAAAACCTGTGATACTGAAAAAATGTCTAAAAGTAATCAAGTAGGAAAGTTTCATGGTGGTATCCATGAGTTAAATTTTTTTACCCTATTCACCTGCAGGGTCTGTGTCTAAGCAAGCCATTCTTTAATTTCAGTCCCCATATTCTCCCACCTATCTAAACATTATCATTACACTGATGTTTCAAAAGCATGCATTTCATTTTGTGTGTGGAACCAGATGTGTTTTAATGCTACTAATATCATGGCATCCATAAAACTCAACAAACAAAGTTGGGCCTGTCGTGCACAAACTGACAACAACATGTGCAGTGCTAATGTGTTGTGTCCCACGGACAATGACACAAAAATAAAGAATGCAGGTACTTGTACACAAAGAAACACACATAAGCAGGCTTCAGGACACTTCTTAGAAAGGTTTATTAGAAGAACCAACAACAATGAATGTATGTCCACAAACACTAATTGTGTTATAAGGTGCAGCTGGGGAAGCAGGCAACAGGTCCCAAGGGCTGATTAGGGGATCAGCCACAGGTGTGCAGGGTACAGAAATGCACTCAGGGTGAGAAAAACAATGATAGAGGGCACCGTTTCTACCCTGTATGATTTACAATTGGCAGCCAAGGATCAATAGATTTGCCAAGGACACTGAGAAATGCAACATCACTGCAGAAGACTTACAGCAGTGACATGAACTGCACCTATAGCAATGGTAGGGAATAAGTGTCTTGCTCAAGGACACTTCGACAGGGTGGATATTTGCCAATAAGGGCTTGAACTATGTGTCTTATGGTGAGGGATGAACAAATTGCTATGCCACCCTGATACTGCAAACATTAGAAACTGACAAACTTTCGAGTAGACTCTTGATGACTGGCCCATTACACAGGACTTTCAGTCTGTCCTTGTATATAACAGAATATTCTGCTAATGCTTTAGTCTCCACTTATGAAGGTATCATTGTAGAACTGGGCACCTCTGGAACTTGTAGTAGAAAATAGTCACACATGTGCAGTCCAACACATGCACATCTGCTGCTCTAGGCGAAAAACAATTATGCCACCCCTCTATTTATGCAATGTACTAATAATAATATTATTATTATCATATGTAGTCATTTTGCTACAATTACGCTTCACACAACAGCTGAGGCTGTTTGCGACCTGATCTTTCTTTTGTCCGTGAGATCAACAATTTAGAACAATTTAGAAAGTTGTGGGTGCTGCATGGATTATGTGTAATATTCATCCAGCCAGAGGAAACGATCATGAACCATTAATAGCGTGTCTGCTGTTCTAGCGACACAACCCGTACCGGAGGGGGAGTGGGTCAGTGAAGCATACAGGACCAGGGACAGGAGATTGTGGAGCAACCAGCCTGCTGCGGATGTCTTATTAAGGGAAGCGAAGCTCTCCCTGGCTCCGCCGAAGTTCGCATTCTCAAAATGCTACACAGGCATTGGAGAAAACTGATTCTATTGCACTGTCACAGGTGAACTTGAGTGTGTCTAGTGATTTACTTCCAACTGCACTTTGTAAAGGAAAGCAGGCCCACAGCTATAGTAATATGGGTCACATTAGCTGGTGAAATAATGTGGCAAGATTTACAACTGTAGTATTTTGCACATATAATGTTAGCTGCTAGTTTGCTTTAGCCAACGAGCTAACATTATCTAACTTGAGCAAAGCTGAATGTCAGTAGGCGAGTACTTTAACGTTACCTGATATCATGGCCAGAACAACTGGAATAGTGTTGCATGGCAGGATCTGGGCTACTTTGTTTTTTTCCCCCAATTTACAAGGGCTGAGGACAAAGTCAGATTTTTTTTGCAGCGTACACACAGAACAGACAGCTAGCAGAATGTACTTCCACAACGGAAATAAAAATGCCACAACACGAATACAATAGCCACAACACAAATACAAAAAGCCACAACGGAAGTTGATGACAAAAGAGATGTTTACTAACAGTGGATTTCTCTCTGCGGAATACGACTACACAGTAGTACAGTGGCAATATACTTCTTAATGTGACTTTTTTCCGCACAATAGTGTCTGCTCTATTGACAGGGAGGAACACAGTTTGCAAATTACATGTGCAGACTACATAATGGGCACTATTGTTACAATATGACAACATAAAATACAGCAGGTTCGTGCTGAATGCAGAAGATGCTCTTTATGTTACAGCCTAATAATTTGACGTCAGCAGCTGTTTGCACTGTTTTGTCACGATTACACAAGCTACATTGGTGTGATGCGCAAATTGGCTGTGACAAAATCTTAATAATCATACATACACAAATCATCTACCCCCACTCAACCCAACTAATTATTTTTTCGTATCTATCCCACCTCTACCGGTCCTTTTAACTTTCCAGGTGATTTCTTTATTGTGTTGATGTATGAGTGTTTTTGTTTAACAGTGTACTTTTATGATTAGAAAGGCATCTGTCAGTCTTTTTAAATGTTTCCATCGGCGCTGTAATGTCACAGCAAATACCCTGGGACATTTATGCAGCAAAACTAAAAACTGTAGTTAAAAACTTGGCAGGACAGAGGATAGTCTGCAAAGAAAACAGAATTCAAGTTTTAGCTTCTGAAATAATTTAGATGCTCTGATGGAGGTCAGGATTGATCAGTGGGACAGCTGCTTTACTCCAAATAGTTTCACTGTATGAACCTGGACTGCGTGTGAGACCTTTTAGATGTGGAGAAGAACACATAACATACTGTTAGATTCTGACTGATACATGTCGGTATGTCAGTTTAAATATTATGCTGCTGTGCCCCGTGCATAAATGCGCACAGCGTCTCTTATGGGGAGACGCTTCACCCTATTTCAACCACCCGGAAAGTCACAAAACAGTTTACAGCGGTGCTCTCAGTTATTGCACACACAAAGTTTTCATGTGTTTCCTCAACTGTGGACACTGAGCTTGGAACAGTTTTCCAAGTTGAAATGAGGGTAGAGACGGTGTAATCAGCTGCACCCGCATGGTCTTCATTTAAGTTGATTGTGTTATGAATGTTTTTTATTCAAATTATTTTATTTATACTACATAGAATTATAGAGGTACCTTGGTAACCTCATACGACCATGATTGTAACCACTCTGTGTCAAAGGAAAGTGTTTAAGTGCATGACCAGACAGTCGTGTCATGCACGCATTTGTTGGGCAAGTTACTTCCAAAATGTAATACATTATAGATTATTCGTTACTGCCATTTGAGAGTAATTCGTTACATTATAATATTACTGTCTCTGAACAGTAACGCTTTACACCACTTTTGAGTTACTTTCACTTCTATTTAATGGGTGCATTATTCTGACAGTAAGATGTCTGCATAGGTGGGTTCTAATGACGTGCAGAGTTATATCTGCGGATTGGGTGGATCTTTATCATAAATAATAACCTTCTGATTAATAGCAGGGGGTGGGTAAAATAGGTGGAATCGTCTCCCCATTAAGAAAGATGCTTTGCTCATTTATGCACGAGGTACAGCAGTATAACGTCGCGCCGACAGGATCGGTCAGGATGAACTGACAGAAGCCTCTCTGATCATGAAAGTAATTTGTTAAAGCACACATAGCACATAGACTATAGAAATGTATTTAGGCATGATCCATCAGCGGAACTATACCATCTTGTTAAGAGGAGGTGAGCTCCCCCGTAGTTTGTACCCTGTCTACAATCTCGACCGTCGCATTGCATCAAAAGAAAATAACGTTACTCTTTTACTCACTGATTGCTTTTTTCTGGTGCCAAAATTTTTCTTGGTGTTGTTGAATTATTGAAAAAACATCACTTTATTTCGGGTTAAAATAAGTCGTTACATGCGTTACCTAGATTGTAGCCTAACGAGTAATATTGACGATGTATTTTTCATAATGCGTTATAGGCCTTTAACTGTGTTACAGCAAAAGCAACACCCTACTACTTTTCTGTAGTAGTACTATTCTGCAGAACCCCTACTCCAAAAGGTCTTCCCGCACGTCTGCAAGCAGTGTGTAAAATAATAGCCTAACACCTTCATATGATAACATAAAGGGTGGAATTGCTGTATCTTCTTGAACAGTAGTCTTTGGTGGCATTTTTCAGGCCATTGCAACTTAAACTTTGTTGCAATATTGTAGACATCATGGGGCAAATAGCCTACTGGATGGCGTGTTTGTGCGTTTGCGTGTGTGAGAGAGGGAAATGGGAACCCCTAATGAGCAATGATCTCTCTCTTTTTGAAGCTAATCTGCACACACAGCTGTTATCCCGCTGTATATATATTATTAAGTTGAATGAAAAGAGATTGCAGCTCTGCAGCTTCTCAAGAAGACCCACAGTTCGCAATCGCAATGCACAAAAACACGATTCAACTATCAGTCGACTATAGGCAGGACTTGACAATTCTGATTCGACTATGTACAGTACTTACCCTAATATATTTTAATACTATATAGAAACATATTTATTGATAAAATATAAGATTGGGGGGTCTGGGGGTTTCTCCCCCATACGATTTTGGGCATTAAACACTTAATTTTCTGCATTCTGGAGACATTTTGAAAACATGGTGGGGACATGTCCCCAGTGTAAATGACCCTCCCTCCCTACTCCCTCCCTACAGGTTGAGCTACTTCATGCTTACCGCTTCACCTCAACTCTCCTCCTGCTCTCTCTGTCCGTTGGCCCTGTCACTCTGTCACTCTGCTCCACTGTCATATGGCTCCTCTGCCTTAGCAGTGGCCACGGCTCCCCTTTATTCCTTCAAGTGTGTGCTTGCACCATGTCGGGTACTGCAGTTCATGTTGAAGCTATTGCAGCCCTGGTAGCAAACATATCAGTTATTTTCGTGAATTTGGCGGCAGCCATTTGAGGAGGGAGAGGGAGGGGTTGGGGGCCAGTAAAAATGTGATTGGGCCAGCCCAGTCCCAAAGATTTGTCAGCCCACCAGGCATTTGCCTGATATGCTACATTACCAGTCCACCCCTGTTCCTCACCCACTTGTCCCCACTTATTTAAAGTGTGGTGTCACAAAGCAGAGTAACCTGTATCCCAAAGTCTCCAGTGCCCTCCTAAACAACACACTTGATTCCCTAAAGAGGCCCACACCGTGTCCTTGGACTCATTAGGTTTGACTTTTGTCATACTTTAAAAAAATGATTGCATGATGCATTTCTGGTAGAAATTCAAAAAAAAACCAAACTTCTAGGGCCAATCACCCAGCACCAGCTGTGCTGGTTCGGGCATGCTATCAGCATGCCCCAGGATTGGCTGCCTTTTTGGATCCTGTCTATTCATTTACATAATGTCAGCGGTCAACAATGAGTGCAGAGGAAACAAGGACAGCTGAAGGAAAGAAAATGTAGAATCACATCTGAGGACTTTAAAGACACAACTGCTGACTCTAACACTCACTGGCAGCACTGCCTAAAAAGGGCTCAGAGGCTTTAGGAGGAGAAAGGAGCCAAAGACATCAAATATGACAAAGGAGAACATAACCTGTGGCAGCAAGATGGCAAAGTGGGGGAGTCTGACCTACAGACAAACACCCTGAAGTGTTAAATATCTCCCCTGCTGAAGTGAAAGGCAATAACTTCAGTGTACAATGATGAGGAAGGATGTGCGTGTACACAATATTCAATATAACAGTGTGGAAAAACTGATTATATATACTGTATGTGTGTTTTGGGTGATGATATTTGCCTTTTGGGTGTACACACACAGTATATAGATTGTGAAAATTCATGTTTAAGTATGTCTGTCTGTCTGTATGGTTTGTGTGAGCTCAAATGTTCAAATTAAAAATTTAAATTAAGGAATTAAAACAGTGTCTAGTCATGTGAGATGTGATTGAATTCATAATATAGCCACAGGGTTGAGAGATGAAGAGAGAGGAAATGAATTCTGAATTAATTTGCCTTACACCATCACATCTAATATTACTTGTTTAATCATTGTACAGTATGTTGTCATCTTTCATTATAATGCAATGCAGTTCAACTTCCTTTTCAGCCAGTCCTACATGAAAAAGGGACCTTATCTATGTTGCAGATGCAGATTGCATAAATCATTTACAATGGGGAAGTCTAATCAATAATGTGTTTGCAAACCTGTTCACTTGATTTTTGAGTGTGGTGTTGGTGAACAATTTTGTCCCACAATGCCATTCACAACAGAACCTAAGGAGCAATTGTACATGGTTGTCTAAGTAAATTCAAGAGCATAGTGAAAAACAAAAAACACTCAAAAATGTTTTCTTTATTCTCTGAATTTCTGTTCTTAATGTTATATATTTCAATTTTAATTTTAAAACACAATATTGTTCCCATTTCCCATTGAATTTTTTGTGTAACAACTGGTACAAGAACTTTTAATTAATTGTATCATATATTCAGTACTATTAGCTCGTAGTATGTTAATGGGACACAGCAAATCTGTCCATTCATTTATCCATCCAGTTGCTTATCCCGGTTAGAGTCATGGTTTAATGAGTCTGTCCTTGATAAAGGTTAAAAAATAATGGTCTTGTTATTCTTCATCATCAAATTGCTTTGGCAACAATGGCTACCAGCAACTCGTGTAAAGTATAATTGAAAATTACATTTGAAATTGAGTTGTTTAGGAAGATGGGCATGGTAAAGATACAGAAGGAGAGAAATAGCAATGAACATCCTGCTTTGGCGATGATGTGGTGTTATTTGTGCCAAAAACAGCCAAGTGAAATTGAGACAAAAGTGAAAGACAGAACAAGAAAGAATGTCTCGGGAGAGACAAAGCTTTCAGTGGAGAAATAAGGACAGACCTACTGAGTGAGAGAAAATTTGCACTCAGTCACAATAAGAGGAGACAGGAAGTGAAAGAAAGGTTATGAACAGCAGAAAGAGAGAGGAGAAAGAGAGGCAGCTGTAACATGCAGAGCATTTGCCGTTTTAAAAAGTAGACAACACACAAATACAAACGCACACATACAGATAGTGTTCCTCCTTATTGACCTTCAGTCATGTTGTAAACAAAGCCATCATCATGCTGGCTGTACTAAGATTGGATCAGGAGAGAGTGAGAGTAAGGGGTCACAGGATGGATCTAGGAGGACAGAAAAGAGCAATTGTGGGAAACAGAGGGAGAAGACATAAAAAAGAAAAAAATTATCTTTCAGCATTTGCTGTAGCTGTTGTTGCACACTCCATCTGCCAAAAATCTAAGTAATTAGTCACTGAGTTATTTTGATTTCATGCCGATAATGCAATAAGAGAAGGGCAACATGCATGCAGTTGTCGGCAGCATGGAATGCACGCAAAACTCTGCACAAGACCGGTAAATGACAGGTGAGAGAGAGAAAAGGGTCTTCAAAAAACTCTCAGTTTAGCTAGAAATTTACAGTGTAAGTTGAATGAATGAGACTGCAGCTCTGCACCGTGTGTACCTCCCCACCCCCACCCCGCTCGCAATCGCCGCGCACAAAAACACACGATTTGACTATCAGACGACTACAAGCAGCACTTCACGAATCTCATTCGACTTAGTTGGGGACAGCCCTAATTACATTTGCCATACATCTGTAGGATGTATAGGAAGCCTTGCAGAGCCAGTTAAAATCTTTCAAGCTCAGAGGAGCTTAAGGTTTTATATTAAAGAGGGTTCCTTGAGGTCAATATTTTGCACTTGGTGCGTGTGTGTGTGTGTGTGTGTGTGTGTGTGTGTGTGTGTGTGTGTGTAGGTGTGAATGCGGGCGTGTCTATGTTAGATTTTTCTTGCGTGTGCACACACATGCAAACATGATCAGTCTTTGATCTGCTGTGTCGATTGTTTACCTGGCTGCAAGTCTTTGACCATCATATTGACACATAAAGTAGCTGACATGTGCACACACACATACACACACACAACACACACACACACACATACATTCAGGTCCCTCAGGTTCTCAAATGTTTGTAAGATAGTTCTAAATTCAAGGTCACAGCTTCTCTCTCTTTCCTTTTCTTTGTGTGTGTGTCTGCAACAAAGGCAGAAAGATAGGAAACATGCTATATTAATTTGTGTTCAAAAAATCTTCAAAAAGTCAATGACATTGAGAGAAATCAAAAGAATTCATGCACTGTACATTTATTGAATATCTGCATGTATGTGTGTGTGCAAGGACCAGTGAAGCAGATGGGTACAGCAGCTGTACTGCCAAGACTATTTCATGACTGGATACCCAACAGTAAATCCATACTAAATGCTAAAATGAACACCTGTATGAATTCAAACTGTTCCACAGAGGCCCTCGCACACTTCCTGGTATTACCTTACATTGGTAAACATTGTTGAGATATCCTATTATCCTCAGCTCAGCATTGATTCTGCATGACTGCTACAGCAACCACTCCAAGCTGTTATGTTCTGAATCTATTGATCTAAGAACTGAGGAGGACTTCCTACAAAAGGAACATGTGTTTTTGTTGGCTGATTGCTAGACCATTATTTGCAAAGGTGTAATTTTCAGTGAGGATGGGAAGACATGGTTTCCCTTCACTTTCAAAATCCTATTTTTGTGCCCCTCACTTTTATACTTGCAGGTGAATCTCCTCACTAAAATATATCTGGTGTCTTATAATCCAGCTTCTGAGAGGAGCTGATGAACATGTAACACTCATTTGAGTCGCCGTCAGTAATCACTGTGTGCTCAGCTATTAGTCAGTAAAGTGACGTGAATGTAACTTAGGCAGTGACCAGCAGAAGTGATACTAAATGGTGCCAAAAGAGGCACCAAAAAGCAGTGGTGAGTCACTAAAAAGAGCTGGAATTCCCATCACTGGCACAGAGCAATAGCTTAACAAACCAGTGCTTTTTTTAGCCCTGTGTTTTGCCTCTCAGGCTACATACTGTGTGATCCATGTTGGTGGAGGTTGTTGTGGCTGTATGAAGCCTGAGTCCAACACTGAACTACTTACAGTTGAAATAAACACCTCCACCCTCTCTGTATTATTCCAGAAGTAATATTTGCACTATGCTTGAACATCAAATCAGTAAAGGGCAATACTCTTTGCGGTAACTTTGCAAATTTTAGTAGGATTAGTTCCTTACCTTACTCTGAACACAACAGTTACTTTAAAAATATTGTTATTTTAAGTGTGTAAATAGCAGCAATAAGTAAGATATCAGCACAATATTATGTATATTATGTTTTCTTATCAAAAAGAATGAAAAAATAAAGATGAATTATAATATTTTTTTAAATAATTAAAAAAGAAAACCATAGAAAGAAAGAAAATTGGAATATTGCTGTTACCATCACCATCATCACCGCCCACCACCGCAAGTGACAATATTAAATAGAACAAGTACTTTCAAGGTCATAGAGAGGGAGCAAGCAGCACATCAGCCCCAGGCCCTGGCAATGCAGCAAAGTCAATGTAGCGCCGGAGCAGGCTGGCACGAGTGGGGCATACCAGGTCAACGCACATTGCTGTTCATAAATTTTTTTACTGTATTTTTTTTTTGTCTGATGTTGGTCCTGTTTTGGGACGCCCCCAGACCCTTTAGGAGGAGGCCAGCCCAAAGTGGTCTTGATCTCTTTCTAAACTGCTCCCAGACGGTTATTAATGGGGCCTGGTTATTAAAGATTGCTGCCTGCTCCGGTAGAATCCATAAGGGTACCTCAAGTCTGCACATCCCAGCTGCCCAGTGGAGTACTTCCCCGACCGTACATCTGCACTGTAAAAATGATAAGGTGGAGGCAGCAAAACAGAGAAGTGGGATAAGTGAATAACTTAAGTTACAACAACAATAATAGTAATAATGGCGGAAATGGTGGCAATAAACCCCAAACTAATTGGATTACATTCACGTACTATCCCTTTAAAGTCTGCCACATGTTTTATCAGGCCTCAGCAAAGGTTGTAAATAAATATTTAGAAAATATTGAGGAAGGATTATTGAATGGACTCCTCAAGATTCACTGGTACAACCAATTTTTTTGATCCGAGAAGAGTGGACAATACAGTACCATATATAGGCACTCTGCAGCGATGTGAGGCAGTTCCGGACTTTGTGAGTTCAGAAATTCCTTTTTTTAAAAGAAGACCCTCTGCACTTATCCTGGAGCTGTCGGAAATTCAGTAACTTCGTTGAGGATATTCATACAGGACATTCACTTACCTCTTATCCCACTGTCACCCAGATATGTATCTAATCAGTGGTGAGAAATAGCATTATGGAAGAAGGAGAGTGTGAAAAGGCTGAGAAACAATACTTTCAGAGTTTCATTTTATTTAGTCAAACCAGGAATTATACAAGTGGCACTTTTCACAGTGGTGCAGCTTAAATTGTTTTTGTTGCGCTACCTTTACAGTGACCATACCCAACATTCAAATGCAATGAAGCTGCTCCAGCTCAGAGTGTCTGCCAAGTAAATTAACTGCTATTGTTAATCTTTGTCACGGGCTTGCTAATTATACAAATGTGAATCTGAATGCAAAATTATGCTAACATAATTTTGTTTTTTGTTTTTGATTCTGGTATTTTGTGTCAACACTATGACCAGTCCACAGCTGTTCATACAATTGTACGCTCTCTCTCTCTCTCTCTCTCTCTCTCTCTCTCTCTCTCTCTCTCACACACACACTTGTGTTATTCATGTGTTATGAATAACACATGACTCTTGCAGATTTTTTTCTGAAAATCATGCAGTCTCTATTATCTCATTAGCTACATTCACAAAGTTGTAGCTGTATATTGTTTCTTAACACCTACTGTGTATCGGTCAGCTGCTTTATTATTCAGCTGTTAATACAAGCATACATCCACACACAGGGTGAAAAGATTTAAATGTTGTTAGAAAAGTAACAAAAGAACAAGGCAGCAATAGCCTACAGCAGTAATTAATATTGAAGTATCTGTATTAATTTTATATATATATATATATATATATATATATATATATATATATATATATATATATATATATATATATATATATATATATATATGAATTAATCTCAGGGAATCTGAATAAAAAGTAAGGACACACTAATTTCATATTCTCACTGCAGAGTATGAATACTGACCTTTGCATGTTTGCCAGCACTTACTCCAATTAATTATATTTACTGTACACTTCATTTGACACAGAATAGAGTTGGATATTTATGAATAATGAAAGTTTTCCTTTTATCATTTCACAAATTGAGTATCAGAAAAAAGCCATAGTTTAAGAGTTGTTAGGAAATGAGCTGTGCCATTATGAATGCATGTCTATTAACCAGGTTCCAGGGATTGTTTAAAATGGAAAACAATTATAATTTACTCATCAAGAAAGTTGACCTATATGAGAAAGGTGGGTAGTTGGTGGCATTTAGCAAACACCTGCACAAGCAGAATACAGAGTACCACATAAAAACAAAAATATGTTTTCCTCTTTTTACATAGAAAATTTTTTATGCTGCGTTTTCATTAAAACCCTACTGGACCTTTCATTGATTAATTGATGTCTTGTACATATCATTAGAAAAATGTATACCGGACTGGACTTGTAATTTTTGAAATAAATAATGGAAATGTACAAAGTAAGTAAAATTTCATTGCACATCCTGCAGATTGTGATTACTCATCATCATCATCTGTGGACCTTTACATTTTTTTATGTTTAAAGCTGAATCTTTCCTAAATAAACTTGCTCTTAACTTCAAGGACTATGACACAGCCAGCAGAGATGCTCACAAATCTTTGAGCTAGAGTCCAAGTCAAGTTTCTTTTTCATTTACAGCGCACAGCCATATAATGTACAATGCAATTATTGACGTCTTATTAAATACTGTAAGTCAAAACACTCCGCAGACTCTTAAACCCAGTGTAACGTTAACTAAATAAAACTGTAAAGTTACATGGTCAACAATAAAGCTGTAAACTGTTTTTAACTTAAAGAGCACCACCATAATGTGCTATGCAATCAATGACAGCTTAAACTACTGTAAGTCAGCACATCCCCCACTCTCAAACCAGTGTAATGTTATAACTAAATAAAACTGTAAGGTTACATGATCAACAATAAACCTGTAACCTCATGTCAAATCATCATTTACTGTCAATCACTGTGAATGTGTCAGATTCTAGGTTTTGCATTAAGATTTTAATTTTGATATGCTCTGAAAAAAATGATTACAGTCTATTTATAGTTCCCATGGTCTTTCAGTAAGTCCATGTGCTGCCAGGGAGCACCATTTCATTCAGTAAGCTGAGTTTGACTTTTTTCTCCAAGTACAAGTCAATCCAACCTTGAACTTTGCTGAACTTGCACTGCTGGTAAGTCACGTAAGCCTGTGGGGACAGGAAACAGACTTGACCCAGCCACAACCCTCCTCTTCCTCTTTTCTCTTCATCCAATCTGTCCCTTCCTATTTTTCTTCATCACTTTGTCTCCTCTCGACATGTGGTATTAGTCTCAACCTCCCCCTCCCTTTGAACTCTCTACTGTCACCTCCTTATCCTCGTCCACTTTCTACTTTTCGTTCTTTACTTTCATGGTATGTCCACTTTTTCTTGTACTGAAACTAGGTCAGGATAAGGATGATGACAGTAATGACATGCAGCAAATGTTGTGAACAGGTTTTATACTGGTTGAGCAGGAACAGAGACACAAACACACAGGCTGAATCCGAATTTCCAGACTTGCACACACTTGCAGGCTCACAGTCTTAATGCTTTACCGGGAAATCTGAGGGCTCCCCAAATCCACGATTCATGAAGTTCACAAGGGGCCATGAGCTGATTTTTGGCAGACCTCCATAGAGTTCACTTGGGATGCAGCCTTCATCAGACTTTGCACTTAGGAATAAGAGCTGTAAAACTCTGTTATACTATGTAAAGACATACATGTAAAGACAAAATAATGAAGACATTTAAAACATTTATCTGTCTAACTCTCGTGATATGGAAGCTTGGTAATAAAAAGACATCAAAAGAATGCTACCCTACAAAGGCAACACACAGTAACTACACATTTGGTCAAAAATGAGATAAGACTTCTAATGGGCTTTATGACGTGTTCTGTCTTGTGAAAAAGTATCGGGGTTAAATTATGTCCCATTTCGGAGAAACAAGTGTGAAACTGAAATAACTACAAAATCAAAGCGAATACCAAGGCTAACCGCAGTAAGTGAAGTTACCACTTTCTGGGGTTGTTTTCCCGATTATGACACTGCAGATACTGCGGTCTGGCTTGGTAGCCTTTTCCCGAAATTCATTGTAATACTGTTTGTCCCGATCGTAACATTCCCCCACACAGAACCAACAAGCCAACCAGCTAAAACAGCATGAGAAAACACCATGGCACAATCCCGAGGCAAAATGATGGTTGAATTCGCATAAAAGCGCAAATATATCCAATATCCAATATCCACTCTGACAACTTAACGATAATCCAATTATCACGTTGATGATTCTTGATTCGAACATCTCTTCACGTTCCAGCCAGCTAATTCAATCAAAAGTATGTAGGCTCCGGTAAAGTTAGCTTTCCAACCGCAGGAAAGTGGACGAGCGCACCCAGCAGCACCAGAAAAAAAAAGCTGTCAAATCCACCTGTTACTATCCCTTATTTGCAAACCACGTTAGACGTAATTGAAATAGAACATTATTGGCTTTATTGAGCACCAATAAAATTCAACAGTTGCCAACCATAGAAATATAACTCTTTATATACTGCATATCTATGATTCGCAGGCATTTGCTTAGACAAGAGCCTGATGTAACAGCTACCGGTCCTCTCCTCTGCCCTCTCCATATGAGGTTCTCTGGGCGCGCTATGTGACGCTCACCTGTTCCCATTCTCACCTGCTCACCTGCCCGCTAATCTCTGTTGGCGGAGAGAGAGGAGGGAGAAGAGAGGCTCAGATGCCTTTCAAGCAGCCATTGCCAAAAGTAGCTTGTCAATGTCAGTTTTCAAGATCCGACCAATCAATTGAAAAGAAACAAATATGCTTTGTCTAAAAAAGTAACTTAAGCTAAAACGAGCTGCTGATTACTGCATTATATTTTTATATTTTGATTTGTCATGTGACACCTTAATTTTGTTTCCCTTCATATAAAGCAAAAAAAACAAACAAAACATGCCAAGTAAGCCTTAAATTGGTGACCCCATGAGAAGACGGATGCTTTATGATTAAAGCTTTTAGTTAAATAATATATGAATTAAACATAACTGGGCAGTTTAACTTGTGTTGATGTCATATTAGCTTAGCTTATGATCTACTTTCTGTTGTCAGAGTCCATCTTGCCAATCAGTTTTTTCGATCAGTCACAGATAGCTAAGAATACATATGATTACTCTATTTTAATGATGTTTATAGCTTAATGAGAGTAGAGTATGACAGCATGAAAGGGAATGGAAAAGTCTGAGAATATCCTAGATGTTAGCCTACAAAGACAAGAAACATACATTACCTTAAGATCTCTTTGACCTCTAATTCAAGGAAAGTATTTATGGTCATTTTAAAGTATAAAAAAGTGGAAAAGGTTATTTGATTAGGATACTAATTTTAAGAAAATCATGTTCATCTTTTATTAATTATTTCAGGAAATTATTTGGAAACTACTCCAAAAATCACTGAAGCAGAAGCAGAGAGTGAAGAGGAGAGGATGAGAAAAGTTTATCTGGAGGGGTTGTTTGCATCACTGGACGCAGATTTTCATGTAGGCAGTTTCACTGAGGAGTGGGCAGATAATAGCTTCTCCCCACAAGAATCTATTGCTCAAATGAACGAACAGGATGAAGGCATGGTGATGAGTGCTGATGACAGTAATGAAGATCATGTGAGGGATGCTACCTATGTACCAGAGGATGGGGGTGATTATAATAAAGATGGTGATAATATCAATCATAGCGCCCAAATCACTTTACAAGAGCAGTCCGCAGCTGAAGGTGAACATAGTAAGGTTCCCGCTTCCAGCGATTACAGACGTGAGCATGCCCCACAAAGGAGGTACCTGCCGAATGACGTCAGCATTCAGTTAATGTACAAAGAGTACAAGGAGAAGAAGCCTCTCAAATGTTCCTATTAGGGATGAGTGAGTACTGCATTATCTGTATCTGTATCTGATAACCATATGAATTATCTGTATCTGTATCTGATAACCATATGCATTATCTGTATCTGTATCCGTACTCGGATTGGGTGGGGCCTAGCCCGGAAGTGGGCGGATTTAACCCAGAAGTGTGTCGGGTTGTCTTGAAATGGGTGGGGCTTTAACAGTATGTTATTTTAAGCATGCAATTTATATGGGTTGATCAGAAATTGTTATATTTATTGCTGATTAGAAAACTATTTACATGACAGCATCAGCATTGAGCTTCAGATCAATGGTTTTGATCACGATAACAAACAAACTATATACAGAACAAGTTTAGCAACAATGAATACAACACATGCGGTATGCAATTATGAAGTAAAATGTAATGAACAAGAGTTTTCATACTCAACATAACTTTCTTTTTTTAACTTTTAATTTTTTTATGAACGGTTAACCTGCTCCGAGCAGGTTATGTTCCAGAAAAGATATTAACTCTGTGAAAACGCTGCATACTGACCAATCAGCTCTCTGGAAAATGACATCACCATCTGTAGGAAATCCCACAGACTGTTTTAGCCAATAGGCTGCTTTATGTTTGCAGCGGTGATGTGGAGAAACTCTTGACTATGGCGATCCTACAGAGACTGATTAAAAGCCTCAGGCTAATGTTGCCTACAGGTTTTTACAGTACAGCAGGATCAGCCTACTTACTGCCTTTAAAAGTGTTTAATATTTTTTATTTGCTCCCAGTCCGTTTCACACAGCCTGACGCAGCTGTTAAAATAAATGGATTTTATTTTTCTTATGTGAGGCTGAATATGATGAGCTGTTTGGTATTGAAATGCTAAATTTTAATATGAACGTAGTCTGTCTATTTAGGTTAATATAGCTTTCTAAGGCCGACTACAGAGACTGTAGTCATGTTCCGTCCCACCTTTTGTGATGTGGGCTGTTTTCAGCAGCTTAAATGTTCAGATTCATTCTTTCAAACATTATTTGAGCACATTTTATGGCATGAAGGAATTTTTCCGTTTCACTGCTTTATGAAGTTAATTTAGAACAATGTTTGGAACACGTCTGAGTGTGTTAAATAAATTAATCTGATTTTTGAAGTGGCAACAAGTTTTTTTTTTAAGTCAGGGAGAACGGCCCGAGTCTTTTAATGTGGAAATGCCGACACACAGCCGAGCTGAAAGAATAAGGCTGGTATTTTCTGCAGATCATAAGAACACTTTTTATCAACGCAATATTATAGACTATGCCTGTTCATTTAGACATTCACACTGTCTGCGATTTTCTGTCTCCCTGCATGTGTCAGTTTCAGCCGTGCTACAGTCATATTTCTTAAGTGTTACAGTTTAATCCTTGATCGTAAAATATGACGCTCTGCTGACAGTGGACCTGTTCATGTCTGTTTGGTCATCTGCTGTTAACACCGCCTCTTTTACGTGAACGCGGCTCCCGGCTGGATCGGGAAACCCTGGGTTAATTTACCGAGTTGATAACCAGCTTCGTGGTGCCGCTTATCCCGATCGGTTATTGTTAGGGTTAGTGAAGCCAGATAATGAAAACACAACCTGGGTTTGTTGAACTCGCTTCGTGGTGCAGGACCCTGGTATGTGTGTGTGTGTGTGGGTGTGTGAGTGATTGAGTAAAAGACAGACGGGGGGGGGGCGGTTGTGTGTGCGTAGCTTAATTTGTAATATTATTTTAAATAATTTATTTATACCACAACTACCTTTATTTTTTTAAAATACAGCAAGAAAGTGTCAGACACTCAGTGCGTGAAGTAAAAAAAAAAAACTGGTTAGAGCAGCTGACAGTATTAAAAAAAATCTCCGATGACCGGCAGAGAGAGAGAGTGTGCACAGTCAGCTACGCAATGACGATTTTAATTCAATCCGAGCACAGATATTGACTCGTATTACTCATATAATACTTGTACTCTGCAAATTCTTTATCCGTACCGGATACTCCTTTCAGCCGAGTATCCGTCTCAACCCTAGTTGCTATGAAATATATCGGAAGGCTATGAAGGAGGGGAACATTAGCTTCATTAAGCTGGGTGAAGAGGAGTGTGAAAATTGCTTAAGGCATGTCCACTTCAGAGCAGAGCACCCGAGTGAAGCCAGCATTCAGGAATGCCACCCCTGTCAAAAGTGGGAGGAGCACAAGAAGAGAGCAGAGACAAGAAGGCATCACTACAGGTTGGATGCAGAAAGGCAAGAACTTGATGACCTCTCAATGCGCAGTGTTGACCTCCAAAAAGTCATAATGCTGCCCCGAATTCCTGGGGTGAAGACTGCTGTCTTTACAAAAGGCATCGCAGCCTTCCATGAAACTTTCGCCAGTGTGGGGAAAAAGTCATCTTCCAAGAAGAACAGCCTTTCAGTAATATAACACAAAGGCATTGTTGGAAGGAAGGCAGAGGAAGTGCCTTCAGCTTTTGTAACAGCACTTAATCATGAGCAGTATGTGAAACATGTAATTTACTGGGTTGACAACTGCACTGCACAGAACAAGACCGGGTGCCTCCTTACTACTTTAGTCACTCTGGTAAATGACCCTACGACCCCACTTGAAGATGTAACTTTAAAGTACTTTGAACCAAGCCACACCTTCGTGAGCGCAGACAGTTTCCACCATGGTGTGGAGAAAGAGATGATGAAGCGGCCTGGATGTGCTGTCCTGGATTTTGAAGATTTTAAGAACATCATCGCCTACTCCAATTCTGGGAAAGTCAATGTGGTGGCGATGCAGAGTAGGACACATCCTGGCATGGAGGGCTGGCCATTCACTGGCTAAAGGCACTAAATCTGTCTGTCATGGCTGTTATTCAGCTGAGGGGAACAAGTAGAAATGTTCTTCAATCTCTCACATGATGAGGAGTTCACATATTTGGACTTCCTCATAAAATGTTGTCATATACAGAGTTATAAACAGTGTACAACTTGTAGTGAAATTCAAATTTTGGTTTACTCTAGGTGACTCTGGAGTGTCCAAAACAGCTGTGCCTTCGAGACAAGGGGATAGAGAAGGAGAAGAAGTTGGACATAATTTCCAAGCTCTGCCCAATGATGCCCCTCAACCGCCGTCAGTTTTGGGAGAACATGGCTGAGGAGGACTGATCAAACCACAGACGCACAAACCAGCGTGCATACACAAGCACTCACATGCACATACCTATGTATACCTACATTAACTACTTGTTTTCCTATTGTTTTTGTTTAAAAGAATGTTACTAAAACTAATGTTTATTTAAAAAAAAAAAATTTAAAGCAGTTTGGGTTTACATAAACCGTTAGTTTTGAGATAGGAGGAATTAACAAACTTTATTATTGTTATTTATTTATAATTATTTTTATATTTGGTCCACTTAAAGGACTTTCCATGTAGCTTCAATCCAGTCCAGTGTTGTTGTTTTTGTTGTAAGTCCATAAGAGTTTGCCGGGCACCTGTAGATGTTGCGGTTGTGACCACAGTATGTGGCTATGTGTCCTCTGAGACCCTCACTGTCCCAGAGTTAGTTTGCACCCACTCCAGTGATACCCCGGTTTGAACACAAAGGTCGTTCAAATCTGGCCAATTTGACCAGACACCAAAACCAGCAGACTGGGTGTCTAGTTTCTCACTGTGATTTCTTTTGAATCCAAGTAAGTGGGGCTCTGGCTCCCTGGCTCGTGGGACCTTGTGTCTTCTTAAAACCAAGAACAGGACACACACACAACACACACACACTACTAGCTTGTTCAATTGTTTTAATTTTGTGAATTTTTGAATACTGTTTTTAAAGCAACTTTGTTCTGTAATGAATTACTTTTTAATTAAAATAAAAATGTTAATTAAACCCAACATATCAATATTTATGTATTGTGTAAAATGGTAATGATGCTTAGGGAAATGATGATAATGACAATTTCTTTAAAGTCAATTTCTTACTGAGTAAATTCTCTTTGTGGTGAAATTGGAATTGTGGTAAAAGATTATTCTTAATCACGAGCCTTACTAGTGAGCAATTTCAACATTACAACTTTACAACATTACAAACATAAATAAAGTTATTAAAGCTATTTTTTTTAAAAGAAACATGTAAGAAACACAACAACAAAGTTGCATGAATACATTTACTTTGTAGATATTGCACTTTGCCCTTGCAATAGTATTTTAGTTGTTTAAGGTCATTCAAAGTCAGAGTGCAGTATCTGCATGAAAATGAAAAAATATCTTCCTAAGAAGGCTTTACATAAATACATTACCACTAATCTACCCATAACATGTTTGACTGGCTGGTATAAAAACATTAAAGGCATTTTTCTCAGTTTCTTTGTTTGCATAGTTAATGCACTTTTCCTTTCTGGGGCAGAATGGCCGTTGAAAGGCAACCAGGCATTGTGGAAATGTTGAGTGCAGCATGAAGGCCTTTTTGAGCCAGGAAGCAATTGACGTGCCAAGGAGCCTAGAGATGAGTGGTTAGGAAGGGACACGTGGGCAATCTGACAGGCGGCGCCACAAGTGAACATGATCCTGTGAAACTGTCGCCGTCATGCTTGTCTCATGCACACGCCCAGCTGCTACCAGAGTTGCATTATATTGAACTTTTTTCTCCATGACTTAAACATGCTCCTGTCTTGAAGTCAGCATAGAATGTTCCCTCAATGACCTTTGCTGCATTCTCTTATTCATTAAAAATAACCTAATTATGTTTTTTTCTGTAGCCTATAAAGAAAATAGCCTACAGTTGTACCAGAATGTATACAGTATTGCACAGAAGCCATTGCCATGACCCAGAGAGTGCTGACTGTTCACTCGCAGTGTCTGTTCATATGTGGAGCTCAGTGTGACCCTGTGGGTTAAAAGCAAGTACGCAGGCAGAGTGTCTTCTCGTCTGAAAAGACATTCATTTCAGACGGCAGATAGGCAGAGTATTGTGGAGATCCAGTGGGTGAAGTGAACTGGGCAGGCAACTCGGTTGACGTAACTGAAAATGACGCAGGCCAAATGCAATCCACGGCAGACAAAAACCTGAGACAGAAGCAAAAAAAACACAGTCGAATCCAAGGCAAGCAACGTGAACAGCATCAATACTAGCAGATACTAGAATCCTAAGTCAAGTTCACACTACACGATTTTAAGCCCGATTTATCGGACTGTGAGCTCTGTGATCGTTGGGCTGTGATCAGGGGTAAATCAGCGATTGATCGTTATGTGTGAACAACTCAAGGACCCATCAAAGCCGCTCCCCGACACATCACTGCCACATCGCCGACGTCTGCCAGATATCTAGCATGCCAAATATCTGGCGGAGTCAGCCGACTTGACATCCACATCCAGCCAATGAGAGCAGCCCGCTGGCAGAGCAGGCAGCTACTTTTTCACTGCAAAACACTTTTTACTCACCTCTAGCTCTCTCTGTAGCTCAGACGACTCCTGCTACCTGCGTGTGCTGATCCATTCTTTCACCCATATTGTTTGTCTTTATAATTACTACCTTTATAATATAATAACAAAAAACAGCTGTTTTATGTGTAGGTTCCCAGTGTTTCACATTTCATTTGTTTTCTTGACAAAACGTGTCAAGCGTCGAGTGACACAGCTGCTGTCAGCTTGTGTAGTGTGTGACCCCCTTTCACCGATCAGTCACGTAGTGTGAACGCCACAATGACTTCAAGACTCCCATCACAAGACAGCAGGTTGTGTACTTTGAACAGCACAGCCATTGGCCATCGGCCAACGCAGAAAGTCGTGTAGTCTGCACAAGCCTTTAGTCATAGCGTTAGTAAGGTGACGATGATCTGGCAGAGTTTAACTGACAAGCAAGGATTGATATACTGCAAGATCTTGATTGTGGGATGAGTCACAGGAGTGCAGGTGACTGAGAGATAGGCCAAAGCACCATGGCCAGGACACACAAACACGCACAGCCAGCCCATGACAATACCTACTCCATGCCCACTCGCATCTTTCAATGGAATGTATACTATCAAATGGATTCAAAAATTCACTTCTGACATACTTTTACACAGTATAGGTCCTTAAAAACAAAAGGTGACTGTTTCTTTCACAGTCATTAACAAACCTTTAAAAATAGTGTTGTTCCCTCTTGTGACAGTATATATATAATCATTAAAAGGCAACTGAGAGCGATTTTTTTTAAAATGTAAAAAATATGTGAATTATCTAGTGCAATTGCATATCAACTATTTTTTAGTCTCTGATTCATGTTTCCTATGTCTACATCAAGAATGAGACCATTATTAAAATATAATTAGAAAGTATACTGATACTTTGCTCTTGAGGTTACTTAATGCACAACAAACCCAACGAAACCCAATATTAAGGGGTGGAATCTAGAGGAATCATGGCCAGAAGCAAAGAACTTGTATGTACATGTATTTTCAAAAATATTGGATGTATTTAAAGTAGCCAGTGGGACAGACAATACGTTTTACTTATGACTTTTGTTCACAAAACACTGCAGGGACCCACATAAGTGATGCAAAATGTACATTTATTTTGTCAATCTAACTGCCTGTATTAAATCACTTTTTAAATCCAACGGACACGTTTTCACTGGGACATAAGTCAGTTTATTGGTGATAGAGAAGGGAAGAAACAGTGAAATATCTTAACAGAAGGAAATGAGAGTGAAAGGTATGGAGGTCTAGTATGCCCAAAGGAAGCACAGGTCACTGGGTGTGAGCTAGAGAGAAGAGAGAGAGAGAGGCTTTGTTTAGTGTTGTCAAGGGAGAGACAGGTCTTTGTAGGTTTTTCTGTAGGACAGGAAGACTATTAATCTGTCTAAGGGTAGGAGGAGGAGGAGGAATTGCCGAAAAGATGGATAAAAAATGATGTGTGGACAAGGGGAAGAAGAGATGGAGGGTCTCTCTGCTGAAAGGGGGAGAAGATGGTGGGAGGAACTGATGGACTGCAGGACAGCAGGGAAGAATGAATGATGAAGGAAAGTAGGTGTGGAGTAGGAATTAATGCACAGAGGAAGGGAGGGAGAGGGAAAGAATTGTGGAAAGGAGCAGAGCCTTGCTGACCAGAGTCAGGTTTGAACACTATCAATCTGCCCCAAAACCTCACCCTGAGGAGCAACAGATCACACAGGAGGACAAAAGCGAGGGGGAATGGAAGCAGACAGGGGAAGGAGGTGAGATACAAAAGGGATGGGGAGGGGAAAGGAGTGGGAAGACAGACTTCAAGGGGACAGAGGGGAGAGGTTAAGCCTCATTCTGAGGAATTTCTAAGCACCATAAATATTAAATATTGCACAAGCAGACAAACCTGTAGTCATTGTACACACTAAATCAGCAGTATGGACTTTGGTGCTAGGAGTGAATAAATAGTCAAAGTAACTTTTATTCATGCAGCACTTTTCAATCACAGTTCTTTCCTCTTTCCTCAGCTCTTTAATGCATGTGGTATAATGGGAGCAACTGAAGAGATAGATTAAAAAACAGTAATGTGTGAACATGTAATTAGAAAAAAAAAACACTGTGCATGGCTCTATTTGGTACAAGTGGAGCTCATGAAAACTATCCAAGCAGGATCTGAGGACTGTTTTGATTTGTACAGTACAATACAGTGTCAGTTCCCAGCAACAGCAGCCGATGCAGGGGTAAAATACACATGAGCAGGAAAACCAGGAGCCTCTTGTCATCCCTTATCTGGTACATTCTGGATTTTCTCTCCTCCACCTCTTTAATCCTCTTCCAGAGGAGACCATGGTTTATTGGCAGTATCTCATTTCCTGGCAGTCTTGGTTGTGGCAATCTAATAGGGCCAATAAAGCTAGAAAAACCAAGAGGACCCGTGTTTAAAGTAACTGTATAAGTTACAAATATCAGTTTTAAAAATAGCTAATATTGCTAAACTCAGGACAGAATGAACAATTTGTCACCCACACTCACTGGAAATTAGCCCTTGCAATGACTTACCTCACAAACTACTTGCTTGTATAATTGTCGATTATACAAACATTTTGTGTCTGACTCAGTGGCCTTGAGCAGCAGTTCCCTTTCAAGGGAACTCGCTATGCATCGGTAACGCTTTGGGAACGCCCGTGTGAATGCGTCTGAAGCATCCTCGAGAGGCTGGTTCCCTTAGTAGATTTTCTGTCAGAATGGAAAAAAAAGCTTCCAAATATATCTCAGTGGGTCCTGCATATCATAGAGAAAGGATACAGAATCCAGTTTGGTTCTCATCCTCCTCGATTCAACGGGGTGTTGCTCACGCTGGTGCATCCAGAGCAGGCTCTGGTAATGGAGCGAGAGGTAAAGGCCCTGTTGGCAAAGGAAGCTGTAGAGCAGGTGTACTCACCCGACAGAGAGTCGGGTTTTAACAGCTGTTTACAGCAAAAAGGAGGGAGGGTTTAGCTTTGTCACCCCGCACTTTCACAAAATGCGTGGATGCAGTTCTGGCCCCGCTCAGGCTGCAGGGCATACGTATTCTGAACTACATAGACAACTGGCTGATTCTAGCGGAGTCAGAACAGTTAGCGCTTCGGCATCGAGATGTCGTCCACGCTCATATGCAAAGACTGGGGTTACGGCCCAATGCCAAGAAGAGTGTGCTGTCTCCAGTTCAGAGAACCACTTTCCTTGGGGTTGTTTGGGATTCAGTCACGATGCAAGCCACTCTGTTACCCGCTCGTGTAGCTACTATCCTTACAGCCACAAAAGAGCTAAAGCTAGGCCAGTCACGGACTGTGAAACAGTTCGAGAAACTGTTAGGCCTCGTAGCAGCAGCGTCCAATGTGATACCCCTTGGCCTGCTGTACATGAGGCCTTTGCAGTGGTGGCTCAGGACCAGAGGGTTCTCCCCGAAGGGAAACCCACTCCGTATGATCAATGTCATGTGGCGGTGTCTCCGCGCCTTGGCTATGTGGAGGAAACACTGGTTCTTAACCCAGGGTCCGGTGGTGGGAGCTCTTTGCCATTGAGTTGTGATCTCGACAGATACTTCCCTCACCGGTTGGGGAGAGGTAATGGAAGGCCGCTCGGCTCAGGGTCTGTGGAGGAGTCACCATCTCTCTTGGCACATAAATTGCCTGGAGATGATGGCTGTTTTCAATGCGTTGAGACGTTTCCTCCACGACTTGAGGGGCCGTCATGTGCTTGTCCAGACAGACAACACGTCGGTGGTCTCCTACATGAACCGTCAGGGGAGTCTTTGCAAAATGGCGCACCAGATCCTCCTGTAGTCCCTAGGGAAAATACACTCTCTGAGGGCAGTGTATATTCCTGGGGGCCAGAATATAGGAGCAGACATCCTGTCGAGGCAGGAGCTGAGGCCAGGGGACTGGAGACTCCACCCGGAAGCGGTGGGGCAAATATGGGAATTTTATGGCCGGGCAGAAGTGGATCTGTTCGCGTCTCAGCACACGACGCACTGTCCACTTTGGTTGTCCCTCACTCATCAAGGCCCCCTCGGGTTGGATGCTATGGTTCAGACATGGCCGAGGTTACGTCTGTACGCATTTCCCCCTGTTGCTCTGCTCCCGGGAGTTTTGGAGCGAGTCCGACGGTATGGAATACCACTGCTACTGGTAGCGCCACGCTGGCCGAGTCAAGTCTGGTTTGCGAACCTGATTCACCTCCTAGAAGGGCCTCCCTTGGAGATCCCGTTCAGGAGAGACCTTCTGTCTCAGGCAGGGGGCACAATATTTCACCCCTGGCCAGAGATCTGGAAATTGTGGGTTTGGCCACTGAGGGGGCCCAACTCATAGACAGTGGTCTCTCATCTGAGGTTGTTGAGACCATTCTTATGGAACAGTACAATAAAACAAATCTGATGTCTTATTGTAATTAAATCATAATAGTTGTATGTTATATGATGTTATATCATCTAATTTCTCTGTATTTGTCACTTTATTTTTGTGTCAGAGCTACCTCAACACTCACTCACTCTGGATGTGAGAACTAGGTGGAATTCTCTCTACCTTATGCTGGAGAGATTCTTAGAGCAGTACCCAGAATTCAAGCAGCCAGCTTGGATCAATGGCTGAGAAAGAATATGGAGAGGGACAGGTAGAAATAGATAGGAGAGATAGATTTGACTGTAGACTGTCTATAAAGCAGAGTAAGTCTTTGAAAATGAAATGTCAAATGCTGTTGTCATTTTCATTTTCAAATAGTTGGGAAATTGCAATTTAATTTAAATTTTGACCTAAAATGACCATGAGGAACATGGACATGTACATGCAATAGACTGGGGGAGCTGTTTTGCTAACTGCATTTGAATAATGTCCACTTTAGAGCAGGTTAAGTAATTGAAAATGAAATGTCTAATGCTGTTTCCATTTTCTTTTTAATATAGTACTAGAATGCCCACACAAGGTTAAGAATATGAAAATGGAAATTGGATGATTGCATTTTCATTTTAATTTTTACCTAAATAACACATACATATGTGGGAAATGATAATGTTATTGTGAGATTACATTTTCATTTTCAAGATTGCATGATAATTTTAATTACGTCCTCTATACGCTTCCATAGCTCACGTTTGTCAGGTTTTATAGCCTGGACCTGGATGCTGCCCCAGGGTTTGTGGTGCTCAGTGCTTAGTGGGCTTTTTTCGACAGGCTCACACTCAGGCATTTGGCGTTCCCAAAGCGTTACCGACGCATAGTCTCGTTCCCTCTCTCAGGGAACTAGGGTTACAGTAGTAACCTGAGACATTCTTGCTGGACATTTAAGCCTGTTGGGAACAAAATCAGTTCGTACAGTCACATTGTAACTTCCCATATGGGGACAAAAATTCCACAAGGTTCGCCAGTAGTTTTTGGGTTAAACATTTTAGAAACATTTAGAAGTTGTGGTTCAGCTTAGGTTAAGCCTCTGGTGAATGTCCTCACAATACAATATCCTCACAAATAATGTTGAAAGTAGTTAGTTTGTGTGTTAACGTTGGTGTGTGGAAGTTAATGGTGACAAAATGGCCTCTACATTTTACTACATGCATACATGTATATGTTCATTTTACATGTTTCATATGTCTGTGTGCATGTCCACATGTAGGTGCAGGTGTGTTTGTGTAGACATAAATCATCACAGCAGAGGAGATATGGATGGCTGCCTTCTGTCTTTAGAGTTCTGGACTCTAACCCTCATTCAAGTTACACATTTTGCTCTCTAACCAACCGTTTTCGGGCGTTCCCTCTTCTAAATGCATATGACTGCTAGCAAATGAGGTGATGAGAGACTGCCTGTTATCTGTCTCCACTGTTTTCTCATTGTGTTCAATATGTAAATGGTTATCATTAAACTAATATGTCTTTTATATGACAGGAGTCGTTAGCTGTCAGAAGATCACCCCAGGTCTCTGTCACAGTCCAATTAAGAGGAGATGGTAAATAGAACATACCTCACACATAAACACACGTTCATGCTGGTGCATCATCTCATGTCTCTGAGTTTATTTAAAGATGTTTTCACCAGCATGGCGTTCCCTCACCGACTACTAGTCTAAAACATGTACTGATTTGCATAACAACTCACACGCTGAAGAAGAAGAAGAAGACCTGATGAAATATCAGAGAAGTGTTTTTTGAAAAGGTGGCCGATCTCAAAAGAAAATGCAGCCACTTTTCTTAATTGAACAACACATGTGATGGATTTTATCACATTGATGTAAGGGTGATTGTGATAATATGGCGTCAGGCAACAAAAGAAAAAAGTAATTTACCCTTAAGTGCTCCTACAACTGCATATAAGGGCAACCCATAGAAATGGACAAGCCTCTTGAGGACTACTGTACATTCAGTTTAAACAGATATTAATAAAATCTGTAAAATAAAAATAATAACATTTTTTTTTAAATGTAACCCACTGAAACTTTAACAGATAAAATGCAAAAGCACACAGCATGATCTTAGCTTTTGTGAGAAAGCGAACTCCCACTCAGTGTTACAATGTTTAACATCTCTAGTCAGAGATGTACAGTTAATGAAACTGAAATAAAACTTCCTCATATGGATAATCATGAAACTCTATGAGTAAATTCAAATAAAGGATTTACTGATTCTCCACGTGAGGCTTCTTTTACACTTCCTGAGTGTCTTAGAAAAACATACAAACTCAGCCGTGTTGCATTTCAATTACTCCGGGGCTGTAAAAGACGGAGAACATCGGTTTTACATCTCAATCCTGCCTGATTTACGATGGCTCCTCTCTCTGAGGGATTCTGCACCTGTGAGTAATATCCTTTAAGTGTGTGTCTGTGAGTGTGCATGCACATGGAAGCGTGTGATATCCAGTCACAGTGAAGCAAGCGTCTCAGTCTGTGAAAGGAGTTGACAGTGTAAAACAAGTAGATCAGCTATGAATCCCTCTAACACTCTCTTTCTTGCACTTTTCTCTTGCACACCGATGTGAAGAAACATACATGCACACACGTTCTTTCACATTTAAAAAAAAAAAAAAACATGAAAAAGAGATTGATTGAGTGAGCTACCAGAAGACATTTCCTGGCTATGAATCAGGCTGATGATGGAAAGTGTTGCTTTTGGAGTGCCGATGCACAAGTGGCCCGGACGATGCACTTTGATTGGGTTGCATTCGCTTGCTGCTCAGTCACTCTCAAAAAGAGGGAAGAGGAAAATCTCAAAAACCTTTTGAGAATGGCCACAGATCCTGAGAGGCTGGAGGGTACTTGGGAGGACATGAATGGATAGGAAAAATGGTGCATGAATAGATGGGACATTTAAATGGAGACAAACCTAAGAGATTCAAGGTTTTAGGTCGTAAAGTAGGATGGATAAAAGTGTAAATGTGGACAGAGAGGACTGAGAGGAGTGGTACAATGTGAAAAATGTAGAGGCTTCAGAGTAGAAATATATGAGCTGAAGAGTGTGCTGATTGATGGATGAATGAATGGATAGAGCAATGAATAGTGGGATTTAGGGATGGATGAATGGAGACAGCCATTGGGGGGAGGAGGGGGGTGTGCAAACATGATAATAGCTGATTGACAGTTCAAAGAGCAACTCTATTTTCCTCTGACTGTGCACTGCAAAAGCCAGATGTTTTTTGCAAATTTCAATTGCCGCTTCACCGAAGATTTAGAAAAATAAATGCTCAAAAACAGACTACAAATGTTCTTGCTGTTTGCAAGATGGTCTTTTTTGTCAGCATTTTTAATAAATCCTTACTTCCCATGTTATTACTTTTCCTCTGCCTTAATTTGCACGTGATCCCTCTCAAAGGAGAGACTGACATTTGGTCGATGAGATGAAGAACTATATTATATTGTCCTGTTACCCTGAGAATCTCGATGCTGAGGCTAAGATCCTGAGATTGGGTATATTCTTGTGTTGGTCCAAGGGGGTAGTCCATCCCCCCGAGACATCATTACTATACAGTATGACCTTGGTAATACTTGTAGTTACTGGCTTTGTTTAAAGTAAAGCAAAAGAAAGGATGGATGCCAAGCTTGTTTTCATAATTACCTTGATATGACCTCAAAATTCACATTCCAGGAGGTAGTCATTTAAAGTTTAGCTAAAGCACCAACAGAGTGTCACACGAAAGCATGTAATACACCCATTGATTCACTCAAGGATACCATGTCAGTGTCAAGTTTTGCCTCGCCTAGGTGTAAAAAGTACACGTATGAAGGGGGAGGTTATGGAAGCAAGGACGATTGTAGTATAAAGAACGACAAATATGCATATGGAGGAGGTTAAGGGTGCATGCTTGGGTCAAATACAGGATTTTCACACAGGAGATTGGGGTTTGTTTCCTTTATGAAACCATTAGTCAGTGTTGATTGTCGTAAGGAAGTAAATGCTAAACTCAGCATGCAAACATACTCACGGTGAAGGTGTTCAGAAGGTATAATGTTAACCATGGTCATCATGTGGCTGATGGGGTATTGTCATGAATCAAAGTTTCTGACAAATGAAAATCTTTACCTGATGATGGCGCTAGATAAAAAGTCAGAGCATCGCCTGTGTCATTATGATAAATCCTGTGGGGAACACAAATTTTAGGGCAAATAATTGTGGACATATTTCAGTCTGAACCAAAGCAGTGTACTGATAGACTGACCTTACAAACCACAGAGCCATGCTGCTAGTTTGGCTAGACGTCAATTTTGACAAACTGAAATTTCAAACTCCACAGGATTTTAGAGAAAATGACAGCAAGTTGATGAGCTGGCAGATGAATTGTCCTCTGCCACTAGATGCAAATGAGCACACAGTTGGTTTGCTACAAAATCTCTTTCTAATATTATGTTCCGCTCCTAAAGTCTTTGGCCACTACATTAGAGAACATGAACATTTGTCAATTTGGCAAGCTGAACTTTAATTTTGGACAATCAGCCCTCTCCACCACAGTATTTAATTATTCCTGCTTCAGTTAACAATGCACCACAGAGAGAGAAAAGCAACATCTGACATACTGTAGGACATCATTTCAGTTTAAAACCATTTGGCTGTTTCAGCTCTTTAAAATCAGTAGGTCATATTTGTTCTACTTCACCCGATTGTCCCCCAGAAATAAATGGGAGAAATGAATGGCAAGTTTTATTCCACCTAAACAAATGATGAAACATGTGAATGTTCTTTGCAAAGCGGCCATCTGCATATGGGCTGTGAAAGTAGGAAATGACAGCAGGTTGATGATCTGGTGCCACTTGATGGAGATGAATATTGAACTGGTTGGTTTGCGAGTGATTGTCTTCATCACAGTCTGCCCATAACAATTCTTGTTGTCGTGTGCTGAGCATTTGTCAGTTTGGCAGACCTTCTCTTGGGCTGCTCCCTCCAACACTGCATTGTTACTTGGAGAATCATTTTGACAGTTTTGCTTTAGTATGCATTTGGGAGTTTATGGAGAATGAGATATGGCAAAGGCGGTTGAGGAGAAGAGTGCAAAAGTGATTAGGGATGCCATTGCTGAACTGTAATGCCTTGATTCGAGTTGAATTTTGCAAACATCTGTCCTGCTGAAGTGTCTTTCGGCAAAACAATGAATTCCTCCCAGCTGCAGTAATGCTGCTCAGCAACAGAGCCTGCAACTATGGAGAAAGAACACTGAATTCCCCAGTTGTGATTAACACTCAGTGGCCACTTTATTAGGTACACCTGTATAATCTCTTGCAATTTAATAGAACACTTTTGTCACACATTCTACCTTTGGTTTATAATGTTCAATGTTTTGTTGACATTGTTGGTAATGTGTATATTCAGTTCATGTTTAATACTGAGATTAGATAAAAGTGGTGTTGTAGACACATTATATTGCGATGTGTTTAAAAAAAAAATTCCTGCCTATTTACATACGTGTGTGGGGCAGAATATTAGAAGAACCTCTGGATATAATGCAGTTCATTACACCACTAACTGTAACCTCAATGCTAAAACATATATGCTAAAACATATTATTAAATTAACACCAGAGACACACACTCCGCACACAAGAGGCGGAAGTGCCACAAAGCTTCAGTTCTCACGTGAGCACTATCCTGGCTGTTCACATCAAAAGTTCATCTCTTCTCCGGTCAACAACGACTGTATGTGTGTGTCAGTGTGTGTGTCTCAGTTTAGACACAACTGACAAATATGTGGGATAAGTCGATCATTTAAAAAACACATAGCAGATGGTGGAAGGAATGGGAGGAATTGAAACTCCAGGAGAACACCAGTGAGAGGGGCAGGAAAATCAAAAAACGTTGGCAAGCATGGTATGCATATTTAATCATTTATCCGAATCAGATCATTGATATCATACTGTATCTAATGTATCATTTATATGGTTTATGATATATTATCAGCGTGTTTTCTTGCCAGATTCACATGGAAAAAAAGCTCTGTCTGATTAACATCGGCACCAAAACAAAGTGGGCAGCAGATTCTTTATCCTGTGTGTCCCTGATGCACCTACAGGACTGTGTCAAAAACTGAAGATTATAGGCAATCATAAAAGTAGAATTCATGGCATTATATTGTAGATTGTACTGGTGTACATGTGCATCTCAAAAAATTTGAATATCATGGAAAATTTAATTGTTTTCGGTATCAGACAAAAAGTGAAAATGTCATATATTCTAGATTAATTACATATAAAGGAAATATTTTTTGTTTTGTTTTGATCTTGATGATTACAGCTTAATGCTCACAGACATCAAAAATCCATATCTCAAAATAGAATATTGAATATGAAATATAAAATATAGAATATTGCACATGGCACTGTCTCAGAGAGAATGACATCAGACGGATTGAAGAATAGCTCTGCAACTTGAGACAGATGAACAATAAGTTGTTTACAAAGTTATTTTTTCTCTTTAACATATTTATTCTCTTTAACATTGTGGTGTGTCCCAATAAGGAGGGCTGCGACAAAATTCATATTATGATCTATGAATTTGAATGTATTAGAGGCTTGTGGAACATAGATTTGCCTGGATGCAAAGAAGTACTTTTTCTTTATGCATAAAAGATGCTTACAGTGCATGCTGGCCTCATGCCCAGAAAAATGACACTTGATATGATGATATCAATCCTAACTTGATATCCAATCATGGCATCCAGTGTCTGACGTTTTATCTACATATAGTGTTAACATAAAGGTAGCTATTCTTACCTTAAGGTTACTTGCTCTTAAAATAACATCAATATTACGTGGTCTCATTTAAAAAAAAAAAGTATGCTCAACTGTAAATGTGTCCAGATATTGGCCAAGTTGTCAAAACTTTTTGAATCAGATGTTTCTCAACACCAGTCCCTGCTCCTTATAGCCCTTAAATGTCACTTCTATTTAGAGAATAAGAGTAGTCAGTGTTTCAGCCTGTAGCCCTGTTTTTGCTTGTTAGGCAGAGCTGACAACAGAGAGAAGACTTCAAATGTCTGATAGCAGTACATAGGGCTTTTTCTTCTTGTTTTCATGCCATAATTTACATAATGGATGATGGCATGGATGTTTAGAGACACAGAAAAGAAAAACATAATCTGAATTCATTATTTTTGATTAAACAAATCCAAACATTTAAAAGATTCTTTAGCAAATGGCTTCCAACTGGTTGGATAGGGCTAGGGTTACTTGTCAGTCCATCTAATGCTTTCCTACAACCCACGTCTTTCTCAGCAGCCAGCTCATGCTACTGTCGTATCTCCACCTAGGGCCTCTACGTGTCTCCGCCACCCAACGGTGATTGGACAAAGCCTTTCCCTCACAGAAGGATCTTCATTTCAAATGGCGACTATGTCAAGAGACATTGTGTAAGCCCCAGGCCACTTTAACAGAGAAAAATAAGGTTAGAAATCCTCAGCTCTACAGCCTGTGCACTCACATGAGATATTCAGTCATGAGTGAATCATTGGCAAGCAATGTACTCCATCCAAATTGACTATGTTAAATGCATAACTGATGTGAATAGTTAAGGTGGGTGTGTCATTTCATTCTTGATGGGGCAGAAGAGAGCTTGGCCAATTCAGACCCAGTCCCACATTAATCTAGCAAGCGTGATTGCCTCTTTCCCATTCATATTCATGCTCTTTCTCCGTTTTCTCTCATGGTATTATTGGTCTTGGATTCTCTATCTTCCCCCTTCCGCTGTAATTTTATCCTTTATCTTGCTTTCACAGTCTCCAGCTCGTAATTATCACCTCTATGCCACATTTGAAGAGAAATGTTGTAGCTGATTGCAAATGTGATTTTGTGCACTAGTGATTTTCACAGAATGTGCAGAAGAGCTGTGCAGCAAAATCAGTGTTGGACTGTTTGCACCAGAAATAATTTAATACTGGGTAGTTATAAAGAAACATAACAAATTACTCACTCATTACTTACTGACAGGCATGGAGAAATCAAAAAAAGGAAATTAATGAGAATGTAAAAACACAGTTAACTATAAGTCTGAAGTCAGTTCAAGAATTTTTAACTTAAAGTGTCAAATCAAAAAAACACTTTCAGTTACCACTCAGTATTTCTCCGTGCCAAGGTTTTGAGATATTGACCTCTGAAGCTTATGCTGCCTTGTGCAGTTTATGCCGCTTGAAAAAACCCCAACAGCACTGTGTCTTACAGAAACAAAGTCAAGTAACTCAGAATAATCGACAGACCTGTCAATGATTTACAATGAAACCACTTTCTACTCAGGAAATAGCCCTGAAACCAATTGAACCCTTGAACTTATGAGAAGGCCATCAATGCTTCCTCAAAAGACCAGAACCCACCCGGCCACAGCCTGTTTACCCTGCTGCATTCTGGCACGAGATATAGAAGTTTCTGCTGACCTACCAACAGACTGCAGAGCAGCTTTATCCCCCAAGCTATCAGACTTTTAAACTCAAATTCATGCTCAGCACTGCTATAGCAGAGGAGAGTTACAAACTCATTTTCCCTCTATAACCTGTTGTATTGTGACAAAATAAATCTACCTACCTAACTATAAAATATCCCATTCTCTTAAAATCAAAACCGATGTTTAAATGTTTTTATATGTTAGGCTATGCCTTGCACTGAGCCTATGTCATATGAATCTATTCAATTCAATTCAATTTTATTTATATAGCGCCAAATCACAACATCAGGTATCTCCAAACGCTTTTCATAAAATAGCAGGTCTAGACCGTACTCTGTAATGATATTTACAAAAGCCCAACCATTCCCACCAAGAGCAAGCACTAGGCAGGAGAGGAGCTTGATAGCTCAACGTTCTGGTAAAAAAAATGCAGTTGTCATTGAAATTTGCTTAATGTGATACCTAAACAACATGTCCTGATCAAAGATAACTTCAAGATTCCTAACAGTGGTGCTGGAGACCAGGGCGATGCCATCAAGGGAAACTATATCTTTATATAATGCGTCACAGAGGTGCTTAGGCCCCAGAACAATAAGATCTAATAAAACCAGTAACACCTTCACTTAAACACTGGAGGTTTTCAGGCCAGGGGCAGGGCACCTGGTGGGGAATGATTGCCGGGAGCGGCGTTGGCAGTGGGGGCAACGAAACTGCACTCAGCAGCTTTCCAAGAAACATGACATGAACAGGGCCGAACACAGCCTCATCAACGCTAGTTGATTCATCCCTGGGGTGACAAGAGCCAAACCGGCAAGAAAACCCGCTCCATACTGTATTCCCAGTGGTCAGACTGGCCTCAGTCGGTCTCGGAGGCTGTGCTCAGTCCTGAGTCCGGCTGCCATGTTCATTCACTGTGTTCTGGAATCAATCTGCATGGTCCCCACAGAGTCTGCATGAATGGGTGGGGTTATAGGCGTCGCTAGACCTTTTTACTGGGACATATGCCCCTGTATCCATGAGTTGTGCCCCAGTAAGATTGTCAAGACCCCTTGGCATCACTTTTGGACGTGTAGGGGTCCGCGGTCAAGTCAGCACCAATTGGCAACATCTCCAACATCCAGTCTAGTTAGCAATAATATACATGCAATGTCCAGTTACACTGTCAAAATAAAAGGCATGTTGTCAATGATATGAAATGTCATAAAAAACGAGTCAATGTTGAAAGCGAGTGTTTACAACGTTGATGAGAGGACAAAGAGGGACTATCCTTCTGGGAACAAGAAGAGAAAAAGTCAAAATCCGCCCTTAAACTTGATATAAATCATAATTTGACATTTATCCTGATTATAATCGATATCAAATATGAAATGTTTTATAGTGAAAACATTTTTGGCCATAGCGCCCAGCCCTAGTATAAATAGTATTTAAGCTTTGAAAATGTTAAAGGAAAACTGGGAGCCAGTTTGAATGGGCCTGATGCAGTTGATAACATTAATATCTAGCAAGTATTGATGTCTGTTATTTAAAAGGGCTATGCTTAAATTTGTCAGTAGAGTAGATGCTGGATCATAATCCAGTACGAGCACAGTTGATCCAAATCCAGTACCAGCACAGCCAGAGATGTTCAGCCAGCAGAAGTCTTAACAGACTTTATGAGGATTTTTCTAGAAGAGGTTTCCATTCAGGCTTATAACAAAGACAGACTGTTTTAGAGAGAGCAATGCAGTGGCAAATTGTTTACATGGCTCACAGGTAGCCAATATTAATGGGCTAAGCAAGGGAAGCTGGTAAGGCACATGCAAACATATTTCATACACTTATATCAAAAATAAATCAAAAATTTACATGAGGTGATGTGGGGGCCTGTGACCCAGTAGAGCTTTATGTCTAACAACGCGCCTGGGTGGGGGCATAACTACATTCAAATACTGGCTACACGCCAATCAATATCTGCGACAATTCTCTCCATAGCTTTGTGTTTTTACAGGAAACACATAAATAGCAAATACCAGTCCGCTTCCCGTTTCATGGAAACTTGGTGCTTAAAGTAATCTGTGTAATCCCCATTTTTACAAAACGTACCTGTAATCGGATTACATCTTTTTTTCTTTACTGTAACGGAATACATCTACTTTATCTTTATATCCTGATTATGTAACGGCATTACATGTAATCCGACACTCCCCAACCCTGCTTATTTGCCTTCTTAACACGATATTACTGGGAAAATCAAACTGTGTACAGTCATGGCAGCTCTAGGAAGCTGACAGGCTCCACCTCAAGCCTGAACAAGCTGACAATGCAGGGCTCCAACAGCCAGCATTCCCAGTCTTCCTTCCTGCTGGACATGAGCAAAATGTCTGCCTCCAATCGGGACGCAGCCGACAGGACTAAGTTTGACAAGATTACAATAATAATCACCTCTTGTGTGACAGGGTCTTACATCTAGTAATAATCTGTGAAAATCCTGTGTAATGTACTTGAAAACGTAACCATTATTTCCAGTACACCTTCTTTGTTTGATTGGATCCTCTGCCCCTGGCAGTATCAGTGTCTTGCTCTACCTGTTAAACTACCACCTTAATTATTATGCATTGTTTTCATTTTCCTTAATCTTCACTGGATTTAACAACTATTTATTATTTTAACCAATTAAACTCACCATAACACAGTTGTTGTGCTCTGTTATTGTGCGGTCCCTTGTGAGGAAAATGCACAATTTGAATGATAATGGTGATTTCAGGTGTCCAATACAATTAGCACTCAGCTGGGAGGTAGTGGTCACACATGAACTAGACTATATCAAGAAACAGCCTCCATCGTGACGCCTTGAAAATCAGAACTGCAAATTTCCACATCACTTACTGAGATGTCAGACACATCAAAGAGACTCATAGAGGAAATGGAAATGAAACTTATCATAGAATCGAGGTGAAAGATTGAAAATTTGTTTTTTGTTGGAAATGGCATTTTTATCAGTATTGCTTCCCAACAGTGATCAAAATGCCATTTCCGTTCCTACAAGTCTGGACGTGGCAAGTCAATTACAACACAAAGATGTTTCACCAAGCCACTAAAAATAAGATGACATGGAGATGAACATCTGATGATGGCAGAGGTCATTATGGGAGAAATTGTAGATTAAAAATACTCTAAAATACTATAAATAAAACATACACAATATACCCACTATGATCCAAAGCAATGTAAGAAATCAATTAGCCACAGTTTCTAAAATCTTAATATGTGTTACTTTCTGTGGTACATACGGAGCCAGACACAGAACTTCAAAAACTATTTGTGAGGTCTTTATTTCTCATTTTGATTTCTTTCTTGGTGTTCCCCAGTATTTTCTGCATTGTTTCATGAAAACAAAAATGAAATAAAAGCAAAGCAATGACGATGGCTTCAAGACATTCTTGCAAATGAAGGACATATAAATACAAAATAATAATAACATTTTTAAAAATGGCAGACTTCCAGTGAAAATGCACTTTAGATTGTCTTCACAATCAGCAATTTATGCTGGCATCAGAGGACAGACAGACATATATAATGTAAATCATTAATGCGGAATGGTTGCATAATGAACATAATGTGTAGGAGAGTGAGTTGAGCAGGTAAGTGGCACAACTGCAACAGGACATGCAACAATGACAGGCACCAGCTCAAACCCAGAGCAATAAAGCCCAAGGTTACGCGTTGAATATTAAATTAAAGAAACACCACAGAAACTGCTGTAGTATGCAGAAGAAAAAAGAATGCTCAGGCTTTGACTCCCACGCTTTTACACAAAAGCAATAATGCAGTGGTCCAAAAAATATATTAAGAACCAAAATAAAATAAACTCTTATAAATTCCTTAAGCCTTTTTTTGTGCCAAGAGAGCATGAGGGCAGCCACCAGCAGAAAGAGGAAGGGAGTGACTGAGGTAGTCTGTGTGTATATGTTTTTGTGTATATGAGTGTGTGTTTGTGCGTGAAGGTGAGAGGAGGAGGAAAAACATTTCCTGTTCTTTACTGTCCAAAGACTGGAGGTAATAGACACACTTACAAGCTCTAGGCTCTAGACTATGAGTGTGTGTGGGGAGTTGGCATCTGGCATCCAGCACTAGGACATAAAAAAATGTACAAAAGGGATGTGTAATCTCTCTCCCTCCCTCACACACACAAACACACACGAGCATATTCAGTCACCCATACTCATGATAGTACTTGAGGTCAGACTGTGAGACGAAGAGCACAAGTGGTGCGGTAAGGCCAGGCCTGCTGAGTTCTAGCACCAGACTTCCAAAGTACCGTGCTGATGTTTTGTATGTTTTAGCCCATCTACTCCAAGTCACCCATATTTTACAATATGACTGACCATTTTCCAAAGCATTCCATACTGTATAAGTCATTTTTCCAACCTGCCAGGCAGCCACTGGTCTCAGATCATGTCCTTACGGAATTAAAATGTTCCTATGGAGACATGAAACTTGCTGCAGGTCTGTAATCCATCCAAGTGAACAGTTGGCTATAGTTAAAGAATATATTTATTTATTCAGTCGAAGCTTTGTTATTGTCTCTTTTATTAAACTATGAGCCAGAGTGTGTCATAGAGTCTTTATGGCTGGGTCTCAATACAATTCCCTGATAGGGACATCTATATTTTTGTTGCTTTGATTTTGCAATGTTCAAAATGAACTGGCGAAATTGTCCAGGGTGTACCCTGCCTCTCGGCCAATGTCACCTGAGAATGACTGGCGAATGGGGATATTGTGGTGGCTAATAATGCATTCAGAAAAGTTAAATTTTGGGTCTCAAGCAGGCCCCTCATCAGCTGTTACTAGGTGTTCATGGCCTTTCTGCTGTTTTTGAAAATCCCTGTTACAGCTATGAGCTGTTATTCTCTACACCAGGGGTGTCCAAACTTTTTTCAATGAGGGCCACGTAGAGAAAAATATACGAAGGGCTGGGCCACTCACTAGAGCTAAGGTATTTTGCCTCACCTCTCTTGTATTCAATTAAATAATATCAGTCAAATGTAAATTATGCTTGATAATTGAAGATGCTTATCACAACTTTCCATTAATTGTTTTATTTTTTTATGTTACAAAAATGGTTGGCAGTTCATTCTTGAAACAGCAGTCTCAGCAGTCTCATACAGTCAAGTGCAAGTTCCATGTGTGGGCCATATTCCATTATAATTTTAGAATTTACTGCTGGCAAATTCAAAATGGACAACGGGCCGCAGTTGGTTTGGACATGTCTAAACTCAGAATGATTAAAAACTGATGAGCAAGGTGGGACAAGTTTTAAAATGTGTGTTTGCAGACTGTACATCTATTTGTTGTCTGCGCTGGTGATGCTTTAATCTTCAGACTGAGGATATTTTATTGTTTATTTTATTTTTATTTTCTGGTTCATTCTTGTAATACAAACATACATATATATATATATATAAAAATTGGTCGTCTGTTACGTGAACATGCTGCAAAGTGCTCATCTATACAAAAGTAATCATGATTTGCTATCCTCTAGTGGTGTCAAGATAAAATAAATGAAAAACAAATATTACAGTTTTCACAATTGCTTTCTATAATCGGGCTTTTGAACTAAAATTTCAAGACCATAACCATTTTTCAAAAAGCACACCCATTTCCCTAACCTCTGACACAAATCCCTTCATTTCTCATTGCCTACACCATGTAGTCATTGTGAAAGCACTGGCATTCAATATTGTTCGCTCAGTCAACATAGCTTGAGCTCAGTTAGCACGCAACTACCCAGGTGGAAACACAAAGAGTCATAATAAATAATATACCAATCAGATGCTTCAATAAAAGGTAAATAAAAGGGCAAGAGTCGGTTCATTCAGTTTTAAAGCAATGGATCCAGAGAAATCTGAAGGAAGAGGTTGAGGACACCAGAGAGCAGGAAGAGAAAGAGGAGGAGGAGGAGAAGTAGGAAGAGCAGTATGGAGAGGAGTGAAGGAAGAGGAACAGTAGGAGTTGGAAGAGAAGATGGGATAGGAGGAAGATGAGAAGGAGGAGGAGGCAGAGCAGAAGTAAGGTGGAGGATGAGGGTGGACAAGGAGGGAAGGAGAAGGAGGTGGAGGACGAGAATCTCTAGCCTGTCCCAGACCAAAGACAAGACGTTGAGGTAGAATAATTAGTTGTTTGGTGTGTTGTACTGTACGGCACACTAAGGAATAAAAAAATTTTCAAATGTACATTTGTTATTTCTTTTGCTGTGAAAAAAAGTCATGACCGAAAGAACAAGATCGCGGGTACAAGCGGCCGAAATGGGTTTCCTCAGGCGGGTGGCTGGTTTCTCCCTTAGAGATAGGGTGAGAAGTTTGGCTATTCGCGAGGAGCTCAGAGTAGAGCCGCTGCTCCTTTGCGTTGAAAGGAGCCAGTTGAGGTGGTTTGGGCATCTGGTAAGGATGCCTCCTGTTCCAGGCACGTCCAGCTGGGAGGAGGCCTCGGGGAAGACCCAGGACAAGGTGGAGAGATTATATCTCCACGCTGGCCTGGGAACGCCTCGGGATCCCCCCAGTCAGTGCTGGCTAATGTGGCTCGGGAAAGGGAAGTTTGGGGTCCCCTGCTGGAGCTGCTGCCCCCGCGACCCGACCCCGGATAAGCGGATGAAGATGGATGGATGGGTGAAAAAGTTTTTGAGGGCGAGAACCACAAGCAACATTACTTATAACCAGTTTATGTAGTATTGTTTTGAGTTTATCTCACCAGTGTGTAAGACTGTGTTGTAGTGTGTGTTTCTAAGGACTTTTGTGTAATGTCTGAGGGCAAAGTTTGGTTTTTCAGCAAGATTGAATAGTTTTGAGTGGAGAGATGAAAATAGGATGTTTGGAGAACAGGGTGAGAAGTTGTGGATTTGTGTTTAGAGTTTTGAGAAAAAGAGTCATAATTTCAAGAAATGAGTTTAAGCAATCGAGGAAAAAAGTTTGTAAAAGTTTAAGAATCACTCATTTAAATGCATCCGGCCCATCCAGTGTATACCGCAGCAGAAATAATGCATTGTACATGTTACATGGCATGATAACACAGTGTGTTAACTTCAACCCCAGTGGTGTGGATTGTGTCCTTTATGGTCTCTTCTTTTCTGTTCTGGTTCCCATGTTGTGTAAAAATCAATTGCACTCACTAACCAACAGAATATAGAACCAATGGAGTGTGACCTTCCAAAGAGAAAAATGGCCTGTACTACCCAAATTTGTTCAGTGGTGCATGGACAATATTTCAACGGAGAGAACAGAACTATAACAATTTCCAACACCATTGGTGTCTTCATAAAAATGGGTTTCTTAAACAGAATGACCTTTACTGAAATTATTCTTAAATGTGATATTCAGGCATCATCTATCATTACAAAAACACATTTCTGGGACATATCATGGCAGATTGTGTCCTCAGACTTTCCTCACAAATTTACGCACTCATTATTGAGGGTTTATCTGTATATTCCAAATAGACAAAACTGTGGACCAGAAGTGCTCAGAGGGCTTCACATGACCCATACTGCAACAGACAAAGTCACAGCCAACCTCAAGATCACTAATGCTAATCTTTTTTCCTCAAGGGACAAACGTGGACCTGTAATCTGAATCCATCTTAAGTATCTTTTGGAGCACTTTCTATTTCTGTGGCCAGTACTGTAAAATCTCTCCCCACTGACATTCTTCCTGTCCTCAAGGAAATGGCTAGCTCTTGAATTGATTTTAAGTTAATAAAGCTAACCATATAAAAGACAGTGGTATGGTGGTAGTAAAAGTGGAGGTGGGTGAGGGGAAATCCTGTTTTATGTGACGCTGTTATTTTTTTCTTCATCAGGATTCAGGCTGAATTGATTTTGTTATATGGATGGAAAGGAGGCTGTCTGTAGATGGATAATGGGAGAGCTAAGACCGGTAAAGAACAAAAATCCTTGTGTTTCCAAAGTATAAAAGCTGAATGGATTTCACAGCCTAGACATGAACAGAAAAGAACAAAAACAGAGAGTGCTATGAATTGTCAGTTAAGACTATAATAAAAGTGGGGACTTGCGCTGTTGTTTTTTATATTTTGTAATCACAAATGATTGATCAAACTTAAAGCGGTCACATTATGCTTTTGGCCTTGTCCCCTTTCCTATGCTGCGTTATTAATCTGTTTTGTGCATGTAATAGGTTTGCATAGTGAAAAAGCCCAAAGTCCACTCCAAAGGTAGTTCGGAGCAGAAAACACTGCTCCTGAACTGCCTGAAAAAAGCTTGTTTGTATTCCAGCCTTTACCTTCATTAAGTATCTGTATCACTTTGTAACACATCATAATGCTCCCCAAGCAGCTAGCGTGGCACGTCCTCTAAAACACTGGAGAAACACACTGAGGTGCCACACACAGTGACAACATGTCTATCCGCTGCCTCCTCTCACCCCCACTCTTCCTACCAAACGTTAGGCAGTCAGTGGACATAAAGCTGTTACTGTGTGTGATGAGACAGTCCACAGTTAAAACGTTACATATCAAAGATCAATTTGTTACAAATGAATAACTTACCCCTTTTGAAAGTCTCTGTCTCTGACCAAAGATCAATTTGAAATGAGATGCTTCACTTGGTAGGTAAAACAGAGCGCTCAACACACAGGGTGAAAGAATAAGCTGTAGCAATGTGCAGTATGAAAAATTTGTTTTTTGATTTTGAATTAAACTAAGTAAACATATCCTGGTACAACCCCTAAATAAAACTATGAAATTGAAACCGAGCAAAACAAGACAACTTTAGATCATATCCAAGGTTTTGTCTGGCAGCATCAAATTAAATCGAATCTGACATTTGCACTGGAGGGACAGAGAGATGACGAATATGCCGGTAATGCTGACTGTCCTAGTTATTCTCTAATGTAAAATATATAAAATTAATATTGTCCATCACAAGTGTCATATTTATGAAAGACTTATTTTACATTTACATTTCTCATTTGTTGGACACTTTATCCAAAGCTACTTTTTTTGAATTTGAGGAACAACATACACGCATCAATAAAGCATCGATATAGAAAGAGATCTACAAGTGACAACAGACACTAGTAAGAGCAGCAATAAATACTAGTAAGAGCTATTAGCACGTACGAAATCAATGGTATAAATACATAGGGAAAGAAGTAAAAAATTAACAAATCCATATAAGAGTAAGTGCATGTTAGAGATTAGGGGTTAGAGGTGTTATAAGAGAAAGTGATCTTGGAGAGATGAGTTTTCAAGAGATTCTAGAAGTTAGACAGGGATGCCCCTGCTCTGATGGCAGCTTGTTTCAACATTGTGGTGTCACAGTTGAGAACAGCCAGGACTGAAACAGTTTTGTGTGTAGGGATGGCAGAGCCAGACAACGTTCGTTGGAGGAGCACAGTGGCCGAGAAGGAACATAAGCTTGAATTATGGAGTAGCCAGAGTAGTCACTCTGTATACAAGCATTATTGACTTGAATTTGATTCAGGAGGCCATGGGTTCCCAGTTTTGGTCACTGAGTAATGGAGTTGCATGAGTCCTTTTGTGTTTATCATTAACCAGACTCGCTGCCATGTTCTGAACCATTTGTAGGGGTTTCACTGCACAAGTTGGAAGACTTACATCAACCATTAGAGGCTAAGAAGCAGTCCAACACATAACCCCCTGTAAAATGAAAATGTGCCATTTTTCTATCAGGTTTTGTATGGATTACAAAATGAAATATAATGTCTTAATACTTAGCAAAGTTCAGAGGCACTTGACCTGCAATTGACTCAGAGGTTATGCCGTTGCAAATGTTCCATAATGTTTGATAATTTGTAAGACATAACATTACCCTACTTAAATTGAATGATGTCGACAAATCTTTCGTTTTCATCCGAGCAACCACTCTCTGTTTAGTGAAACCATAATGCTCCCAAACAACAGATTTAGGTCACATGGTAGACTCTTTTTGCTCTGGTTAGGTATTTGCATTTGCCATACTGATGTCATTCACTTATAGGAGCTATACATTCAGGAGCTAACCCAACTACCATGTGCAAGCTAACTGACAACAACTGCACTGCCAAAGCTTTCCACTCACAATCTATGTTCCAAAGTCATTAGCCGAGACAAAATGCTTATTTACTCTTTTAAAGACCCCTTCTTCCTGCTGCAGCTACGTAACTCAGCTTCTGAGTAAATACTCAAATGCCATCATCTAAAGGTGGACTGATGGTGGTAAAAAGCTGCGTTTCCACCAAAGGGACTTTTAGTCCCAGGATCTACTTTTCAAGGAATTAAAAGGTTACTTAAGCCCATTGTTGTGTTATTTCCACCGAGGTCTAAAGACCTGCAAAGATTAGGCAAATTAACCAGCTGACGTATGTTATTATTCTACCATAGAAAGTGATGGGAAGGTATTATTTAGTAACGTCACTAACCATTAGCAAGATAGACATGAACATCAGATTTGATTGGAATATAATGAAAAACAACATGCTTGATCAATAAAAATAGGGTGGGAATATAATGAAGAGACACAAGTTTATTTATTTTTTTATAACAAACTAGATAAAGCCAACAAGTTCTTAAAAGAACTTCAGCACAGAGAAAGAAACACAAAAATAATATTGCAACAGTTTGGAAGGTCATTAAAACATTTCCAACTGACAAGAGCAGCCTGAGCTTTGGAGTGATTATTAACGTGCTTTATTGCAGCTGGTCCTTTTGTTTTGGTGAAGGGCAGACCTACTTTGGCTCCTTCTAGAAACTTTCTCACTGATGAAAACTTAAACTAAATACTGGGTCCAGAGTTATTGTTTAACTCCATCAAATACTAGCTGTAAACACAATGCTCCAAACCGGCTGTGTGTTGATTGTGATTTTGAGGTAAAATAAAGACCCCAGAACATAATGTAGAACCTGGTCCCGGTGGTGGAAACGCATTGAGTTCTTCTAAAGATTCCTAGTTCCAGGGATTAGTCCCTGTGGTGGAAACTCAGCTAAAGAAATCACTCTCTAGCAGAAGTTTACAGAAGTTTACAGCCTCATTTCACATTGTTTCTGTATTAATGTTGCTTTTCAGTGTAACTTAAAAAAAACATTAAAGTTCACAGACAGACTTCATCTAAAATAATAACGTTAGTATTGCTGAAGTATTGTTTTGGTATTTTCCACTGCAGCAATCCACCAAAATGATGATTCATTTTGGAAAGTGCTGTGCTTCAGGCTATATCCTCAGCTTTTTTAATCACACAGGTTTGTCTCAAAATGAGGGGAAAGCCCTGTGTCCCTGCTGAGATCCCCAATATATTTTTCAGTGTCAAGTAAATTGCTAAAAAGACCACCCAGGGTGTCATTGCTCTCTCTGTCTTCGGCTCCATAGGTGCTTGGCACTGCCTTATTGTGTTGCAGCTTGGTCTATTCAGTCCTGTCATTTTTACTCTGTTTGTTTCTCTCACTCTCTTTCCTCTGCTGGCATGTTTCTGAAGATCTATCACTGTCTCTTTTAATGCATTTGACATCCATTCTCATACTTTCTTCTTTTGCTCAGTATGTAACCCTTTTGTAAGAACAGTCTGTTTCTGTTTCAGCCCACATTTTTCTTGTTGCAGAATTCACTCATCAGTTTGAATCCTTTCCTCTTCTGTTTTTCACCATATTTTACACCCAGTATTTTAACATTATTCTGTTGCCCTTGTTTGGGAAACCAACAACTAGTATTTTCTCTAGCAGTGACAGTAAACATTTAAATTAAGCCAGTTAGGAAAAGAGGAAACAAAACTGTTGTCTTTTCATGTTTTTAAATCGGCTTGCATATTACTTATTACCTCCTCTTCCTCATCCACTGGAAAAAACCTTGAAGACGTTAAACAACACAGGCCAATTTAATTTGGCAGAATACTGAAGGCTCCACATGCAGCGCTGTGTGCAGGCAGTAGAATCGCCTTTTAAGATGTCTATTCACTTTTAATATTCCCTATGATGGAGGGAGAAAAGCACAAAATTAGTGATGGTAGAGACTGGCCACAGCTAGTGTAAAATGCCGAACTCTAATCTAAAAGATGCAAGTTTGTACGTTTTCCATTCATTTGCTTTAGGCCCATTATTTCACATAAATATTTATAGATAATATATATGTTTCACTGTATAGGTCTTGAGTTTGTTTTGAAAATATGCCCATAAATACCATTAGTACAAACACATTTAGCAATTAAACAATTAATGCAGTTCATTTGCATTTGTCCCGCAAATAGCATCTTCTTGCAGCAGGAAACACAATACGTTTCAGGTGATTGGGGACAAAGCTCAAAATCAGTCCAAGCTAACGCTTCTTGCTTCTTTTTGTCTTTTTCTTTTAAAAAAATTGGTATTTTTGGTGAAAATCTGTAAACGTGAAAACAAATGAGCTTTATGTTGTGAAGAAAACACAATGAAACTTTTTTTTTTCTGCCACTGAGCACAGCTCTTTCATCAAGGGCTTTAGTGAGACAGATAGACAGAGACATGTGTGTATAGAGACATACAGAAACACACGTGCACACACACACATACCTTATTACTCAAATGGATAGATCCTGACAGGCATATCTTTGTCCTCTCAACTCTCCAGAAAGCTGCTAATCTGCTCAAACTATCAGCTTGCAGTGGCTGTTAATTAGCTGTCTTTCCAGTATTCGCTGATTATCTCGGCATCCTGCCAGTGGGGCTGGTCCTCGATTGTCATCTGCTCTGGAACAGGTATGTGTGTATATGAATGTCAGAGTGTATGCTGTGACATTTTACACCTTTATGAGGACCAAGTAGAAAATTCGGGGACAAAATGAATGGAAAGTGTGCAATGTGACTTTTTTTACAGCTTTGAAAGGACCAAGATTTACTTAAGAATCTACCCATTCATTTTGTATGAATGATTTCCGATCTGCATTAGAAGCTTGTACAATATGGGTTGGGGTGCAGCTTATTATAAACCAGTCGTCTCTCTAATGATTTGATATAGTTGTTTCTCTCTTTCTTGCCAGCCTCTCTGTATTAATCTACCATAGCCTGCTTTTACTGCTCATGCTAATTGTTCAAAGTCCATCTCTTGCCATTTTAACTATATTAGTTTAACTATATTTCTCACTCTCTGGTCATTTGTTGGCCAGTCCTCTGGCCAGTGGTGTAGTGGTGTAGTACCCCATATACCCACTAGGAATAGCCAAAGATTTCCATATATCTACTTAAAATTGCGAGATGATATATAACAACACCGTTTTGTGGCATAACTTTCACACGTTCATTCATAAATTCACCCTGTCTGTGTTGTGAAGCTCTGAACTGACATCTGCGGCTTCCATGGCCTGTGACCAGGATCTGACGTCAGCTACCAAACAACAACACAGCTGCGTGGCGGTCACTCGGCGCACGTTTGAAATTAACTAATGTGAATCACTGAAGGAGATGTGAAACGCAAGCAAACTCAAACTACACTCTTTTAGTGTTTCCGTTAGCCTTCAGCTTAAGCTGCTGCTGCTCCAGGTGACACGAACGGTAAAGATCAGGCTGGTGAGTGAAAACAGCATATAGGCCTATGTTATCATTAACACGATCAGTAACGGAACTGTAACAACATTGTTGGTCTATTGGTTTGAATCTAGTAATAGTTAACTAACGTTAATGTGGTGGATCCGTTAGGAATTTTGGACAACATTTTCCAAACTGGGCCCCACATTTGCTGCTGTATCCTATGACCTGTGATGCTGTTGACTAGTGTTTACTGTAGGTCAGTATTCTGGAGGCTGTTACAAGGGAACTTGTGGGTGTTACTAATCTTTTCGTATATAAAGGAAACACAAAATTCAGGTGGCAGGTGATGATTCCAAATATAACAGATTATAATGCAGTAAAGCTCTCAGGCTCTCTGTGTTGCTTTTAGATATAACTTTTCTCCTCTAGTTTAACTTGTACAAGGTTGTTTATTTGTCATTATACCACACATGGTTGCTGTATAATGAAACAAAGGTTTGTAGTCCCTTCATGCTGCACACACAGAAGTTAAAAAATTAATATATCCATATTTGAATACACATTAAATGTATATACAAATATTTTATCATGTCTTTGTTTGGGGAAGTAACCTCTTTAAATATGACTGTGGCGTCTTTACTCACCTCAGTGATATTAAATAGTTTTAATTCAGTTAGAAACTCCTGCACTTTAACTTGTGTGTTTTAGCAGTTCAATGTTCAAATCTTTTGGCACATTCAGAATCTCTCCCCCATATCTGTGTTCTGTGACAGGTCCAAAAAAAGTGATAATATTAAGAGAATAACGTCATAATTTATGAGAATTTATAACATTTTTAAACAGTCTACCTGCCCTATATTGTGCTGTGCATAAGCCTGTGATTTGGCCCCTGCAGACCGTCTGCAGACACAGAACCGTTTGGAACTGGATGGGAGGAGGAGGTGAATAAACTAAACTTGCTAAACTACACTTTTAGTCAGACAGAAATATCACCACAACTCCACACAAATGTTCACTTCCGCACATCAGATAAAGCGCAGCCCACAGTCCCAAACAGAGCAGGTCTGCGCCTCAGATTTTAGATGTTATTTTGCAAAACTCTTTCAGTTATTTGCTGCGACTCACAGTGCGAGATAGCATCACATAAGCTGGGAGGAGTTCACTAACCCCAACTCCTTGTTATCAGTTGTACATCTGTTTTTTCACTGCGTGAGAAAATCGATGAGTGGCGTGAGAGCATGTGAACATTCTCAACTGCGTGAGTCTAACGCTCAACGCCAGAAAGTTGCAGCTCTGGTGTTAGGCTACATTATTTAAAGGTTATGCAAGCTATAATTTTGCTAGTCTGCCTGTTATCTCCTCACCTACCCCTGGCAGACATACATGGTGCTTCTGATCACATTGTTTGGCCAGAGATTTGGCCATTGGTTCCCTATGATTTTATTCTTCTCTGTTTGTTTTGAGAATGGATACTCTTTAGTGGATCAGCCTGCAGTGTTCCCTTAAATCGACTTGCTTTACATTTGCGGGTCCTGCACATCTAAATTGACAAATGTTCCGACCGTACCATTTTCACAATAACAGCAGGGTGGGTTATCAGATGACAAGTTTAAAATATGTTTTCATGATGATAATACATTTATTTATCATGTAAATGCATCTCAAAAGTTTAGTTATTTATGAAAGACAGTAAGTAAAGTATCTTACTTGATCCCTTTTAAGGGTTAACCATAGACCTTTCCTTGGGCCCCCCCTAGGCCTCGGGCCGGGGTCATCTGTACCCTTTGACCCCCCCTTACGGCGGGCCTGGCGGGATATGTGTGTGTGTGTGTGTTTGTGTGTGTGTGTGTGTGTGTGTGTGTGTGTGTACAGTAGTAGCAGTTCCTGGATGCTTGCTCATGCATTTAAGCTGATAAAGTACATAACTTACATTTGAAAATGTTTTTTGGAAGATAAGTGAGCTTGATAGGATGTGGACCACTTTGGCGTCCTCAGTGCTAATATTCTGTAATGAATGACTTTTGGTCATAGAACTGCACATAGGCCTGTGTTCATTGTTACTACTGCTACTGAAAAGACTCTATTTTCTATTATTGTTAATAGTAGTTGCAACTTGCACTGTGAAATGTGCATTGAAAATTGCCAGATGATAAAACCAGATTCATATAACATCTAAGGGTAAATGTAGCTGAGTTAAACATTGGATATTTCCACCATAAACTGGTGCAGAAAATGTCTCCAGAATGCAGGAAATTAAATGTTTAATGCTCAAAATCTTCTGGAGGACCCCCAGACCTCCCAATCATGTACTCCTCAATATATATTTTTAAAATACTATTACAATATCTTCTAGTCTTGATCTCGTGGCCCCAATATTCTGTATTATCACATCTCATATGCTAAATGTTTTGTCACAACTCTAATCTGAGCCCTAAACACGTCCCCACCATGTTTGAACGAAAAGTGACACCCTTTCCCACCAGTAACTGTCATTGGATGTTAAAGTCTTTGCGTAGTTGATAGCACATAGCCTAAGCAGTCCTTCAGCATGCTCTCTATTACATGTGCATGCATACTATTACTGAGGGTAGTGGCGCTTATGGGATGTCATGCTGGGACGGGGGAGTATGAGGCTGGTAGGGAAAAATCACAGTATACTCACTAGAAAAAACTAGACTACACCACTGATTGCAATCCATCTATGTCTAATGCAACTGTGGCAGTCAGTAGTATGCATGTGCAATGGTGCACTTTTTTCACAATGACCAAGATGTGAATTTTGAGTATGAAGCAATGCATATAGAGTATTTTTATTAATCTGGAGCACAGACTACAGATAGCTTGGTGTAAATTTGAACATTTATGAATCTAGCCTCAGGTCCATGGATGACAACTGTTATCCTCCAATGTTACTTATCTGTTCAGGATGTCAGTCACTGATCTTACTTGCCGGAATGGATTTTCACTTGCCTATCTGATAAGTCTCCTTCATGTCAATTCAATGCATGTGCTGCTTCAAACATTCAACCACCCCAAAGTGGTACCACTGTATTAGGCTCTCTGAAGAAAAACAATATATTTGGCACTGGGCAACCTCATGTTTGTATAGCTCAAAAAAACAGTAAGGTGTAAGTGGTCCAGAAATCACGTGGCATGTCATCAACTGCACAGAGCATACTGATGTTTAACATCTTGGCCACTCTAAGATTGCTTTTTGAAAGATAAGTGGCAAAAAACACCAACATATAGTCTGTGAGTATGCCCACACTGGAGAAGCCCATGTGTGGCACCAGATGGTGTTTAGATTGGACATACGAACACGTGTATATTTTCTCTATCTCTGTCTCACTCATGGCTGCAGTGAAGGAACACAAAAATGTATGCTTCTACTTTGCCCTCATTTTCTAACCCTTTTCGATTTCATTAAAATTAATGTTAAATCTCTCAAATGAGCCTTTTAACAAACAAGTGTATGCAGAAAAAGGTAAATGTAAACCAGAATTACTACCATCAAGCAAGCCAAGCTCCAATACTTCAGCTTCGTCAGTTATGATCATTATTGCAAGTCATTTTCACTAAATGTGCAGCATTACATTCCTGCTGATATTATGTCCCCATTAAGTAGAATATAAATCATTGTAATGTCTCTCGCTAGGTCAATCTGTCAAGCCCAGGAGAGCCCTAGAGCTCTGGAGGTGTTTATTAACAATACCTACCTGGCTCTGAGATAGAGCAAGATAAAAAGAGGGAGGAAACAATAGACACAAAGTAAAGTGAGAAACAAAGCACATGGTTGTAGGAATAATTGAAATGTGATGCAGGAAAATAATTACAGAGGGGAAGACAATGAGGGAGTGAAAGATTGTAATGGGTCTTTAGATTATCATCCACTGTGATGGGGAATTTAATATTATCTAAAATGGGATTGGGAATTGTAAGAATTACAGTCTGACATGCTGTGTTTAACTGGATGCAATGGGTTCATTAAAACCTCCATTCTTCTTAGATGTGTAAATACATTTAGAGAAAAAAGGGAAACATTACATTAGAGGGTGGCAAGAATGCATTCATCTGTTGTTCTTGGTCAGGCTACAGAGCACCTTTAGATATGCATTGATCACTGACTTAAATTCAGTGCATTATCCCTAGGAATCGTGTTCATATTGGAGTAGATGGGGATGCAGTAAGTCATATTGTATTGATGAGAACCGAATCCTCTTTGACCATAAGCATTTTTTTTCCATCACCACTTGTAATTACCTAACCACCTTAATCCTTCTTGACTAATCTTAATAACCCTTTAGTCTGACCTCATTAAGCAGAAAAAGTATTGGTCGGTTGCGATTCACTTAACTAATTGTATAATGACACTGAGGAAGAAATTGTAATACAGTTGTTTCCACCATTAGCTAACATAATTAAGACAGAGGGCCACCGAGTTTTCAGTGTCCTGACTCATGTTACTCAACATGTTATTCAAATGTGTTCTATGCATTGTATCAATTTGGTCAGTATTGGCAAATAGTCTAACTCGCTGAATTGGTTTTAGGAACCAAAAAGTTGGAAAGCGGTAACTCTATGTTTGCAAAATCATCCAATATCAAAATTCTTGTCTGGGTTTCTAAAATCCTAACAGTCATCGCTGCTCCATGTTGGAAGCTTTTAACTTCCATGTGTATGACAGGGTACCCCCTTCATGGGAAGAGAAAATCTATTTGGCTAGCCAGGAACAAAATGCTGACAAAGCACAGTCCACTGACCCTATTTCCACAAAGTCTGAAGCACCTACTGTATAATGCACAAACCTTTTAACATAGTAATATACCAGGCCAAAGTCAACCTAATCATCTGTGGAGAATCAGGCTGTCAAAGAGGCAACTGGAAAACTCTTACAAAATAGTTACAGTAAGTGGCAAAGCTGCCCTCTCACACTAAATATAGCTTCCCTGCATGTATATTAACCTCCTCTTGTACAATATGGGTTGGGGTTAGAGTTCCTCTAATGCTGCACCCTGCCACCTCAAACACTGTTTGTCAGAACTGACAGTATATATTTTAAATTGGTATAGCTATAACCTCTTCACTCACAGAACCATAGCAAAACTATGGGAACAACTTTAACTTTATTTTAGAAACAGAAAAAGAATGAGAAGAAGTGTGAGGGAACGCAAAATAGTAAGTAGCTGGGCATTACTGAAAGCCAAGAACAAATGCAGTGCCCTTTACTCATAAAAGAAAGGTTAAAGTACCATCACATCTGATTGAAATTCATGCTTTTAATCTATACTCACACTGTTGAAAATGTGGTTTTAATTTCTGGCAGTTAAAAAAGACCTCTAACAGAGACTTCTTTGTTGTGTATAGAGGAAAGAATTGACTTAAATTCAGCTGTGACCGCTGTAAACGGAGCCACAATATTTGAAGAATAAAATGGAAAAATGGCCTTGAAAAAATCTGATTCAAAACAGACCATTTGGAAAGACGCTTAGGCTATATCTTATAAAAATCAGCAGCAAGACAGTTAAACTTTCCACACTAGTAGAGCGGGGGACTCACTATTGAAAGTGAGTGAAAATGAGCTGGCATACAGTATATTTCAGTTGGAGGTGACAGTGAGGGACAAGAGTGGGAGAATGTAATGTTTGTTTCATGATATAGCATTCAAATGTAGTTTTTGCACTGGGACTGACACTTGTTGCCCACTTCATTAGCTACAATTTCTTAAAACCTTGTAAGGTCCCTCTTTGTCAAGGATTCAAGAAGAGCCTCATTAGCATCATATAGTTCCCACAGATTTTCCGGCTATGCATCCATGCTGTAAAACTCCTGTTCTATTTGATCCTAAAGGTGCTCTACTAGACTGAGTTCTGGAGACTGTGCAGGCCATTAGAGTAAATTAAAGTCAGTGCAATGTCCCTGCAACAATTTTGAGGGGATGAGTGTTTTGTGACAAAGTGCCTTATCCTGCCAGAATAATTCATTTGTAAAAGGCTAGACTGGCCATGTAGGAACGCAGCTGGGGCCCGTTTCATCAGATTTGCAGCATGCAATCTCATATTTCTCATTTTCTCTCACTGATTTTGACACACATTAAGTGCACCTCACAATGCACGCTCAGGGAGAAACCGGCAGGAGGTTGCACAGCAATTGTTCCATTTTCATTTCCTCTGCTTCTTTTTGTTATGATTTGATAGACCCCAGTGCAACGTAAATCTAATTGATAGAACGGTGTAAACTGATGAATGACACAGTGAATGCCAAGGCTTGTTTTTAGGCTGTTCATTGCTGTAGACAAGTACATTGATCAAGCAAGACATAGTTCACAGAGACACTGTCATGAGAATCCAAGTTGTTTAAGTGGCAGGGGCATGGTGAGTGCAGTGAGTTTTGGTAATTCTGCAATATGGAAAGAACTGATTTTTTTTCCAGACCTACAAAATACCACCACAACAAAGATACAACTAGGAAGGAGGGCTGCAAAAAAGGGAGAGAAATGGAAATCATTGTCAAAATGCCCCTGCATCTCGTGTAACTTTGGTCAGTCTTTTGTTGTAAGACATAAGGCCAGATGGCTTTGAATTTGTGGTGTACAATTTTGTGGGGCCACCAGAATATAATTTAACTTATGCTGTCAAAAAAGGGTAAAGGCGAAGTGTGTAATGAACAATGTTTAATTTAGTGCGAATGTTGACTCACCTGGCTTATATTACATTCGCCAACAAATTCAATTTATTGTTTCATTCTCCATGTTGTTATGGACAAAAGGAATATTCTTTCAGAGTGCTCACAAACCCGCCACTTTAGCTTTCTCCTCCGCTCTGTTGAGTGGATTAACCAATGCTGTGACAAGCCACACTTGCAAACACTAACTGTAAAATGGAAAGGCTTACATTTTTCTGTCACCTCATAGAAGCAACATGATTCAGTGGCATAGCATATTCTAAAGGAATGCTTGTTTACCTTATGAAGCTTTTGGTAGCTTGGAAACAATTTGTGCAAACTGAATAGCGTTAGAGGGACAATTTTTACTTAATTATTTTTTGGCTATTGATCTTTTGTACTTTGGGTTTGAGGGTTTGAAGTTATTGTCAGTATTTAGGAAACATACCCCAGCTGATGAATATTATAATATACATAGATCATATACAGTTTATAGATATTTAATATGCTCTAGATAGAAAATTAAATCTTTTTCCCATTTTGAGCTCCCATTGTGTTGAAGATGCCAGCTTTAATGTACCAATCTGTGAAAAAGAATCTCTGTCTTGTCATCTTCTGTTCCTGCAATGAGGATGGCTTAAATAATTAATATTTCCTCTATGATCATGCTGGTGTTCCTTCTGGGTTAAGGAATATCATATATGTTTCAAAATTCGAGAAGCGATTCAAGATGTTTATATTTCTCTCTGTACCTTAAGTTGGATGGCAGCCTGTAGTTTTTTGCCAAATCAGTTGTGTGTGTGTGTGTGTGTGTGTGTGTGTGTGTGTGTGTGTGTGTGTGTGTGTGTGTGTGTGTGTGTGTGTGTGTGTGTGTGTTTCCAGCTGAGTAATAAAAAGCAGAGAGGCACTATTACTGTCACACACAGAGATGCCTTTTCTGCTTCACTTAACATGCGGATCTAAGGCTGTACAAATTGACAATCGAGGTTACAGCGCACAGTGCACATCTCCCCTCAAACACGCACAGATGCTCTCCCGCTACCTCATTAGTAATCATACTCACTCTCAAACATACATACATATATGCATTTATACATGTACTCACACTGACAAGCATGCAGTACAAACACATACAACACACGCTGTGTTGTATGAATTTTGGAATGAAGGCACGGTTGGATGGAAGCCAGCATATCGCTGCGGAAACCCAGCAAATGATGGCAATGCATTTACATATTTATTATTTCATTTCAGCCTTCAAATTCCCGCTTCCCGCAAACCTGCTCACACATACAAATACCTGCACACAGACACACACAGACAGTTTCGAGTTTGACAAACATACACATCCAAATCATCAAGTGCGTTCAAGAAAAATGACAGACTTGTGTATGTCATTGAGTTTCAAGGACAGGATTTGATGCAAAAGGGGGGAAAAATGCAAATGACAAACAGAATGTAGGCCAAACATTGGCTCAGTTTGAACCATAGCATAAAGGATTTTGTTGGTGGCCAGATAGGCGTCACAGTTTAAGCCAAGGAGAGTGGGCTTTAGCTGTTGCCTCATACAGACCACATATTCTCAGAAAAATGTAACATCACAGGAGTTGCACTGCAAAATATACTAGGTACTTTGAATTGATAACTCTTAATTGCTTTGAAGACATAATAAAATAATGGTATAAGCAGAAAATGACTAAATCAAAAAATATACTGTCAGTTTAGTTGGGGGCAGGAAACAAAGAACACTGTACTTGTCTCTTCAAAGTGTAAGGTGCATCTACTTTCATAGTAAATAGCACTTCTGTCAGGTGGTACTATGGCAGCAGAAAGGCAGAACATTGCTACTGAAAAAGTCAGTGGTTTCAAATGTGGTGCAAATACCTCACTTAAAGGTTTATATTTACAAAAGAAAGGATGGATTGGTAACAACATCTTTTGTTCCCTTCATGTAAAATAATTTAGTTTTGACTGGCTGTAATTTTCCAAGTAATTTGTCTTCAGCGGTTTAGTGTTGTGATGAAGCAAGAGTCCAGTCGTCACACAGCTAAAGCGCAACTTCAGTTAGGGCTGGAATTGTAAACACAGGAGCATATTCAGGTACTTCCTCTTGGAGTCGATTAGGCTTCTCAAAACAAACACTGTTTTTCAGTCGGTTTTCAGCTTTTAAAAAACCCCATCTGTTATAATGTTTAACTGACACTCTCTTAGCTTTGACAGAAGATCTATCACAGTTTTCTACCTGGGAAGAGCTGCAGGTGTGGGGACGTGTATCCCTCTCTTCCTCCCTATGTCTCTTGCTCGCTCTCTCCTGAACTTGGCAGGAGATCGATTTCCTTCCTGAGGCGAAGTGTTCAGATGACTGATGCTAAGAACGGCGGAGAGCACGGTTCTCCCATCAGTTCTAGCACCAAAGCACTGTTGACAGGATCCTAAGAACTGCAGCCTCAGAACTGATGAGGCAGCAGGAAGGAGGACAGGCGAGGAGTGCGCCGCCAGGAGCAGGCAGGTAGAGCAGGAAAGACATGGAAAACAAAAACAGCATGCATAGTATATATTTTGCATAGCCTTTCAGTTGTATGATATATGTTATATATATAAAGTGTGATTATCTGCTGATTTTTTCATTGCATGTTTATGGATTTTATGGCATGTGTATTTATTTATTTATTTTTAATTCAGATATGGAAATGCTCATGTGATGGAGGCCCTAAAGTGAGCCTCTTCTCCCCCCCACTCGTCTTTTAGAGATACTTTCCCCCTTCCTGGAATGTTCAGTTTCCTGTTAGGGACAACTTACATTGTTAAATCTTTTTGTTAGTGGAAGGAAGATGGGAAAAACAGTACATGAGTTGAGGAGAGGACAGAACACGTGAAACACTTCTCCCTTTATTCTCAACTTTTTTTTTTACCATGCTCTCTTGTTAACTTGGTAATTAGTTTACAAATAAGTTGCCTACCCCAATAACGCCTGGTATTAAAATGCAATCTGTATCTGGATTAAGGGGCACTTGCATGCACACCTGTTGTCTATAAGTGTTCCTATTATCTAATTTCTGCCTACATAGTGATAGAATTCCAATGTGCAAAATAGGTAGGCGGACTGTGCAGGTGTTTTTAAAAAAAATGGTGTATACCAGGTTGAGGAAAAACAATGGGCTCTATCTCCAAATCACTCCCTATTTACTTAATAATGCATGCTATTTATTTATAATTGCCAAATGTCCAAATATGTACTCTATATAGTGCCAACAATAGATTGACTATAAAATAACTACGAAAATGAGTCATCACCTTTCAGTGATGTAAATTTAAGATGATCCATACACGTCCAAAAGCTCACTATAGCGAACTAGTGATTTTTTTTTCTTTATGAAGAAATTATATGCAGACACAAATTACATGTTTATATTAGGCATAAACAGGGTTGATATGTACTAATACTAGTTATTTGTAGGGAAATATGTTCACAATATGGGAAATTATCCCTGTTATCAACACTCATGGCAGGAGAGATGGGGTGGTGGTGGTAGCTGCAGAGGCATACATGATTAGCATTAGCATATCAGCAAAGTAATAATTAGAAGAGTCAAGTTAGAATGATGATGTCATGCCCTGACTTATTATGATTATGATGATGACATTTATAGTCAACTGGTAGCTAAGCACCTGCATAATGAGCCAACGATAGTGAAGCATAAATGCAGCGGCTGATGCCAAGCTTCAAATGTAAGTGCTACTTCATTCATTCATTCATTCCCTAAACATATTGTAAAGGCCCAGCAAAAAAAATGAACTTAAAAGTACTACTCTTGAGACTAGTCTGGTTAAATAAAAAAAACAGGCAAAAGTCAAAACAAGGCAGACAAGCTAAGGTGGATGAGGTCAGGTGATGGGGAATGCAGACAGGTGGGAGTGGCAGGCAGTGAAACGACAGGAGAGTTTAGCACCTGGCAGGGGAGAAAAAAGACAAGGAAAATGTGAGACTAGGAACTGGCTGACATTATGACACTTATACCCTCATTAATTGATGTACACATTTTTTGGTGGCTAATAATTGTCTCCCTCATGGTAAAAGATCAAAGCCATTAAACATTAGAGGATAATTGCAGGAAATCTTTGACCCAGTCCTCACTAGATTTTGCTATTATGTCTGTTGATTACCTCAGCAGTTCAGCAGAAGTGTTTCTTTCCAAAACCTGCCTTGCAGCCCAACATATTTCAACTTCCATTTTTGCCTCACCTGCTGCCAATTGTCTGATACATTCATGTCATATCTTAAGAAGAGTTAGAATAGAATTTCCTGGCTTCAGCATCCAAACTTAGTTTAATCACTAGAAGTCCACCATCCAAAACCATTTTTATTTATGAATATAGTTTCTATTCATGGTGTTTTTATTTGGTCTGAATAATAGAGATGGCGCACTATTTAAAGCATAAAACATGCAAACAAAGAAAACTGTGTGCACATGGAAGAAAAAGTATGACACAGCGTACAATCAAACTACCAACACTTGCCTTACTTTACAAAAGCCTATTGTCAGCAAACAGGCAGCACAAGCAGTTATAAAGCACCACTACAATGGAAACCACAGCCACGCAGGACCCGGCTGTTCGTTACGGGAAAAGCGCTCTAACCCCCTCCAAAATACAGTATGTGCTGCGTAAGCAAAACATAACTCATCTGACTGTCAGAGAAAAGTCAGCCCCTAACCTTTCAATCACAACAACTGCTAAATCAGTTATAGCCTACAATTATTTCAATTCATATTGTCAAGTCCTATAGCAGTTTGGCACTGTCAGATAGAAGAAAATAAGTAAGGCAATGCCCCCCAATGTAGACCACAACAAATAAACAAGTAATTTATGAGAGTTATGCTTTTATTTGTTTAGTGACAATATAAGTGATCTTTTTCTATTCTTAATAACTTAAAATAGACACAATCAGCATCATGTCCCAGGTGAAGCCATGGTAGGTGTGTTTGGGGAACAGATTCACATACCCTGCTGGTTCAAATATTATACCTAAATAAATACATGGGTTAGACTAATAAATAATCTAAAATTTTATGTAGGAAGGGATCATTACAGCGTGAGGGTTTCTGTGTTGTGAAGCTGTACTAACAACTGATTTCTGTATTCAGTTGTTGGATAAAGCCTTTCGGGTTTATTTGAGAAAACTATTGACTGTGAACTGAAAGTACATAAAGCTCTACAGTGAAGTAAGCAATGACATTTAGAAAATAATCAACTTGGCAAAATGCCCACAAGCTATGTTGAAAATGAACTGAAATAGCTTTTAATTCTTTGCTACTTCTCCTCAGTGTTTGCTTTAGTGGAAAAGCAAGGTTTCTGTTTCAAAAAAATAGTTGCCAATTTGACCATATTATCCAGTATACATCCAAGCATTGCGAGAGGCTCAAGTAGTAAGATTTAAGGTGCAGGAGATATAAATATGTGCAGCTTGTTGACCTACTGTATGATATAGATAAAAGTTGTGTTTCCTTATCTATGGAGCATTCAGAACTGCAATAATCCGTAATTGAAAGAAACCTCTGTTCCCCAGAGCACTGTTGTGAGAGGAAAGAAGGTGTTCCGTAATGGTCCCTGCAAAATCATTGTAACATTTACTTAGGAAGGGCATCTGATAAATGAAAACTTTAAATGGGAATTCTCAACACCGGTAACTTTACAGGATTCAACTACAACACTCGATAAAAGACTCCGGGGTTTGCATTTAGACTTGTTTACTTTGGCAAGCTTGCAGACATGGTGCTCTTTTGATTAGAAGCATGGCAGAAAGCGGCATTGCACAAATGTTTACTATCTTGTCTGGTGTCCTGGTTGTGTGTCTCTGTCCCTGGTGTCCTGGTAAGTAGACAATAAAACTGTTGCCTGCCTCTTCCCTCCTGCACTGTAATTTTGTTTAATTAGTTTTATTTCACTTTACACCCAAACACAATATTATTCACACATCCAATTATAAATTCAACTAAGTGTACTGATTAATCTACACAACTTCAGTTAGTATGTTATGCATTTTTGTGAAATCAGAATTGTTTAATTAATTTACAGTGTTTCTTGCTTATTAGCAGGATCTTGTCTTGGTCTCGGACATTGAGGACTTTTATTTTTTTTTTATTGCGTGACATGTAACGTGGGGGAACTGGTCTTGGTCTTGACTCGGTCTCGACCTCTCTCGGTCCTGGTCTTAATTTGGTCTCAGCCCCTAAAAGTCTAATTTTGTCTCGGTCTCTATAAATTCTGGTCTTGGTCTTGACTTGGTCTCGGTTTGGGCGGTCTTGACTACAACACTACAGCATGGCTTTACAAACGGAAATCTCAGTCTGTCGGTTTATTGGTCGGTCACACTAATGTCCCCTCAGGATTTATTGTGGTAACTTTAGTTATACCTGACTTTCCATGCAGCATTATCATCTGGTTGGTTTATATAAGCAAATGCCATGCAAAACTAATGAAATTCCCATCAGCCCCAGCTGTACTTTGTGTTTAGTGCTAATTAGCAAATGTTAGTATGCTAATTTACTAAACTAATACGGTGAACATGGTAAACGTCTCTTTAATAAAGGAAGGGGTGTGTCTAATGAGTATTAATGCTGTTAGTGAAACCAATGTGCGACACAGATTTTGAACAAGCACTGTGGTATCTAAAAAGCACAGGAAGGCGTCACATTGGCCCCTGTTAATGGGCACTGCACTAGTTACACCTAACGTCAGCATATTAGCATTTGCATTTAGCTCAATGCACCACTGTGCCTAAGAAAGGCCTTATAGAGCAGCTAGCATGGCTGTAAACTCTTGTTTTAGACTTTTCTCAAAACTTTGATTTTTCTTTTAAAGTACTGAAGTCACTGGGCTGCTGTGACTCAGGCAACCTATGGTGAGGTTTTGTAAATAGTACAAGCCAAAAGAGGTGTGGAACCAGTGCCTCAAGTCATGCAACGAAGCATGACAATCATTTTGATAGGCCAGTTAACAAACAGCTCTGTAAACATTATGCTTGATCAGTTTACATATATACATATATATATATATATACATTATATATGATGTGGTTTTTCCAACAACATGCACATACAATATAACAAATTAAAGTTGAAAACAATCATTTGTCATCAGCTGCAACCAGCACTTTATAGAGGCAATAGCTTTAGTCTGACATAAGCAAAAATATAACCTGTTTTGACAGATGCACATATTTGAAATTTTCTTACTGTATTTGCTGATGGTTTCGCTGTGTACCTTTCCTAGCTTTGTGGAGTGGTTCAGCTCATTTCACATTTTAGTTGTTTTTTAACTTATGTTAAAAAGCTTTCACACATCCATCTCTTTCTCCAGCATCCTCTTGATTTTCCTTATTTTCCCCATTCTGTCTCCACCTTCCTTTGCTACACTGCATACACTCCATCTCTATACTTCTCACTGTGTCTCTCCCACATACTGTATATTCCCCATGCCTGTCCTCTATCATACACCTCTCCTTGTCCATGATTTTATTGATTATAGTGTTTCTGGTATGCCTTGTGGCTAACATCAAAAAGTCACTGTTTATGATAGCAGGAAGGTCGTGCATAGTAAAGTGTGCGTGTGTTTGTGCGCGAAAGACCAAGAGAGTGAATTAGGGTGATTTTGCGTGTATGCCGTTCAATGCAGTGTGTGGAGGTAGCTGTGGCTGACTGATTAGACCCTTTAGTGAGTGTACCCACCTCTCACCAGCAATCCTTCACACTGACAGCTGGGCTGTTGAAATGTATGCCTCCCTGCCTCCGAGTGTGTGTGCGGCTTCTTTATGAGCATTTGTGAGTGTTTGCATGAAACTTTGGATGAAACTGGATAATGAGAGTGAGTCTGACTTCACTCCAGCAGTCATCACTTACTATATGTTTAATGTGGCAACTAGGTGAGTGTCTTAATGTCAGGCTAATGACTTCCACTAGACACTGAAATTTGCATGGTATACTGATAGTTCCATTAGGGTATAAAATATTAATTATGTGGCTGGGTAAAACTTATTTACTAAATAGTAAGAAACTTATTAACTTGCTATTAGCGGTCTTACAATTTTAAGAAAATTGTGAAAAAGAAGAAGTGTTAATCATCTAAGACATCTCTGAGACATCAGCCGAGACTAAAGAGAGATCTCAACACCAACAATAGCAAAGACATGTGGCAGGAGATCAAAAATATCACAGGCTACAAAAGCAATGGGACCACATAACCAGATGAGCTAAACACATTGTATTCCTGCTTTGTTCTCTTCAACAAAGAGTCAGCTGTAAAGCCTACTCCACCTCCAGAGGACCAGCCACTGTCAGTATCCACAGCAGATGTGAGAAGAGTCCTGCTGAGAGTGAATATGAGTAAATCTGCTGTGCCTGAAAACATCCCTGGCTCTGTATTGAAACAACATGTGCCAATCGGCTATTTTGTGTTATTAATGACATTTTCATCATCTCAGGAGAAAGAAAAAGCCAAAGTATAATATGACCACTTTAACACCTTTTAAGTTCTCTTTGATCTCTTCAACAAAGAGTCAGCTGTAAAGTCTACTCCACCTCCAGAGGACCGGCCACTATCAGTATCTACAGGAGATGTGGGAAGATTCCTGCTGAGAGTTGATATATGGCTAAAGCTGCTGGACTATCCTGGCCGTATACTAAATACATCAATCAGACAATTTGCATTCAGAAACTGCTTGTAAGATCACCGGTACCCATCTACCGAGCATCAGCAATATCAGTGACATGAGGGGCAGAACGCAAAGTCAGTATTCACCCCAGCCACAGCCTGTTAACCCTGCTGCCATCTGGATAGAGATACAGAATTATCTGCTGTTGCATTACCAGACTGCGAAGCAACTTGTTCCCCCAGGCCGTGAGACTCTTTAAATTCATGCTCAGCACTGCACAATGCAAAATAGTTTTATTTCTGTATATATTTTACACACCCCCGGGAACCATCACCTTATCGTGGTGGAGAGGTTTGTGTGAGCCTAACGCTCCTGGTAGGGTCTCCCAAGGCAAAGTGGTTCCAGGTGAGGGGCCAGACTGAGAATGGTTCACAAAGACGCCTGATGAAATGAGGAAGAGGAGGAGAGACCCTGCCCGGAGGGCAAACTCTGGAACCAGGCCCAGAGGGAGGGCTCGCCGGCGAGTGCCTGGTGGCCGGGTTTGCCACAGAGCCCGGCCGGGAACAGCCGGAAAAACCAATGTGGCACCCCCTCTCCATCCTTTGGACCCACCATTCATTGGAAGATCCGCAGGGGTCGGGTGCGCTGCCACATGGGTAGCAGTTAAGGTCAGGCCTTCCGGGATTTATTGTCTCGGAGGACTCCAGAGGCGGTTGCAATGTACCGATGGCCCCGAAGGACTGCAGCCTCTGATGTGGCAGATGCGAAGCAGTGGGTGTTGGAGAAGTTCGGAGAAGAAATGGAGAAGGACTTTCGGTCGGCACCAAAGTGCTTCTGGAGAACTGTCTGCCATCTCAGGAGGGGAAAACAGGGAACCGTCCAAGCTGTTTACAGTAAGGATGAGACCCTGTTCAGCTCAACGGAGGTATCATACTTCTCAGCCTCTCTGGAAAAGTCTACTCCAGGGTGCTGGAACAGATGGTTCGGACAATAGTCGAACCTCAGATTGAAGGAGGAACAATGTGGTTTTCGTCCGGTCATGGAACAACTGACCAGCTCTTTACTCTCACAAGGGTCCTGGAGTGGGCTTGGGAGTATGCCCATCCAGTCTACATGTGCTTTGTAGATCTGGAGAAGGTCAATGATCAGGTCCCCCGGGAGATACTGTGGGAGGTGCTGCGGGAGTATGGGGTGAGGGGGGCCCTTCTCAGGGCTAGCCAATCCCTGTATATCCAAAGCAAGAGCTGTGTCCGAGTACTCGGCAGAAAGTCGGACTCTTTCCAGGTGAGGGTTGGCCTTCGTCAATGCCAGTGGAGGAAATGAGTCTGCCCTTAATGTAGAGAGCTGGAAAGTAAGCATGTGGAGGTTGGGTAATGGATGGTTGTATAGTGCATCAGACTTTCATGTGAGAAACCACACTGCACATCATGTCACAGACCAGCATTTAATGTTTTTTTTGTTTTGTTTTTAAACCACACTCTTTCTCTACCATAACCATGCTATGTAGTACTTAACATGTGCATTGAATTTGTGGTATTGTTGAATCGTCCAATGTCAGTGCCTGCCATAAAGGTTGGGACAGACAGTTCTGTGTCTTTTTGGTCATATTTCTGCATGTTTATTTAAATAATTAAAAAAGCAATATTTAAATAAAAATCTGGGCAACATTTTGTATTACTATCAATAGAGAGAGACACAACAAAAGTCCCCATGCACTGGGAAAATGGCTGCATCATAACCTTTAAGCCATGGGTATAGTTGTGTGATAATTCTGAGTAACAATCTTTGGTGTAACAACTCTGTTTCATTATTCTGCATTAAGCTTTGGGGGTAAAGCACAGTCAGTGATGACCTGCTACAGTATTTCTTAGACTGGCTGAGAAATAAGGCTAGAGAGAGGGTAATGTGTACATATTAGCTACTTGTTACTGCTAAAAACTCAACAAAACTGCTATAATATCATGCTAAACAAGAAAATGACCAAGCAATGTGTTGCCACATTTATATTCTATCCCTCTATATACTTACTAGTATGCTTCACGCTGACACCTACTCTGGGAAGTTTTTGTTATCACAGATAAAATCTGATGTAGTTTTGTTGCTGAGTGTTGTCTGGGCTATAGTCTGAAATAGTGTATGAATGTAACTCTGTATTTAGATATTTCTTTCAGACTCATGATGCTACTTTCTGAGGACAGATAAAGGAACAGATAGATATCTTTAAAATAAGTAATGAAGAAAATGCAGGGGAATGGTAAGTGGTGATGCAGAAGGTTGATAAAGAAGTTCATTGTGTGTGTGTGTGTGTGTGTGTGTGTGTGTGTGTGTGTGTGTGCCTATATGTACAGTCTACACAGCAGAAATACTTTTTTTCCTCCATCTCTCTCACACATTGTTTTTCTCACTCGCTCTCTCTAAAGCACCTCTCTTACCGCTTACCTCTCTTAGTTTTATTTTCCAGATGAAACACCATCCTGTTATTCATCTAAGACTGCAGTTAATTCCTTCTTCATTAATGCATTTCACATTGTTATGTATGACTTTCTGACTGGTAGGAGGTAGAAGGAACCAAAATAAAAACACAGCAGCTTCACAGGTTCTTCTCCCCCACTACTGATTTGCTCTCACCATGCTGACTGCACCATTTTTACTTTTAATAAGCCTCCTTACCTTTGTACCCCATTAGTATTTCAATGTTAATAGCTATTTCATATCCATTGCAAACTGTGCAAACTATGCTTTTTACTTCAGACGGATTCAAAACAACAGTGACAACTTTAATCGGTACGGTATGGTGATAATAAGCCATTGTGTCTTATCATCATTTCACACTAGAGAAGGTGTGTCACTGTATCTTTTTTGTGGTCTTTTTTTGTTTTGTTACAACGCAAAATTTAACACGAAGAAATAATAATAATCTTTATTTATAGAGTACTTTTAAAACCAATGTTACAAAGTGCTTTAGCTTTACATAAAGCAGTCATGAATACATATATAGTCATAAAAACATATATAAAACAATACAAGTAACAAAAACCACTTCAAAATATGAAATAAAATCAGTGAATGCTCTACAATACAAGTATGTTTTAACAAGGGATTTAAAAGAGTTCACTGATTCAGCCGACCTAATTTCTTCGGTTAGATTGTTCCAGAGCCTCGGTGCCCTAACTGCAAAGGCTCTGTCCCCCCTCGGTTTCAGCCAGGTCTCTGGGACCACTAAAAGTCCCTTACTTGAGGATCTCAAGTTACAAGCTGGTGTATAAGGTACTAATAGGTCAGCAATATAGCAAGGGACGAGACCATGTAAAGCCTTAAATGTAATCACTAAAAACTTAAAATCAATTCTGAAACATACTGGGAGCCAGTGTAATGAGGCCAAAACAGGAGTGATATGATCACGTTTCTTGGTTCTAGTTAAAAGCCTGGCAGCTGAATTCTGGACATACTGTAGCCGAACAATAGATTTCTGATTCAGGCAGGAAAAGAGACTGTTGCAATAGTCCAAACGTGAAGAAATAAAAGCGTGTAAAATGGTCTCAGTATCTTTAAAAGTTAAAAAAGGTTGGATTTTAGAAATGTTTCTAAAACACAAATCACTGTCAAACCAGACACCAAGATACTTTGCCACTGGCTTGATTTGATCTGATAAACCAAGGCAATCTATGAACGGCACAATATGTTTTGTCAAATGCTTGGGGCCAATGGTGAGGATCTCTGTTTTATCTGAGTTTAATTGAAGGAAATTATTGATCATCCAGCTTTTTAACTCACTAAGGCAGTCCTTCAATGAAGTTAAAATTTCAGGGTCAATGTGTTTAATAGGCAGGTACAATTGTGTATCATCTGCATAAAAATGGAAAGAGATACCATGTCTTTGAATAATGTGCCCTAAAGGAAGCATATACAATGAAAATAAAATTAGTCCCAAGACTGACCTCTGCAGCACCCCATACTTAACAGTAGTGTATGAGGAAGTATGATTATTCAAAGACACACAGAAACTACTATCCGACAAGTAAGATATAAACCAGTCTAAAACAGTGCCAGATATCCCCACCCAGCGCTTCATTCTTTCCAAGAGGATACTATGGTCAACTGTGTCAAACGCAGCACTAAGATCTAAAAGTATCAACACAGAGCACATTACACTATCTGCAGCCATCAAAAGATCATTGGTAACTTTGAGCAATGTTGTTTCAGTGCCATGGTATTTCCTGAAGCCTGATTGAAACTTTTCAAAGATGTTATTTGCTTCTAATACATGTAGAAGTTGCTTGGACACAATTTTTTCTAAAAAGCAATAAAGGGCAACTTGGAGATTGGTCTATAGTTTTCGAGGAGGGAGATGTCCAGTCCAGGTTTTTTTAACAGTGGGTTAACACACGCAGTTTTAAAATAATCTGGGACACGGCCGCTGGACATAGGAACTATTAAAAATCTACAGCAAGCAAGGCCCTACAAAATCCATGACTCTTAATAAAAACTTTGTCGGTATCACATCAAGAGGACTGGAAGATATTCTCATTTGATACCGTTTCTACAAGTTCTGTAAATGTAATTGGATAAAATTTATTAAAACTATCATGCTGTGGGTGAGGAAAAACTGAGGAAGTGGCACTAGGTGTGATAGAAGCTCGAATTAAGTCCACCTTTTCAATAAAATACGATAAAAACACCTCACAGTCAGCATTACTTTCAGTAGGGACACAAGGTGAGCCCGGATTTAACAGCAGATCAACAGTCCTAAATAAAAACCTTGGGTTATGGTGATGCGAAGAGATGAGTTCTGAAAGATAGTTTGTTCTAGCCTCCTTAACCATGCTATTATACTGTGCCAGCAGCTCCTTCATGCTTGCGTAGTGTACTTGGAGTCCAGATTTCTTCCACCTGCGTTCTGCTTTCCTATATTCCCCTTTCCTATATGCTCCTGCGGTACTGTTATTGAGCCAAGGCTGTTTTTTTTTCCTCTAGCCTTTGACTTAAGTTTAAGGGATGCTATAGTATTTAATAAGGACAAGCAGATTGCATTGAAGTTATCCAGCAGGTTACTGGTATTAGAATACTCAGACAAGTTAAGGCTTTGAATGTCAAAAAGTGAGCAACACATGGCACACATGGCATGGGATATGACTTTGGGATTAGCAGGTGACTCACAGTTAAAAACTATACATCTGTGGTCAGAGCCATATCCAGTAAAACCACAGTAGAGATCCTCACACCTAGAGAAAAAACAAGGTCTAACGTATGACCACGATTATGTGTTTCTCCACATACATTTTGTTGAAAATTAAAAGAATTTGTGATATTTAAAAACCCAGAAGCACAACTATTGGTGGGGTTGTCCACATAGATATTAAAATCACCACAAATAACAACTTTGTCATAGTTTAAAACAAGAATAGATAAAAATTCAGGAAGTTCTATTAAAAGGCTGCCCGGAGGTTTTGGAGGACGATAAACAATAGCAAATATAATTGGGTTTAAGTTCCGAGTTTAAAAGTCAGGGCTTCAAAAGATAAGAATTTCTCACAGGGTACTTTGTAACACTCAAATTTTTTCTTAAAAACACCAACAAGGCCTCTGGCCTGATTAAAACAGTCATAATTTGGGGGACACAGTTCAACAGTTTGGCTACGATCATTCGTTTGAAGCCACGTTTCTGTTAAAAACATAAAATCTAAATATTCAGATAAAATAAAATCATTTAAAATAAAAGTCTTATTAGAGAGAGATCTCATGTTAAAAAGTGCCATTTTAAGTACATTACTACTGGTAACTACAGTTGGTTCATTTGCTTGAATCTGTATGAGATTAATATTATTATTCTTCCTGTGTGTCCTTTCCACATTTCGGTTACCATACCTGTGCGTTGTAATTACTGGAATATGAGATGTCTGTGAAATAACGCTGGCAGGTGATGGCTTTGTGCACCAGTAGGTGGCAGTTATGGGCTGTGACCGTGGTTGAGAAGACGTGGCCCGTTCACTGACAGGTGATGAGTTCAGGTGTGCTGAAACCCATGAAGATGGGTCAGTTATACTAACAGAAATGGAACGGTTGCTAGTGGTTTCCAGAAGAGAGGGAGAAGAGGGAAAACAGGGAGCAGGTGATGTAATTAGTCAGTCATGTGCAGGGAACAGAACACCGTGCTGCAGGTTAGCTGCCAGCATGCGACTACCTAAGCTGTTTGTATATAGTTCATCTCGTGTGAAGAAGGCGTGGCGGTTCCAGAATAAGTTAAAATTGTTAATAAAACCAATACCATGAGAGCCACAGACCGACTGGAGCCAGGTGTGAAGACTGAGGATCCTGCCCACGACCCAGAGTGGGGATTGGACCGGAGATAAACACCGACTTTCCACTCCTGTTTAGATGGTCTAAGAGGCAAATAAAGTCACGTTTCATCAGCTCAGATTGTTGTCGTGAGGTGTCATTTGTGCCGACATGGATTATAGTTTTCTTGATGGACATTGGGAGCGAGGCCAGGAGACCAGGAAGTTTCTCAATTATGTCAGGGGTTGTGGCACCAGGGAAACATTTTGTGACTGCATTTGCAAACTGAATATTTCGCACCGATTCGAGTCACCGATTATTATTGAAGTTGGTTGGATAAGTGGAGGCACCATGGAGGACTGCAATCCACAGTCCATTGCTCCGGCTGGCGTGGAGTCGAACTTACTGGCGCCTCTGGATCACCCTCACTGACAAGAAGCTGCGACTCCGCTGAAAGCTGGATGGATGTGGGGCCAGCAGATTTAGGCTTTGTATCCAAGTGCAGCTCCAGGTTCTCGGCACGGGCAGAGATCGCCTTATGCACTGGAGCCCCCGCGATAATGGAGCTGAGTCAGGGAATGGTGGTATCATCATCAATTTCCGAAGTTGAGCAGTGAGATGTAATAGCTGCAGTTGGACAGCCTAGGTTGAGGCTGAGAACTGTAAGGCGTTTTGCCTGGGCCGATGCGACGGTAGAGAACTCCAGGATGAGCTTTTCTTTCTCACTGAGCTGGGCCTTCAGAGAAGAAATACTTTCCTTCAGCTTGTTAATGGTAAGTTGGCAATATCCGCAATATCCTGCTTGAATAAACTTAAAACAAACAGATAGATGAAAGAAGTCTGGTTTACAGATCAGGTGGCTAGGCTAACCGCTAAGAACTCAAAATTTTATTTTGCCTTTCTCCATGATCAAGGTTCCAAAAGTAAAAGTATGCATGTTTAGACTCAACACACACTTTTTAACATTCAATAATGCATGATTGTTTTTCACAGTTTTATTTTTTAATTATGAACACTACAAGTTAGCACCTTTTAAGAGCAGATATCACTAAGTGCTTCACAATAAAAGTCAGAACAAAACACATAAGTAAAATATATAACAAACTATTATTAACATATTAAAAATTCACGTAAAATAGTTTTCAATCTCTCAAAGCCTGCACAACCACAACCAAACAAACATAATTTTGGGGGATTTAAGTTATTTTGACACTGAACTGATTATGATGATGATTTAGAAAGGACAGAATTTTTAACACTAGAACCGCCAGGGTTTGTTTTATACCTATTAAAATTTACCCGCTAAAAAAAATTCTGTGATTTTGTGATTATTTCTGCTACATGTTGCTGCAACACACTTTAGGAAACATTTAGCACATTGGCTGTGCATTTCCTATAAACACCATTCCCATATTTCAGGCATGTTCAGAATGTTTATTATATTTTATTCATTGTCTTCACCATGCAGGTCATTTGCCTGGGCTGCGCATCTCCGAAGTGCACATTCACACGCAGCAGCTCTTGTGATGTCATCCACCCACTGTTATAGATGTTATAGCCTAGTTATATTCTAAACACAGCTTGAATTTAAATGTAGCATACAACTATTGTAGTGTTTTATAGGCGGTAATAATTGCCTCATAATGTCGGCTAGTTCTTACTGTTGCTTGTTTTTTCGGACTCCTTCGGGCATCCAGAGAGTAACACATAGCTACAAAAGTTTGAAAGTCCAAATAAAAGCGGGCTATTCATTCCAAAAAACCCCGCCAAAACAATGATTCCAAAATTCATAGTAGATTTTTACCCAACGGAAAAATGTATAATGATCACTTTTATTCAAAAATACACAGCACTGGAAAAGTTATAGCCGGTCAAAAAGCACACAAAGGAGCCGCACGCTCTCTTGAAGGGACTGCAGAACAGACCTATCACAGGGAAAAACTAGGCTACTGCAGCATTAGTTTTGATGATCATGTACAAACACTAAACCTATGAGAAGCGGCTTTTTTGCATATTTACTGCATACATGTGGATCGCTGCCAGATAATGACCCGTCAGATGCAGAATCAACCCAGGACACACCGCTCAGCCCCCACCATCAGACTCTCCTTCACTCACTGTGCTGAGCAATTGTAATGCCTGTAGTGGGAAAAGCGTTGCCAATAGCAACACAGAATGTTTATCTAAATGCGCGACATGAACAGCTCTAAAATGACTGTATTCTCTATAGAGGTAAATTTTAACCGCTGGCACTTACAGGTATAAATGCCCATTTTTTAAATGTGGCTTTATATTGACATTTTTTAACAGTAGGGGGTTCTACATAACAGTCAGAGACTGGGGTACTTGAATATTATATTGAAACAAAGATACATACAATCAAAAAACAGCCGCAAGTTTGACCCGTTGGCAGTTCCAGTGTTAACACAAAGTAAAACATCTTCATCCAAAGTAATGCCAATTGAAAAATCATCAGAGAATGAGATTTGGCTCTCACATCACAGTAAACTTTATTGGATTGGCACTCCACTTGGGGAGAATTTGAAGACTCATCAACAGATAGGTATAAGATCATATTAGTCCGCAAGCCACTCAGAGTAGGTAAGATTAAGCCTGCAAATCCTTCACACTACCTGATAAGGTTTGCCAACAATCAGGATTTGGCCTGCTATTGTCAAGATCGTCAAATCCGATCTTAACTGGCTAAATATCTTCTAGAGTGTCTCCAACCTTCGAAAGAAAGTCATCTGATATTATTTTATTTTTTTCCCACACAATTTTAAAATGGATTTTGCAGGGACACCAGCAGATATTTTATTCTTGCATGACAGTGCATATACACTTCGTGTGAACACATGCACTTGTGAAACCAGGTCTCCATGCTACAAAATTTTTTTGCCAAGTGTCAATTTTGATTTAAAATGTATTTATACAATACAAAAGTTGTAGAGAGGTGGTTGGAGTGAATGGTTTTAAGATTTTGGCACAGTAGACTGGAGTTAAAAAAAAACTCCAAATCCTTATTTAAATTTATTCTGACATTCTTACTATGGTCGTTTATTACTTCTTCCCCTTAAATGTGACCCAGTGGAAATCTTACCCTTGGCAAATGATCTACTTCTGCTTAAAAATTAACTCCCAATAATCAAATCAAATCATTGTGTCTGAAGAAGACTCAAGGACAAAGTTTTAAAAAGTCTGAGATGACAATCCTCATAAAAGGCCTTCAAATAAAGTGTTTGAAATATCACAGATAAAACAACCACAATAGCTTTCTACAATATGAACCTGTAGCAAATAACATTTTAATGTTGTATGCATAATTTTGCCCAAAATTAATACTAATCCACTAACAATACCATAATAGTGCAGTGAAACCCAGGGAGAAACCTTGACATTGCCTATGATGCAAAACACTTTTTACAGTTCATGGTACTAAAATGCCAGAATGATGCTGAGGAAAAAATATAACACTTTGATATTGCCGAAATGAAAGAGGCAGAGAATCACTTTTGTTTGATAAGGCTCTCAATTTTTTTTTCTTTTGAAGTAGAGGATCCATTTAGCAATGGATTATTTTCCTCTTTTGTCTGTGAAGGCAAACACATTCTGTCACTTCTCATTCTGTCTCATTTTATGTCCCTGTGAAGGAGGCTTTTGCAGTGTGGCTGTTTGGCACATTGTCTGGTCATTTTTCAAACAGAATGAGCTTGACATTACTATCTGTATGCATGAGCAGACATGCTTTTAGCTGCAATTAGGCAAGTTCACACTTCTTGTTGTCCCTAATTATGACAATGTTTAACCCTGTATCTTAAAATGTACTTTCATGTAGACCTAATTTGATTTTGAAAACACATTTTGGAGAAAATGTTATACCGTCTGGATTATGTTGTTTTATCAACATTGTGGGAGACCACAAAACATTCATTGTCATTGCATTTCGTAAAGGTATGGGGACCAACTCCAGATCTATGTCAGTGTCTGGTCAAATGGCACTGACTGAAGAAACCTAACATGTTTTTGATGGTGAGGGAAACCGCAGCACCTGGAGTCAATTATGGTGTCACTCAAAAGGTCAAGGTGTACTGTTTTTTGTTTACATGCTAACTTTAGTTAAATGATTTAAGAGGAGTCAGTCTGTATTTATTAATATTAAAATGAGTTTTGGATAAATATTTTACTGGATTGGAATGTCTGGACCTTTGACAACATAACAAGGCCAGTTTTGTCAGAATGTAATCCATCGATAGGCTGCCGATTTTCTTGTAAGTGGCGTCAATTTTGATTATTAGCAGTGCTTAAAGTGGGTCACCAGTACTTCTACATTTTACTCTTTGGCTGCAGTGGGACATTTCGTGGATACCGTATCCTCTCCATATCAGGTTCTCTGGCCATTATGTGAAGTTCAACTGTTCCCGTTCTTGGCGGCTTCCCAATTTCTCGGTAGAAACAGAGGAGAAACAAGCCTGCCTGGGTGCCTTTCATGCAGTCGTGTGCATAAAGTGGCACCTCATGCCATCAACGTAACTTTTTATGAACCGACTAATCACAGCCTGCAGACACTAAAATAAGTTTAATGTGCTAAAGCAAACTTTATAAGTTGTTTTTCTGCATGAATGATTATTGACTTAAGTAGTATTTAGCAGTAACTAACATTAATTAGAAACTGACTTACCATGTTTTCTTACATGAATTGAATAAATGGAAACAACCCACACAAATGAAACTACTTTCAAACTGGAAGTAATATTATACTATACTAACATTAACTCTAATACCGGGAAAAACAAGGCAACATGTAAATGAGGAGTACCTGCAGGGCTGGGCAATAAAACAATCATAATTATCTCAATATAATTTTCCTAAATAACAATATAACAAATAAATGTTTAATTAATAAATGTTGAATTAATTTGAAGCATAGACTTATAGCATCAGTTATTTTTCTATTTAGATATTTATTTTATTGAGGAAAAGGGACTGAAAACAGATTTTAACTTATGTTACTCATGTATATTTGTCGAAAAAGGATTTTGTCATAATTGTTTTGAATGTTCTACACTTAGATTTGTGTTTGGCATTAAGTGGCGCAATTAACTGTCTGGTTTCTCCAACTTTCCTCAGGAGCAAAAATCAGCCATTTAACTTGAAAGAAACAATGATTTGACATTTAAATGTATATCACAACAAAGTAACATGAAAAATAAAACAGTTAGTACTAGGCAATGATTAAAATTTTTAATTGGAATTAATTGCAGAAAATCATGCAAATTGAATAATGAATTCTAAAGTAGTGCATTACGCACTTTTAATTTAAATGTACAGCTATATACACAAAAGTTCATTAACATGTGGTTTGCAAACATTTTAAACAAATAAGGTGCTTTTTTACCAGCAGTATTCCCTTTACACAGTAGCAATAAAATATTTCATGAAAATCTACACCCCTCACATTTCTGTAAATATTTGATTATATCTTTTCATGTGACAACACTGAAGAATTGACTTGACACTGCTACAAAGTAAAGTCATTAATGTCTAAACTACTGGCAACAAAAGTGAGTACACTCTAAGTGAAAATGTCCAAATTGGGCCCAATTAGCCATTTTCCCTCCCCGGCAGCATGCAACTTGTTAGTGTTACAAGGTCTCAGGTATGAATTGGGAGCAGGTGTGTTAAATTTGGTGGTACCGCTCTCACACTCCCTTGACCTTGAAACTGAACTGCAGCATGTTGGCCTAGACTATACAGCGGTTCAACAGGACAGGATCCACTCAGAATGAGCTTCGCCATGGTCGACCAAAGAAGTTGAGCACGCATGCTCAGTGTCATAACCAGAGGTTCTCTATAAATAGATGTATGAGTGCTGCCAGCATTACTGCAGAGGTTGAAGGGGTGGGAGGTCAGCCTGTCAGTGCTCAGACCATACGCTGCACACTGCATCAAATTAGTCTGCATGGCTGTCACCCAGAAGGAAGCCTCTTCTAAAGATAATGCACAAGAAAGCTCGCAAACAGTTTGCCAAAGACAAGCAGACTAAGGACATAGATGATTGGAACCATGTCCTGTGGTCTGATGAGACCAGGATAAATGTTCAGATGGTGTCAAGCATGTGTGATGGCAACCAAGTGGGGAGTACAAAGACAAGAGATGAGAAACTGTCAGCTGATATTCAGTCGCTTAAGTTGCTACTGATGAAGAAAGATGAGAAAATTGCTATGTTGGAGAAACGAATCGACGATCTTGAACAGCACACGAGAATGAACGACCTTATTATAACTGGCTTGGAAACGAAACACCGTACATATGCGAGGGTGGTGGATCCAGTGGAAGGAGCCCACGATGCTAGTGCACTGGAGACAGAGACCCAATCTCTGGAACAGCAGGTTGTATCATTCTTGGTGAGCAAAGATATTGAAGTTCAGAGTGAGGACTTTTCTGCCTGTCGCTTGCTACCTAGGAAGCGCCACTCTACGATTCCTGGGCCTCCTGCCATCATTGTGCGCTTTGTGAACCATAAACACAAACTCGCGCTGTTGCGACAAGGGGGGAAATTGAAGGGCACGAAAGTCTACCTCAACGAATATCTCACAAAGAAGAACGCCGATATTGCTAAGGACGCCAGATTGCTACGTAAGAATGGAAAGATTCAGTCGACATGGACCCGGAACTGCACAGTGTGGATCAAGACGAATGGATTACGACCAGAGGATGTGAAGGTTTTGGCGATACGGGAATCAAATCAGCTGGATGAATATAAATGAATCACCTCAGTCATAAGAACTCCGGTCTCCAATGCTGCAGATGGACTGTTTGGGTTTTCCGAGTGAAAGCAGTAATCCTGACGTGTCGGTGGAACGTGAGATCTTTCGGTGTGATGTCATTTTTACAAGGTACTATCTTATCATTTCCTTACTATGTCTACAATTGACTCTAGTTTCATAACAAGTGTCTGGAATCACGAAGCACCTGCAATAGATTCACGGACTTTGAACCTATTTGAGCTGAACATGGACAACAACTTTCGAATTTATGAAACTTTTTTTAATCCTGACTCCAATAATAATTATTTGAACTCTGTTAACTTGTCGTGTCAATATTATACCGAACAGCAATTTAATTTTTTGTCTTGCTTGTCTCCTACATATTCTGACCAAACTTCGCTTTCCACGATTCATGTGAATGCTCAGTAGCTTCAGAGAAAACTTCGATCACTTTAAAACTTTCTTATCTACCTTGTCACACTCCTTCTCAGCTTTAGCATTTACGGAAACATGGCTGCATAATGATACATCACATCTTTATAATTTATCTCACTATAATGCCATTCACTCTTGTAGAGAAATGAAAAGAGGAGGAGGAGTTTCTCTGTACGTGTCTGATTCATTCAATTATATTCTCAGAAAGGATTTAAGTAATGATTTCAACTTAACATTAGTAGAATCGTTATTTATTGAAATTCCCTCATGTTTTTTATTTAAAGGGAAAAGCATTGTGATCGGATGTATTTATAGACCACCGGCTACAGATATTAATGCTTTCATTGATGCACTTGATTCAACTTTAGATATTATCTCAAAGGAACATAAGCTCTGTCTGTTACATGGTGACTTCAATTTGAATATCTTACATTCCGATCTCACTGCTACACATGATTTTCTTAATACCCTGTATTCTGTAAATTTTTACCCTTTAATCACAAAGCCTACCAGGGTGACTACACACTCAGCTTCTCTTATAGATAATATTTTGTTCAACTCATGTGACTATAAAGTGTCAGCAGGGCTGCTGTGGTGTGACGTGTCTGACCATCTTCCTGTCTTCCAAATTATACACTCAGTTTTTGATGCTTGTACTATTAATAATGTGCATACAAAATATCGAAATTTCACCCCTAAAAATATTGGAATATTCAAATCAGCCATCAGCTCTATCAAATGGGATGAGGTTATGTTGTTGAAGGATGCTATTAAAGCATATGATTTATTTTTGACTCTCTTTAATTCTGCTCTGGAATCCAGTTTTCCTCTGATAGTGAAATCCAGAGTAGTTAGAGATAAACCCTGGTTTACCGGTGAATTGAGGAAACTATCTAGAAAGAAGAATCGGCTGTATCGCAAGTCTGTCACCAAGCCTACCCCTCATAACCTAGAAACATACAAAAAATATAGGAACCAATTCACAAGATTAATTAAGGCAACTAAAAAAAAGTTTTATGCCGACCAGTTTAATCGTGTCTCTAATGACATTAAATCAACTTGGAACATTATAAATCAACTACTGAGTTGTAATAGGAAGGCTGCACCTGCACCAACAGAGATGAGGGACAATGATAGGTGTCTAACAGACCCCATTGATATAGCTGAAGGCTTTAATAATTTCTTTACTAAAATTGGTTCTGATTTAGCTCACAATATTCAGAAGACCGATAATGATCCATGTAGCCAAATAAAGGACCGGTACGTTCCCCTCCCTAATCTTGATCACCCAACTACGCAGGAGGTCCGTGATATTACTTTTTCTTTAAAAAACTCTGCCCCAGGCCACGATGGTATTAAGAGTATCCTCCTTAAGGAGACCATTGATCATATTATTCAACCTCTTACTTATGTTATCTCTTTATCATTTCAATCCGGAATTATTCCCCAAGCTCTTAAAATTGCAAAAATCATTCCGATTTTTAAATCGGGTGATATAAAGATGTTTAGCAATTATCGTCCCATATCCATTCTGCCTTGTATTTCGAAAATATTTGAGAAACTCGTCTACGAAAGACTAAATAAACATTTAATTGTTAATAACATTATATATCAACATCAATATGGGTTTCGGAAAAAACATTCAACAGATCATGCATTGATACAGCTTGTAAATTATATATCAAATGCCCTTGATAACAAAAAAATTGCTCTCGGTGTTTTTCTTGATTTAAGTAAGGCTTTTGATACTGTTTCACATGATATTTTGATTTCTAAGCTTAATAGATACGGCGTGGAGGGTACTGCCTTAGTTTGGTTCCGTAATTACCTTATAAATAGAGAACAATTTGTTTATATCAATGGTTTCTTTTCGAAAACTTCTAAAATTTCATTTGGGGTTCCTCAGGGTTCTATTTTGGGTCCTTTATTGTTTCTAATTTATATTAATGATTTATTCCTTTGTTGTAAACATCTCCTACCCATATTATTTGCTGATGACACCACTCTCCTTGCAGTCCATGAGGATTTTGGCACCTTGATACAACATGTTAATGACGGGCTAAAAATATTATCAAATTGGTTTCGCACTAACAAGCTAACGCTTAATGTTAAAAAATGCAACTTTATGATATTTCATAATATTAACAAATTTTACCCCAAAGAACATGCTTGTATAGAAATTGATGGAGCTCTAGTTAATCAAGTGGCCTCAACAAAATTTCTTGGTGTCCTGATTGATGAAGGTTTGACCTGGTCTAAACATGTTGATCTGGTTTGTACAAGATCCTCTAAAATGTTAAATATTCTAAGAATTGTTTTACTTTCAGTTCACTCATCTGCTCATCTAACGCTTTATTATAGTTTTTTATACCCCTTTATGAATTATTGCAATATTGTTTGGGGTGCTACTTTTCCCACTTATCTGGCAAAAATTTCTAAAATTCAAAAGAAGTTCTTGCGGATGATTTCTCATTCATCTAAATATGCTCCTTCGGCACCGTTATTTCTTAGATACAAGATCTTACCAATTGAGAACATCAATGTTTACTTATCATGTATATTTATCCATAAGTTTATTTACAAGAGAGAAGACTTTCCACCTTCATTACAACACTTTTTTACTTTTATTTCAGATACTCATATCCATCAAACAAGGCATAGTGAAATAAATCTTGTCTTACCATTCTCTAGAACTTCTGGCTTTAAAAATGACCTCAGCTTTGGGGGTCCTCAATTATGGAGTAAGTTAAGTTTGTCTCTAAGATCTATGTCCTCTTTGTTTGTCTTTAAAAACAGCTGAAAGATCTGCTGATTTGACTATGACAGCATTTGGTTATAGCTTCCTGTAGTATACTTCATAGGTTGCTCTTCACTTTTGATCTTCCTTACCATCACCCTTCAAAATCTGTAACTTTAAGTTAAAAGGATAATCAGGTTTCTGATAATGTTTTTCCCCTCTTTTATTATTCAAGTAATTTGGTTGTGTGTCTTCCATTTGTTTTGTTTTGTTGTTTATCCATATAAGTGGAGTGGAACTCTGTATAAACCCAGGTGGGTTTCGTTCCCCTCCTTGTACTGTATCTTTGTGATATCCGTGCAGAACAAATAAATAAATAAATAAAAAAAATAAACAAGCGTGTCTTGCCTACAGTCAAGCATGGTGATGGTCTCAGGCTGCATGATTGCTGTCGGCACAGGGGAGCGACAATTCATTGAGACTGTCCATGAATGCAAACTTGTACTGTGACATACTGAAGCAGAGAATGATCCCCTCCCTTCAGAGACTGGGCCGCAGGGCAGTATTCCAACATGATAACAACCTCAAACACACCTCCAAGACGACCACTGCCTTACTAAAGAAGCTGAGGATAAAGGTGATGGACTGGCCAAGCATGTTTCCAGACCTAAACCGTATTGAGCATCTGTGGGGCATCTTCAAACAGAAGGTAGAGAAATGCAAGGTCCCTAACATTCACCAGCTCCGTGATGTCGTCATGGTGAAGCTCTGGTGAACTCCATGCCCAAGAGGGTTAAGGCAGTGCTGAAAAATAATGGTGGCCACACAAAATATTGACACTTTGAGCCCAATTTGGAAATTTTCACTTAGGGGTGCACTTGGCAAATTTACACTGTTATACAAGCTGTGCCCCTCACTACTTTATATTGTAGCAAAGTGTCATTTCTTCAGTGTTGTCACATGAAAAGGTGTAGTCAAATATTTACAAAAATGTGAGGTGTTAACTCACTTTTGTGAGATACTGTACATATATACACGTATACCCAGGAAATAATTCTGCAGTGCATTATTAGCAACAAAATAGTTGTAGAATGATAATATGGTTTTCATCTTAACATAAAAAGTTTGACATTCATTTAAAAATGTATGTGATGGAACAGCCGCTTTCGGATGTTCAGACTTTATTAACCACACAACAAAAAAAGGTTGAACGGTGGGTCAGGGAAGGCTGAGCACGGTGACCAAGCGGTGACATGTAGTTGTGACATCACAACCTCACAGAAATCCTGACGACTTGTTTAAAGTCACATTTTCTGAATATGGCCAGAACACTGTAGCGTCTAGACCAGCTTTATAATGACAAAAGACACAGACTTAATTCCTTTACTCTCTATATCACTACCTTTGTGTCACAAACACTTAGCACCAGGCTGTCTTCGGGCTGGGGAACCTATTTCAAGCTCATTAGATAAACAGGCCTGATTGAACGATAAAAATGGCTCTCCAGCAACAACATAAAGCAAACCCCAAGCAAATAAACAGAGGGAGAAAAATGTTAATGTTAAACATTCATAGAATGAGAACCAGAATGTTGTAATAAAAAAGAAACATGGAGGATAACGGATGAAAGATGGATAAAGATGGAATAGGATCTTGGAAGATGTTCGTCTCAGTTTAAATCCAGGCAGAATAATATAATACCATTCTGATTTTTTTTTGTCATGCTAGTGGCTTTATGGATGGCAATGTTGGTCTGTTGGTCAATCGGTTGATCCACCACTTTGGCTTACACTGGAATATTTTAACAAATACTGGATGTTATGGCAACCGGCAGCACTAGAAGCAGCAGCAAGGAGCTCCTTCAGAGTTAGCTACACTTTTGTTTTTTATCAGTTTTTTTCCGGCTTTATATCTGAAACACGTTACCAATAAGAGAAATACAATCGTTGGATAAGGTTTTCGGATTAAAGAGCAGCAGACCACGATCCATCTGGCCCTATCAACTGCACCAGGCACCACGGCGGGTGCGGCAATCACTCAGAGGAGAGGAAAGAGAGGCGGGATAGGAGGCATGTTGGCCCTGCTCTGACTGTAGGCTGGTCCTAGAGGTCCAATCTAGACAAAACAGATTATGTTGTGCGGATATCTTTACAGAGGTCTCCCCTATCAACGTCCCAGATAAAGCATCGCCAGGGGGTCCATATGGTGCTCAGACGCAGTTAAGATGGACACTGTTTCCAAAATGTCAGACTTTTTTATGTGAAGATATAACCATATTATCATCTTGTTGCTGCTTTTTACATTCCCCCAGACACAAAAATGCACTGTGTATTGTTATGGGTGTGTACAGACAGACAGACGAAAACAACAATAGAAGTGAACAACGAGGGATTTAAGTTTGAGCTTGGTCTGCACATCTTTCCACAATCTATCGATCGATCGATAAGTAGTGGAAAGATGTGCAGACCAACCTCAAATTTAAAACCCTCATCTCTCTAAATGATTTTAAACATAGTATTGGCAATGCAGTTAGCAGTGACACCCTGCTTTATTCTATTACCACTTAACTCCTTAATAAATCTATGAACTAATGTTGTTTTCTTGTGAACAGCATTATGTAGGGTCTCATGTAGGTCTCATCAATACCCAAATGTTGTGTTGTGGTCTTGTTGTGCTGTGTCTTGGTGCTGTACAAAATGTTGTTGTTTAAACTTACTGTAGTGCGTTTTTGTTGTACCTAATGATGATGTTATTGGTTCCTATTGTGGCTTGGTTATCTGTTAGATCCTGCTACCTGACCCTGTCTTGACAAGGTCTCACTTGTAAAAAAAGTTTTAACCTTAATGTGACTTCCTAGTTAAATAAAAGGTTAAATTTTAAAGAACAGAGTAAATAAGTTAAGTACAGTCTCACAGGACTGTGGTCTTAGTCTTGTTTTAACCTTACTGTAAAATGACCACCCATAAAAATGTAGTAGGCTACTGTATTTGGAATCATTCATTCAGTAATATATAAAACTTAAAGTAGGTCATTTAATAGTTAGAAAGACAAAAACAGCAGTGACTTATGTCATGAGATACAAGTTAATATATAGGAAGACATTTAGTAACACAAGTAAATGTATAACAAATTAATTGGAAAAGGCAGAAGCAGTGTTTGGAATGTAACAATAGAGATGGATAGAAAATTTTGAAAATTATGCTGACTGGTTTGAAAAGTTTTCATGAGTATTTTAATACATTTTCTTCTGCCATTAAAAAATATGAAACAACATTTTGTAACCAATGTATGAATTCAAACTGACCACAATCCCAGTTTGATCTGTGAAACAGCCTTCTTCAGCCCAAAACGGATGAGAATCTAAAACTACAAAGATGAGTTGAGCATCACTTCAGAATAATTCGTTTCACTGCCACTAATCAAGTGCTATTAAACCAAATGACCCTTCAAACAAGTGCAACATTTGTTCATTGACTCACTCAATCAGCACTAAATGGTCGAACAGACTCAGTGCTCCTGAATAACTCAGTGTTTCAAGTCCAAGGAGAAATCAGCAAGCTCAGTATTTTGTAATAATGGTTATCGATGGAAGGAAGTGGATATTTGTTGCATTTTTAAAATCACAAGTTAAAAGGCACATTTTTGTTGTACTGACAGAAGCATGAAGCACAAAGAAAACAGAGTGGCAAGTAAAGCGATTTTGTATGGCACCAGTACATGTAACATGTCTTCATCCCCAACATCTGTGAAAGACTCTTTGTTTGTGTTTCCCGACGCCGATTGCATTGTTTTGAGCATTTCATAATCTGTGTTGCATGAATTTGACTTTACAAAGCCAAAACAACACAGAGTGGTGACACTTTAAAGAAAAGAGGCATAGAGGGGATTGACAGCATGCAAACACCTACTGCCATAAACACTTACCAAACAGAGCAGTAGACTGACACCAGCAGAAAGGCTAGCACGGCTGAATTAACCTTTAGTTCCAGTGGAGGACAAGGAAATTTTAGACATGGAGTCTTGACTGTATATTGTCAAGATCTCTTCAAAAATTTTACTACAGCCTCTTTCAGTTCAATTCAAATTCAAATTAGCTTTACTTATTTATTTGCATTTATTGACATGAATGTGTAACAACAATATTGCCAAAGCATCATACAAACTACATCAGAACAATCAACCCCATACATTTCATTAAACATTTCTGTTGGATATGATGTTCTGACCCTCACCATTCACACACACTAGACTGTAATCTAAATCAACAAATATGTACAAATCATTCCCTACATGGAATGTTAAAGATAGAGCTGCCATACAAACTCTTTGAAAAAATTAGTCTGTAAAATCGAGCTCACATACTGTTACTTGTCCTAGGGAGTTAAGTGCTTAGCAGTTTTAAAGCTTCTTGATTTTGTCCTCCAACATATCACACTCTATTGTAAGGGCAGAATAAAATATTTCAAAAGCAGCACTGATTTAAACAAATCTTAATTAGCTCAATATTGAAGCAGTTGTTTGGTTGTTACTCTTCAAACATTATAGCTTTTTCAGAACCTTATTTTTTACGCTAAGAAAACGGAAATACAGCCATTCAATATGCTTGAAAATGTTAGAGGATAATTTGCATGTCCTTGTTTGGCATTAGTTGGTGAATAAGCCAGCAGTTTTCTGTGGTCAACTGTTGCACCAGTGAAGTCTGCAGATGATAAATCAAATACATTACAAAAGCTCATCAAGCACATACTGTACCACACAACAACTTTTGTAGTCAGAGATACTTAACAAAATATTCTAGAGCAAAACTGCCATTAAGTCACATAGACGCTTGATGCAGTCTAATTCAGAAACCCTGTGTCTGAAATCATATTACAAGATTCTTCCAGGCATGAATATGTATGTGTATATATATTACACTTGGGTTCAAAGTGGTCACAATGCGTCCCTGATCACCTCTGGAGGTGGTTTGGCCAAATGGATCACAATCCATCCTCAATGCATCTTGTGTTTCATGACAACTGTATTTTCATGAGCTTTTAGGTACTCTCCGATTGCAGTATAATGACCCAAAATGCGTTTCAATGCCAGCTGTAAAAGAAGGCCAAGCATTCATAATACATTTAGGCCATTATTTTATCTACATCTGAAGTATGTGCATCTGGTTGTTTCTTTGTATTGTCTTGCCTATGCAACAACACCCTGCCAAGGAACAGCACCTTGAGCAGACAAGTAGGAGGATCATTCTCTGATGCTAATCTCTTCACAGGTGGTGTTGCTGCTGCTCTCTCCATGTTTGCGTTTGCTAACAAGCAGAACAGCCTCTCCCTTTTCCTCTGTGCGTCTTGCATCAACTGCGGGATTCTCCTTCTGTTCCTCTCGGTCTGTGTTCTCCTTCTCACTCCCATTACCGCTAAGTACTGAAGCCATTCACTCGCTGTAGAAACCAACATGAACTCATCTACCAGACACTGCTGTACAGCTCTGTCCAACTCTGTGTATCTGTGGGGTTGTGTTATGACCTACAGGTGAATGTCATACCGTGGTAAGCCCTCAGTAGCAGTACTGCTGAAACAATTAGTGAATTACATGCTACAATCAGCTTTTCTCCATTATATATCAGAGTAAAATGAATACCTTTGGGATCTGACTGTTGGTCGGAGAAAATAAAACAATATAAAGATGTTACCTTGGGCTGTGATTATCATTCCACACTTTCCTGGCATTTTAGATCTGGAAAAAGCAATTGTGAGATTTGTTAATAATGAAACCTGTTACTAAATGCAGCCCTAGTAGCAAGAGATCTGCAAAATGAGCCATTATGCAATTTAATTGGGTTTAAAACAATTTTATGTATTTGTGTCTATGCAAGAAGGGTTCAATCAAGGGCAATTGCTTCGGTTCTGAATAAACTCGAGAAGCCTCTTAGATGAGAGGTGAAATATTCTCAAGTATCTTCACTCCAGTCCAGTTGCCCTTGATTTAATCCTCCTTCGATAACTATGACCTGGGGGACTGCAGTCTTGACAGACATATTCATATCTAATTAAAAACATCTCAATTCTTAAGTGAAAGTGGTACTCACAACATCTAACATTCACAGCAGAGCAGGTATAGGTAACATGGGGGAAAAGGATAAAAAGGAGAGATGTAGAAAGAAAGATTAGATGAGGAACAGAAGGTGAAAGAGACCGAGTGGGGAAGCAGACAAACGATAAGAGCGGGAGACAGAACAAGATAGAAAGAGTGGGAATCTTCTTCGCTCATCAGCGAAGGTCAACAGCCTGCCGTCCCCACAGAAAGCAGCACTCACTGCTGGTTCTCTCGGCACTTGTTTCTCAACATGAGCTTGGCTGAGTCTCTTTCTCTGCTTTGAAGTTGCACAGTGACAAAAAAAAACACACAGACACAAGAGGCCGAAAGCAAAGAGCCCTAACTTCTGAAAAGACAGTGTCGAAAGTAAGGTGAGTTTGTTAAAGTCCCTAGATGGGCATTTGTTAAATGTCAGTGCTGCAGCCAAGCCTTGTGTGTGTGTGTGCGTGTGTGTGTGTATGCGCATGCGTGAGAGAGAGAAGGAGACAAAGTGAGACAAAGAGAACTAGAGAATGCTAGAGCAATCAGCAAACTGAAGAGTAACACTGCAGCGGCAATAACAATAAGGCCTTTTCTTGTTTTTTGACATGGTATGTGAAACCACGCATGAATAATTTGCCTAAAGACACAGCGTAGAAACTGAAAAAGAAAAAAAAAGATTTATTCAGATAAAAGAATAGATATGACAAGAAAGTTATTTGAATTCAAAGTGCTGCTCTGCTGGTTCTGCATTTTGGATGTTGCTTCCAATATAATGAATTATATTGCATGCCCCCTGGGCTTTTGTAATTGGAAACTTTTGGGGTTGTCAGTGTTCATCAGATGAAATTTGGTTAGTTGATTTTGCCTACAACAAAGAATTAAAGGATGATTCAGTCTTATTATTTTTGTAGTTTTGGGTATCATGACGACTGGTTGCAATAACATTGTACTCTCCATAGTAATTGCTTAAATGTGGGAGAACATGGATACTACTGAAATGTCAGTAGGGCTTAAATGAACAGGCTTCAAGAGGTATCACAAGAATTAAAAGAAGCCACAAGTGTGTTATATACTTTCTCATTATAATGTGATTTATTAAACAGCATACAAAGAGTTCTTAACCCCTTAGTGTGCTAAATACATTTAACTTATAATTCATGATTTCGCAATAATTTAGTACATAGAATTGATAAGGTCACCTTTGAGAAGAGGGAATCTTTTGGACTAGTGTAATTAAAAAGATATGGTCTCATTGTTACCAAATTCATTTTCATAGTTAATCATGATATAGATCATGATATTTATTGTGATATTGAGCTTTTCGCCATTTTGAGTCCTGTTCAGTTTTGGATTTTAGTGCAACTTAAATGATGCCTAAAACTAGAAAGATTCATTAAGTTTGAGTTTCATTAAGTTGTAATACACCATATTTTTTGAGAAAAGAAAACTGATTAGATGTACTGCTTTCTTGTGTAACTGTAAGTTATAAATGTTCAAACAAAGGTTTGCAGTTGCATGATTATCTTGAATTTTGTCTTTGAGGAGCTGCTTAAACCCAGATCGATCTCCTAGGGTTATTCCTAATTGGTTTTCTTCACCTCCTTTGTAGAACAGCCCAAAGGTGCTGAGGCTTTCGGGCTTTCAAATGAAATTCCTGGCCTGTTCCTGTGATTCAGAACAAAAATGCCCTGCTTGATGAATGTTTAAAACTAACAATTTTCTCCGAAAGACATTATTGCATCACAAGCTGCTCAGTGATGGAAGGGTGGTATTATGAATATGGAATGACTTGAAGCCAAAACAATAATTTTTGCTCCATATTAATGCATAAAAACAGTGCTGTAATTACCTCGTCATCATTCATTTTGATCTATGCTATAATTACAAGCAGTCTGTTTTCCAAAAATGTTACTGTTTGAGTAAGCCTGGGATTGGTATATGATTCCATTTGGACATTCCTAATTTTATATAAAACATTGAACATACGGAACTTTTAACATGATGTAATAACGTATGTAGTTCCACATTAGTGACTGCATATGGGTAAGACATTTTCTCATGCCAGAATTTGGAGAACTAAATATTTTGTTGTGTTCTGCAACCAAAATCACTGAAATCACTCTCAATAAATAGTTTGTGACAACAATGGTAACTATGGTTACAGAGAAGGCCGGAAAGGTACAAGAGCAGATACATAATCAGTGATCTGTGCCGACAGCCAGGCTTGATGCAGGTAGAATTGTCAAGGTGTAAATTGTTTTTATTCTCTGATTAACCTCAGTAATGTGGAGAGAGAACAGGAAAATGCTGAGCTGAAATACAGAGCAAACCCATTATGTTTTTTTTTCCCCTGGCTTCGACTTGAAAAAAATACCATGATAATAAGATATGAATAAAAAAAGCACTAGAACAAAATATAGATAATGTAGAGTGAGTCAGAAGTCATGATTTACCATCATTACAGTGATTAACTTTGACACTACTGATTTTATGAAATGAACTTGTTATATGCCTGTGTGAGAGCTGATGTAGCTCATTATATTTCTTTTGTACAAAAAGGCATTTAATTGCATGTGCAGTAATCAAGTCTGTGAAGTAGGACATTTTTGTGCTTTAGAAACATGGGGGCAGTGTTTTTCCCATGTTGCATTTGAATCAGTTACATCAATAATAAGTGACAATGTTTTTATATCATATTTGTTTTTACATTTAGTCATACTGAAAATTAAAGTGTAAAAGAAAATTGTTAATATGGCGATTTCTCAATAAACCGTTGTCATGTAAATCAGAAATACTTTATTGATCCCCGAGGGGAAATTCTGTGTCAGTTGCACACATTGCACAAAAGGCAAAAGGAATATAAATAAAGATAGTGGTATACACAGAAATATATATATATGAGAGTTAAAAATATAAAATAAAAAAAATATAAAGGAGTGTGTGTATGTGCAATATTTACATAGTTACAGGAATTGTGATGGTACAGTACTTACATAATTAAAGTAAAGGGAAATAGTCTTCACTTGCCAAAACAGGGTTCAGTACACAGTGGCCTGTACTACGAAGTGGGGTAACTTGTTTATCCAGGTAACTTCAGGAGTAACTTAGTGACGTTGGGTGTAACTTCCCGGTTAACCCATACTACGGAAGGTGGATAGCTGTTAAGCGTGGGCTGTTGCCATGGCAATTTACGCTGCATCTCTAAACTGCTCCGAGCAGGTTTTTTTCGTGGTTATCTTGAGGTTACCCTGCACGTGGACTACACACATCTGTACTCAGTGTTAATGATGAGAAGTAGGATATTAATACACACCGCTTCATAAAATATGTTTAGATTTCATCCTGATTTCTTCCACTGAGGCTGCAATGAAGTTATGAACACAACAGCATTAGGTTCAGACAGCGAGCTCTGCAGCCTCTTTGATTTTAGAGAGGAATCTTGATTAATTAACAGGATAGTTTCTTAGATGTAGCCCATCTGTAGTCTATAATTGAATTCTCCTAAGTGTTTTCGCATATTTAGATAGATTATTTTACGTGTGGAGCCAGAGTGAGGGTTAATAACCGAGAAAAAAATCCTAGAATAAAGTAATAATTATGCAGTTCATGCATAATATGGGACAGACATGTGTGATGTTGCAGCCTTGCAGAGTGAAGTGTCACTATAATGTCAGAGAATATTCAAGTTTTTTACTTGTAGATTAATCTTGGAAATGAAATTCTGCTTCGGATTATTCCCTCTCTCTGCTGGCTTCTTTTTTCCACAATGGACCTTATATGCAGTTGGACCTTTACATTTTAATCATATTACACATAAAATAAGAGCCCATAAAATACATAGGCTAATAGAGATTTGATCTACAATATGAACACTGTGAAAATAATTAGGCTACAAATTTACTCAATGTGATGCCAACAAGCCTCCCTGGCTTTGTCGTCCAGCACGACATTAGATTTAGCCGTGAACTTGTCTTTACATTCATAATTTCCTCTCACTACCAACGTGCATTCCTCTGGAGAAATACAGAGCATGCGCCATTGCAGAAAACTCTGCCTGCACGGCTGAACACACCCCTTTTATGGGAACGTGCACCAACTCACTCCAATTAAGTTAACACCAAGTTAACACAGACTCAACTAACTAACATCTTATCCATCTTCATAGTACTGTTTATCTCCAGTGTAGGCAGTCAGAGTTTGTCAACCCTGAGTTTGCCTGATATCCCCGAGTTAACTCTGAGTAGGTTGAACTCCCTTTGTAGTACAGGACACAGGTGGAAGGAAAACAATCCGATAAGGAAGAGACAATAGCTTACAATGTGATGAGGAGGACAAAGATCAAAAACTGGGATAACAGTCCTACACAGACAAACAAATTCAGAAAGGAAAAGACAAGAAACATAATCCAAAGTCCAGGCAAGGTCCAAAAGCAAACAAATAAAGCCAATGGGAAATGGCTGGAGTGTAAAGTCTGTAGTCAACGAAGAGCAAATAAGAGGAACACACTGACAAATATACTAGAGGGGTGAGGATAACAAGGGACAGGCGACACTAATCAGCGTGGAACAAACAATCCAAAAAAAAAAAAAAATCGGGAAAACGCAAGAACAGAAAGTGAAGTAAAAGGAAATGAGAGGAGAAACAAAAACAGCAAAGTAACACAGGAAATACAGAAAATAAATACAGAGACACGAAGTGAAGTAACAATCCCAAGACCATTACAAGTTTAGAAAATACCTCGGATATCAGAAAGTAAGAAGAAATGCAAACAAGCTATTGATTATGCACTCTGTCCATCTATGTGAGTGATAAAAAACAGGAACTAAATAGAAATATAAAGAAATAATGAACATCACATACTATATAGAGTTAATATGTTCCCATTAGCCGTTCTAATCAAATTGTCAAGCAAATTTTGAAATGTTGCAAAAAAAAGAACAAAAAGACTGAACATGCGAATCAGGTGCGTTTCCGTCAACTCGTTTGCACCGAGTAAACTAAGCTACGTAAAGCTTAGTTTCATCAGAAGCCGACATTACGCATGGCTGTAATGAGCAAAAAGTAGGATCTGAGAAAAACAGAGAGGTCTTCAAGAATGTCAGTTCAACTGGGCAAGTTGTAATTGTTTTTCCAGGTCAGGAAGTATTGGCCATGTTTCATCCTGTCCAGAGACAAAGACAAAGAAATGTTTTGCGCGTTATGGGAATACCTTAAAACTTTGATCGACTGAATTGTGGAGAATCTATCGATCTAATAATGTGTAGCATGTCCATACTGACAAAATTTTAAACATGTAAATTTGTCTTTGCAATCTAAGCAGCTTAGAAGTACCTCAAGTAGGTGACCCTGAGGGCTTTAATATGTTTTATACAAGCAAAGAACTTCTATTGAAACCTGATTGAGACCTGCCTTTATTTATCAAAACGTGTAGCCACAGCAGGCCAGGTAAAGGGAATCTTGCCATTTTCAACAATTTCTATTACGATACTTTAAAATGCACAAAAAAACGTTGATGGAGACATGACTATTGAGAACATGCTGCTCCCATTGATAAAGGCTGTAACTGTAGTGGCTTGAGCAGTTCTCACCTAGTTCAAATTAAATTTACACTCTTGCTGCATTTGCATGTGTCTTTTCAGTCATTTAAATTGTCTTAGGAGTGTGTGTGTGTGTTCAGTTGTCTGTCCCAGCGTATTACTTGTACATCTATTTTGTTTGTGCATGTGTTTTCTAGGGCTTGTATGTGTGTGCCTGTTATATGTTCATATGAACATGTGTGTATGGGTACACGACGGGGGTCGCTCACTTTACAAATGTGTGTGGGTCGCCTGTGTTCTGGGAGTTCTGTGTCTGTTGTGGTTGCAGACGGAAAGCAGTTCTCTTTCGCGTCTGTGTGTGTCTGAACATGTCTGTGTGGTGTGGTCAAAGGCTGAAAAGAGCCTCAGTTCACATGGTAACAAATGACAGGATCTGGTTTAGTGGGCCTATCTGTAAAAAGATGAAAGAAACCAAACTAGTAAAAATTACAGCTGAGACCTTGCCAGACCTCCCACAGAGATTTCACTGCAGCGTCAGATGGTCAGTTGATGGTCACCCGTTTTTACTCTGCATATCTTCCACAGTAATGAGCCACCACTGCTTCAAAGTAAGTGACATAAAAGATCGCATTACAAACAATTTTGGGACTAGTGACACAATACTGCGGAATTGTGTAACAAACAAAAACTACCAAATCAACCTCATTCACCGCCGTGACTGCCTAAATCATGAAATGACAAACAAATTCACTAAATATAGTAGGTGTTTGTCATGAAGATGGGCTCTTAATTATTAAAACAACAAACTACTCACCATTTAGAGAGCAAAGTAATATTAATCTCTCTGTTGCGCTCTTCACTTCCTGTCTTACACACATACAACAAGTCCTTTCTAAAAGAACCAGAGAGAAGAACGACAATATTTGGTGACCGAAAATCCAATTTTCTCTTTGGCACATTTAACCATCCCTTCAACATATTACACATAGTCTTGACATAAAATGTTTTTTTGTTCCTACACGTTAAAAAATATATATAAATATTATAATAAAAATAATATTTAAAATGCAACTGCTTCTTGCCAGACGTACCATTTCCCACCAACATTCAAACAGGAATTTATACAACGCACATCATAACTAAAGTGGCCAAAACACTGTTTCTATTGAGTAATGGGTGTTGGTGTAATTAGACATAATATAATTAAGAATGTTACTGAATGCACATAGATCTTTCAGGGTTATTGCAAGCAGGCCCTAAAGTTGCAACATGGTCCTTTCTATCCTACAACCTCAACAACCCCCAGCCTTCTTCATCCCTACATCACCATGCCTACACACTTTACCCCTGAGAGTCACATTTTAGTGTATTTGCTGGCATGGCGCAACCTTCAAATGAAAATGAGGAAAAAAATTACAGTTTTGCATTTTAATCTTGATTCTGTGGCTGAAAGGCTGATGCACAACCGAAAGCCCTTCCTGGCTTCAGTTGCAGTGCTCCTGGCGGCGCAGTTAGTGGCCGGCACAGGAGCAGACTCAGTTCTGTTGTCTGCTACAGCTCATGAGTGGTCTGGCTGAACTCACAAGTGCTCTGCAGATGAGTTACTGTTTTCTGCAGGTTTTTAATTATCCTTCTGTGTACTTCTGACAGTTGTGGTGGTACTGACATTAGGAGGACTATAGGAGACATTCGGATATTAAAGATAAAGAATTTAGATGGAATCCATGTAAAACCTGCGTATACAGAGCCACCCATAAGGGGGAAAAGGTATTCTGGGGCTACTAGGAGGAGGCATGCAGTCCAGCACTAATTTTGTTCATTCTAAATATAAACAAAGATAATCAAATTTAATTTTAAAAAAAGAATTTTTAAATGTTGCTTTAGTATAATATAGCCTGTTCCACAATGAAAACCCCTCTCCTGAAAATGGTATGAGTAATGTTTGTTGCACGTGTCACACCCCGGCTCTTAGGCTGCGACAAAGATGGGAGACAAGATGAGCTTTGCATGTAAAAAGTAACAGTTTGTTTTACAAAATAAGATTTAACAAAGATAATAACGTGTGAATCAGTATCAGTCTTGTCAGTGTGTGAAACATCAGTAAGAACACAAAAAGCATACAACAGCTGCACCTGCGATGAGAGAGAGAAAAGACAAAAAAGTTGGTGAGCTTTATAGCTCCCAACCACTCAGGCCCAGGTGTAACACATGCCACTAATGTCGACCTCCCAGAACCACATCCTGTAAGACAAACAAAAAGAGACAGGACACAGACACAGGACACCTAGTGGCTGGGAGGGGTCGTCACACACGCAACGTCAAAACATCATCATTTAGGTAGAAGATAGAGAAAGAGCACAGCATGTGTTGACATGAGTAAAGCAGATTTGTGGAGGGCCCATTTGCTGGACCTTTTCAGTGGTCCAGTCATCTCTGTGGGCAGGCCTGTGCGTATATGTCTGTGTTTTCCTTCCTTTTAAATCTCTTTAATGTACTGTATATTTATCAGAGAAACCATTCTGATTACACTGTATTGTTTTTGAAAATTTGGGGGTTTAAGGGATCTCAAATCAGGGCTTTACAATCTATAGTTAGGTACAACTTACTGATTTTCATGGTTAATTCAGATATTGTTCAGACGCAATATCTACTGTCTTTGCTGAATATTGTTTTGATTATGACAAGGAAATGTATAATTGTCAGGCTTGTGACCAGTACTCACATATCAGAGTCAGTGATGAAATAAAGTGATATTTTATTAATAAACAACAAATGTATGAGTCAGAGCTAAGATCAGGTGACTCAGGGCTGGGATCCAAAGTTCAGGGATTGCAGGTGGTTCAGACCACGTTTAGACATAGCCGGGTATTTAGAGAAACGGATATTTCCCCCCCTCCGTTTTCAATAATAACATTGTGCACACAACATCGTTTTCAAAAAAGTTGTCGTTTACATCAACCCGCATAAATATGCCGCCAAACCTATGGGCGGCAGTGTAGGGAGAAGGATAAAGCCATGCAAGCCAATCAGAATCGACAACAAACACAAGCGACTTCCTTTTCCTTTCAAAACAAAACAAAACAAACAACGGCGGCGACGTTGACGTTGCCAGGCAACATATCTACGTCTTGGAAGGGAAAGTAAAAATGCTGACCTCCGTGCACTCCTTCGCCTCTGCTCCTCAATATAGTACTGTAGTTGTACTTTCAAATGCAAACAGGCCGAAAGGGTTTGCACAAAAGTAAAAATGAGAACTACCTTAACAGCATCCATTATCAGTAACGTTAGCCAAACAAACTGTAAACTTAGGGCTCACATGACGCTAAGCATTTTCTGGCGATAATGACGCTTTGAGAACCTAAAACCCCGTTTCTCCCAGTTTACACGGCAACACATAACCGGCGTTTTCAGAAATCTCCACTTTGCCCGGAGTTTTTAGAAATAATCGTTTTCTGTGATAAAAACGGCGTTTTCGTGTAAATGAGAGGGCAAAACGCAGAGAAATATCTGCGTTTTCCCATCGTGTAAACGGGGCCTCAGTGTTGGCTGGAGAGTGGGGTTTGGGTTCCACAAAGTGATCTAGTGAGTATGGTGGCTGGCTGGCAAAGCAAAGCCTTCCAGGGTTCAGAGCATGGAGTCAGGTAAAGATTCCTAGAGAGAGATATCTGATCAGTGAGGCTACAACAAACAGGCAGGCAGATTATCAAACAACAAATTTCTAGTAAAGTTGGCCGAAGTGTGTTCATATTCAGAATGAGACAACTATCCAGCAAGAGCTGGAAGCTTGATCTGGCTTAATTAGAGCGTGGCGATTGGCAGGATGAGGAAAAGGTGTGCAGAGTGGTAAATTGAGCCAGGTGTGAGAAGGTGCAGAAACGGGAACCCAGGAACCACACACCCACCAACTCCCTCCAGAGCATATGGAGGGAAACAAAACACAGAGTGACAGAAACCGTAACACACCAAGGACACAGCAGACATCCCAAAATGCAGGAAAAAATCATTCACATACCAAACATCACTCACCTGCAGTCACAGCAGGAGGGCCGAGACATTAACTGCATGGTGGCTCAGATGCGCCTTCTCACGGAAGAATGTATAAGCTGATAAAATAACTGCATGAAATGAAAACAAAACAATAGAACTGCAAATTTAGACAAATACTTTTTTTTTAAAACTCTGAAACGTTACCTTTTTTGGATGCTCGTCCAATGTATACAGTAGATTTTTTTATTTAGCTTGATTTTATTTATTTATTGTATTTGTGGCTTTTTCATTTATTTTACATGAATTTATTTTTGCCTTATTTATTTATTTATGCAATAGCATTTTTTAAATTTAGCTATACTGTAGTTTATTTTCTTTTATTATGGATGTTTTTAATTTGTCCCATATGAAGTTAGGGTTTTTCACTCCTCACAGTAAGATCAGCCAGGCATATCTACATTCATGTGCAGATGGTCTTGGAGCTGCTCTATTGGAGCACTCGGGGGTTAACTTTGTTGTTAAAGGGCACCTTCATGGTAAGTGCTCGGGGATGAGGAATCATGAGGCTTTTCTTCCTTTTGAACAGATTTTTCCCTGTTGGTTTTCAGCTGGTAACCTTATGGTCGAGAGGTCTGCACACGCCTTAAGGCACCTTCACTTCTGTTCGGCGATTTGGACCATGTATGATCTCAATGACACATCACTTCCAAATTAAAGCACCGGGGCACTAATGGAACAGAGGGGATACAGCCCAAAGTCAGCCAGTGTCAGATTTAATCATCGTCACTCACTGAAGATGAACATTGCTCAAGATTGCCACATGCTATCTAACGTCTAAATGTGAATGCAGCTTTTGTGAAGGGCTTTTACAGTGTTTGACCTTGTGGTTATAGAGAGGAGAGGCTCAGAGAGGATGCAACATAATGACAGTTTATTCCACAGCTCTTGAAATGGTAATTGTTCTGGCAAGGAGAAATGTGAAAGATTGATGAGGAAGAAGGTGCTGAAGCAGAGATTAACTGAAATATATGAGGGAATAAAGAAAAAAAAACACTCCTTGTCTGATTAGGTGTTTACGTGCATGCTGGAAAGTGGGAAGAAAAAAAGAGGGATTTAAGAGTAGTATTTCTGCATAATCTGTTAACAACGAAAATAATGTAAATATACCACATTGAGAAAGAAGGTTGCAGTTTAAGACTGCAATTAAAAATGCACAAAATATGACTTGTTCCAGGAGTACTCTGAAATTGGATGGACGCAATATTTCAAAAAGTTAAACATTTACATTTTACATTTACATTTAGTCATTCGTCAGATGCTTTTATCAAAAGTGACTTCCATTTGAGGACCATATACAAACATCAGTAAAGTAAGAGATCTTTGAGCAACAATAGATCCTAGCAAGAGCAGCAATAATACTGATAAGAGCTATTAATGCATACTGTATCAATGGGATAAATATCTTGGGGAAGCAATAAGAGTTGACAAGTGAATTATGAGATAGAAGAAGAAGAACACCATAAGTGCATGCTAAATGTTAGGGTTTAGAGGTATTATAAGATTAAGTGTTCTCAGAACAGACGAGTTTTCAAGAGCTACTTGATGTTACAGAGGGATCACCCTGCTCTGATGGCATGTGGTAGCTCGTTCCGCCATCATGGTTTCACAAATGTTCAAGACAAAGGAACGTAGGCTTGTGTTATAGAGTTTAGGTAGATGGGTGCAGACCCAGTAGTCACTCTGTACATGATGTGAAAAGTGATGTTATTAAATTAAGTGGGATCAAAGCTGAACTCTCATGTGGTTACTTTCAAGGATTCAGAATCCATTCAGTTTACCTTCTTTGTCTAAACTGAGTTAATAGACAACGGTGGCATCTCAATGTAGTGTAGCTTTTGTTAGCATCGTAGCACTCATGTGATTAATGCTTGTCTGTAAGTTTACGTTCCTTCTCGGCCACTACGCTCCAACAAACGCCGCCTGGCTCTTCCATCCTTTCACACAAAGCAATCCCAGTCCCGGCTTTTCTCATCTGTAGCACCACGATGGTCAGGCATGTACTGAGACTGAAATTCAGCCCGGGATTTTGAGATGGAGAGGCCTTTTATACAAGCGCCCTTTTGGGGGCGGGCATAGATATTTTTTGCAGTTATTTTAATTCTAGTGTTAGTGTTTTTGTTAACAACAACAACTGAACAAGACCAGGTCAGGCAAGCTTGAGTCAGTCAGAGTGCTAGAATATACTCAAAAACTACAATACATTCTCATAAAAACAGCAGTATATATGTATGTGCATAAAAATCAAATCCCTCATCTTTATCTCTTGAGTAGGCCTATCCCTGGCTCGACTTGCCCTGTGCTGGACCCACTGCTTTTACTGACTGTACAGTTACATATGCAGGGGAAGAAAATCAGTAATAAATATGACTTAAAATAATCCATTCTCTAATTCTAAAAATACACTGCCCCTGTACCTGTCACTGTTTTGTCCGGTTCCATTTACCTTCTCCTCCTGCTGCTCCTCCTGTCCCTTGTTTCCCTCCTCATCAACATGACTGGGGTCATCATCACCCTGTGCACCACCTCCACAGCTAATATATGTACATAAAGACATACGGAGATTCCTCGGTTAATTTGGCACATTTAGCTGCCTCTTATGCCAACATTTTTTCTTCTTAATTCTTATTTTTTCGGCCACACACATTTCTTTTTCCTCTTTCACTCTCTTCTCCACATTTACCATCTCTTTAGAGCCTATCACACAACCCAGCACCGACTGCAGTTTAATCTCCAAACGTTTGGAGTTCGTTGCCACAGACTGGCCGGTAGCGGTCGTGGATCATAAAGAACAAAAAAACAAACAAACTGAAAAATAAAAACTCCCGACCCCTGGCCAGTTTCCGCCTGAAATGGACCGGCTGTTCGGGACGGCTCCCGAACGCCATAATGGCTAGTCCGTCCCTAACGATGGTGGAGCTACCACATGCCATCGGAGCAGGGGCGTCCCTCTCTAACTTCAAGAAGCTCATGAAAACTCACGTCTTCCAAGAACACTTCCTTTTCTCTCTAACTCCTAACCTCGAACATGCACTTCCCGTGCTCTTCTTCTTCTATCCCCTTACAATTATCCTGTATTGACTGCACTTTTTTGTTAACTCTTACTTCTTTCCCTACGTATTTACCCCATTGATGCAATATGTGCTATTAGCTCTTATTAGTATTTATTAGTGCTCTTACTAGTATTGTCAGTTGTAGTTCTCGTGCTGTATTTGATGCTTTGTTGATGCTTGTATGTTGTTTCTCAAATGTAAGTCGCTTTGGATAAAAGTGTCTGCCAAATGACTAAATGTAAATGTAAATGTATGGCATTTTGATTCAAAGCAATGAAATTATGGTATTCTATTCTATTAAACTATAAAGATTCTATAGGGTAATAGAGAATGGTGTTGTTATTGATTTGAATTAAATTAACTCTTGAAAAAGGTTTACAACATAAAATGCAAAGTTGCACCAACTATGTACAAGTTGTACAAAGTCATCATCCAGCAGGGATTAGAAGTTAATTGCAGGGGGGAAAAAGCTCACTCATGTTATGCAGCTGATTTAGGCCACTTGACACATTCAGGCTCCTCTGATGATAGGAAAATCATTTCACAACATGAATAATTTAGCTGTTATGGACTTAGTGTGATTAATAATTTCTTAATATATCCACAGTCAAAGTCTGTTAAATCATTTTTTCAGGCAGTTTACTCACTCTGTGAATCAACCTCTTGTGTATGTGTTTTAAACAATTAACAAATCCTTAACCACAGTTGTGGTTGACGAGAAAATGGCCGTATGAATGTGTTTTGTAACACTAACAAATCCTTTTTTGTTTAGTTTTGGGATATTTCTTTTCTTTTTTTTCTTCTTTTTGTTTTGAGGTATGAATTAACACATTTTTAATGAAGTGTTTTGTACATTTTTTTTACTATGTTCCTTTCTGTTTGCTCTGACTCTTATGAAAGCTGTCCAGACCGCTGATCCTGGTGCAGTCACAGGAATTTGCTGTCATTCAGGCCAGTAAATTAGACTCCCAGCACTGTTAGGGACTAATGGCCAATAATTAGCCTGACTCATTGGTCTGATAATTAAAATTTACCTGTCTACCTCTCAAAATATTGTTTTCAAAACAATTTCACTTTCAAAACAGACTGGCAATTTAACCATGCTATTATGTTTAAAAATATGACATCCATTATGTTATGGGTCAAATTGACCTGCACTGTGTGTACACTCACAAACATGCAAATAATCACTAAAACGTTATTATGGTTTGTCAGAGAATTCAGAATGAGGGGATAAAATAATGTTTAATAGAAACACCAAAATGAAACAACTGAAGTGGTCTGAACTGTCAAACTGGAATTATGTTAATCGTCAAAGATACACATTAACATCTATGCAAACATAGACAGTTTAAATAACTGTAGATATCAAAGGTCAATGCACACACAGTTCTTAATCAAGCTGATTAGTTGATCAATTTACATTATACATAATTAATTTAAAAGTTGCATATTATACAACCTACAAGTAAAAAGCATGCGGGTCAGTTGAGGCACAATATCATCGATATACAACTTTGATACAGACATTTCACGACACACCAGCCTGTCCACATTTCACACCTGAGGTCATGACCCTAATGAGGCAAATTCAAAACATTTCAGGGAGGAAAAGAGAAGCTAACCAGTATTTTAGACAACATTATAGGAGGGTTAGTACTGCAGAAGTACTCAGCAGTATCAGAGTCTATCTCAAAATGTTTTGGATTACAGTCTTCCTCTTTTCCCCCGTCTCCCGTTCTGCCTGAATCATACTTTATTAGATACCAACAAACTCTGCCAATTGTATCATGATTTTCTATACTCTGACTGCAGAATGAGACAGGGTGACTGAGAGAAGCAGACAGTTCCCATGAGTGTGTATAATACTCCAAATTAGCTTTTGGCTGATGCTCAGACCAAGAAATTAATTTGGCACACGGTGGCAGGCTTTTGCACTGTTCTGTCACACTTGGCGGTGGGATGCTGGGTGGCTGAAGTGCATTCTTACCCACATACATGGGCATGCAGGTACAGAGAGCGACAGACACAGGAAATGGACAGTGAAATATACCGTTTTTCGACAGAGATATAAACTCTATGTGTGTGACAAAGGATGTATGAACCATATCTAAAGAAGGGCCCATTAGATAAAGTTGTTGTTTGTTCCATTAAGAGATACAAAAGTGTGATGATGTGAGAGATTTAGTGAGTGACCTCCAGAATGATATGCAACAGAATAAATCCCATGTTGCCTGCCCAGTTGCGCTTTGGCGCTCTTGAAATGTCTGCATATCAGTGTTTGTTTTTTGGAAATACCACATTATCATGAACAGAATGGCAGCACAGCAAGAAAAAACAAAAGGGCTTTCAAGACACCCTTGCAACAAAGAATTTAGGTATGGTAGCCCAGTATACTGCTAGTAAGTATACTATATAATGCATCACACAATGCAGGTGTATTGTCTTGGGATTAGAATGATTTTTGTCATTATTTCAATTTTAGATCTTTCACACCCATTGTTATATAGAAAATTTCACTTTTAATCTCTATCTTTAATCTCTCATTCCACTTTTTAATTATTGAAGATATACATCTTTCACTTATAACATGTAATAACATACATACATACATAGTTCAGTTGAGTCAATTTATGTTGCCTTATTTTAGCAGCAACAGTTTATTTTGTTAAATTACTAAGGCAAACTAATAATTTATATTACATGACCATGCGGAAAAAGGTTGAAATATATATATATTAAATTTTATTTAATGATTGCAAAGATATTTAACATATTATGATGCACAAATTCACTGTCCCTCCTTTAGTTCCACCATTAACATATCCAAAAAAAAGACTGTAGTCAACTGGAACATCCCATTCTACAGAAATCTTAAGACTAGCACCACCTGGTCTTAACAGCAGCCAGCATCTTCTTAGCTAACTGAGTTGAGTAACGATACCATTAATTACTTGCCAATATGACCTGTGTCCATACGGCTCTTACATTGACTGAGCAATGAAAAACAAGCAGAATGACTTATTGTTTAGCAGCAGAAACTGATTTTGGCAAAGGCACTGAATTAATTTATTTATTATGAAGAAGAGTTGCCAGGAAGACAAAAGCTAACCCAGGAAGAATGGAAACAGGTGGACCAACACAGGAGATGGTCTTTGGCTTGTGAGACGCACCTGGCTGAAGCTTTCAGATACATGGTTGTGTAACTGACCACACGCGCGCACGCACACACACGCACACACACACAGCTCTTCTCTGATTGGCTGTTGCATTCAGCATGCATTGAAAAGACAGGAGGTTAGAAAAGGACCCCATACTAAGCGATGATTGTCGATATTGTGGCTGTTTAACAGATAAACAAATATTAAATCAAGACCTGATTGTCATTTAAAGAGAAAGAAGAGAAAAGAAGTAAGTAAGAGAAAAGAAGTGTTCATGCTGTTTATATATCTTGTTTGTTACTGATATTCTGAGAAAAGAGATTTAGAGTTAAAAGCATGACAATATGATAGGAGTGTTTAGAGGAGGGAAGAGTGCGAATGGAATGATGGAGAAGTGAGACTAGAAGATGCCGCATTTAGGAGAATGCACGCTGTGATGCCGTATTGGTGCCAAGCTCGCACACACACACACACACACACACACACACAGACACACACGTACATATTCACACTAGGGCTGAAACGATTCATCGATTAATTTGATTAATTCGATTACTAAAAAGTATCGACAATAATTCTTTGCATCAATGTTTTGTTTAATCCACATAACTATACAGCACACTGTTGTGCACATTTATTACTGTCGCACTTCGCACTTATGGTGTGTTCACACGACGTGATTATGATGCCACTGTTTGCAAAGTGGAGGAAGAGAAAGAAAATAGCGAGGGATGGAGAATAAAGTGTCCAAAGTAAGGGATTATTTCAAGCTAAAAGAAAACAACAACTCTGTAATGTTACAGTCTGTCCATCGTAAAACCAAACTTAGGTCACAGCCGTCAAGCAGATGTACTTCTTAAATAATGCATCAATGAATCGATGACACAAACTGCAGAAGCTTGACACACCAAAATCATCATTAGCTGCAGCCTTAATTCACGCAAATACTTTCTGTGACACATGTAAAGTCATTCAGCTACACTGTATGACCAGGACTTGCAGCACTCTTTTTTATTTTAATTTGTGCATTCCTTTTCTTGTGAAGGTCATACAGTGAGCAATGACAGTAAAGGTAAGGAGGCAAGGTGACATGTAATACTTCTGTACAAGACTTATGGCGCAGTATGTGTCATGCATTTCTCTTTTAGGAGTCTGCATTGATGAAAAAATTCTCCAGATTCACTTAATTGTAAGTCTTAGCACCAGAAAGACCTCCAAATAGTTTGAACCTTATTTTGCAATTCTGGCATATTCCTGTATTTCCTTTCAGCAAAAAGCTGCATAACATGCTGAACTTCTGGGTTAAAAGTGAGTCTTTAAAAAGCAGAATGAACATATGGCAGAAAGATAAAACATTAATTATTTCTAATGCATTTGATTTTCAGCTTCTGAGTGGGTATGGCCAGGAAGACACTTTGTGTCTTATCATGTGTCTTCAGTCATCAGGCACAGCCGGGCTGCAATTCACTATTTGAGCACTCGCACTTCACAGAGTAACAAAGCTGCCAGGTCCAACCGGGTTCTTTTTGCTGAACTTGTTGTGTGAGCTGTAAATATTCATGGATATGCCACAATGGGGATGCAGAATAGCAGTGTGGCTGACTGTGCTGAGATTGTGAATGTGACTGTGCATGTTAAACTAGTCCAACAAACTGAAAACATACCATATTACCCATTGGCACCATTTTGAAAATGGGTGAGGAAATTAGTTAAATCGTAGCTCGTGGAGTTAATATCAGAACAAAAATGTTCAGGGCTCGATTGGACAATCTCCCTTGTAAATCAGGTTTCTCAGATCAAAAACACATTTTTTAAGTACAGCAATGAGTGTGAAACAGGAAGTGGGTCTCATGTGACTGAAGCAACAGTGGAAGTTTGACACTGTCGCAACGTCGTATTGTAACATGAAATGTGTCCTTTTAAAACACTCTTTTTTTATAACATCTGTCTTGTGAATTTTTATGAAATATTTATGCGGACTTGGTAATTTATAATCCCATACTTTGGATCCTAAACATCCCAATGAGCCTCACCTGAAAGGATCAATTGAGTTATCTCGACAGTTGATGTTTTCAGGGTCTTGTGGATTTTGTTTCTCATTCATATTCCCAAAAATGGGCAAAAGCCTATCCAGCACTATGACTTTCCAGTCCACTAATCATCATTGTATCATTTACCTTTATATAGTTTGTCTTTCTGATGAACAAATGTGTCAGTGGACTCACTCAAGCCAATACACTAACAGTGATCAGTGAACAAATGTGTCAGTGGAGTCACACGAAAACCACAAACGCGTATACCCCTTCTTGAAGCTATGGAAGACGCATGTGTAGATATAGCAGTTGATGCTTTTCATGGCTGGATTCACCATGCCATGTCATATTTTCCTCGCTGGCCAAGGAAAATATTGCTTGTGATGTCAGTGAGGTTCTGTGGCCAGACTGAAACAGAAGAGTTTGCAGCATAGTTTTTATTTTTTTTCCTGTAACTATATACAGTAATATCTTCTGTTATTTTGTATATAGACCACTGTATGTGCAACTTGTGTTGGTTGGGATGTAAACTGTGTACATTATATTTGTGGGGAAAATAAAATATATTTGTTACTGTGTATGTGTGTGTTTTGAGGATGAAAACAATATTCTCAAATATTTTACAACACACTTATGTATGTACTGTTTAAAGTAAGTAACACTGAAAAAAAACTCCTAAGTCATTGTGATGAATGGAGAAAAAGTGTTTCCATAGTGTTTTACATTGAGAACATCATTGTTCAACTGGTTCCTATACATGTCGATTCATATGATGGTTTGTGTGTGTCATTTGAAAACAGAGTTTCATTCTGCAGGAGAATTGAGGGGTTTTGCCCATTCTTTGTGTTTTTTGATTTGTCTGTAGAGTTCTGAGAATATAACGCATGCTTTCAGAAAATGTGTGTAAACAACTGAGAAAATCTGTAACATTCCTTAGCATTATCCATCCAGTAATTTTCCCCACTCTTTCTCCTAAATATGACATTTATATACAACAGCAAACATGTTTTATAAGTAACGTAATGCTGCCTGGATTATGTTGCACTATTATGATGTTGGCTTGAAGTACCAGACGCAACATGTTAACAAGCTGAACCCAGGATCTCTCCCCAACCTAAATTAAAATGCCTAAACCTAACCACACAGGATGTGAATGCCTAGCTCTTGTGTCAAAGTCAGGTTTCTACAATCAGGATCTCTTAAAGCCATAACTCGTTACAATTTGCATGGCTGTAAACGTAGACTACTGCCAGCATCTGCATAATATCATATCAAACCACATTAGAGGCCAAATAAACCCAAGAATAGAACATGTGAGATGCCATGTAAGGAGGGAGTACTGAGTAAATTATGTTCATTCATTCAATATTATATTATCTTCAGTGTTTAGATCTACAGTAGGTCTGAAGAGGACAAAATGTCAGAGATTCTCTACAAGTTGTTTTCCATGGTTTACTGTTAGAATTGCTGGAACAGATGTATTTTGATCTGCTGCTATAGACAGCAGCAGCACCTTACATCTATTTTTCCTGCTTATTTTACAGTATATGTGGGTTGTTGTTTTTTTTTTTACTAGGATGAAACGTTGCTCTGAGCTGGGGTGACTTTTCTTTCCACATCAACCTTTAAATCTTTATACAAAATCTGACAGTTGATCTCAGCCTTTCAAGAAACTTACTCCCCTGACACCTGCTTCAAACCTGTATATTTTCAGATGATAGTAAAAAGAAAGCTTTTCACCCTTTATATTATAAGGGTGGCTTTATTTTGTTATTTATAGAAAGCTTTTGATACAGTCAAAATTAAAAGCCACTGGCTTTCCCAAAGTTGTGGCCAAGATGGATGAGTTCATATTAAAGAACAGGACACAAGTTATGGATTTTGTGAGTCTCTGTCTCACCTAAAACATATAAAATATGAGTTCCAATTATAGGAAAAGCTCTGTACAATTCTTTATACAGTGCAGTCAAACATTAGCAGGACAGAGACACATTTGTCATTGTTTTGGCTCTGGAAACATGGGATTTGAAATGAAACAGTGACTGAGGTGAAAATGCTGACTTTAGTTTTGATTTCAACTTTAAAAGTGTTTGAGGCTGTACATGTCTATATTGAGAGAACAGTGTAGAAATCATAACCGTAGGTTCCCTAATTTTGGGGTAATGCAACAAGACACTGCTTAAACACACAATGTGACAAAGAAGATTGATTTTTATGACCATACAGAGAAATGTTATTAATGGCTTACTTGAATCTGACAGATCATGGGTTTCACTGCTGAAAACCAGACTAAAGGCAAAATAAATGGGGTGGACAAAATATTAGAAGCACCTCAGATTTAATACGATACACAGCGCCACAAATAATATCCTCTAAAATTAAGTTGAATCAACTCCTTTCCACAATCAACAATTAAACAAAAATTGAACATAATACATAAATCTTCATGAAGGTATGCTTTATTTCTGGGATATTACTGTATTAGACTGCAATTGTCTTAGCTAAAGTAGGTTGAACTAATGAACTGTCAACTCATGTAATTTGCTTACTTTTTATGTCCTTCAAGATTTTATCACAATTTCACGCTGTAATTCTGCTTCTAACACTTCCCCCAGCTCTTTAAAACAACACATTTCAAGACAGACAACAGTCAGCTATTGAAATGATAATACAAAACAGCATGCTTCATCATTTTTGGATACAAGTAATCTGCTAATGAGTCTTATAGGATGCATACAGAGACTGCACGCCTGCTAACAGTGAGAGGATAAGGAAGGATTTTGTGCAGCCTCAATTATTTGGGGATACTTTTGTGAGCAGATGGCTGCAGATTTCAGAGCAAGGCAACTGTAAAATCTATTAGTTTTGGTCATTTGTGACCAGATGACCACAAAGCCACATGTATAATAATATATAATACTGATGTGATTAATGAAAGAGCCTTTATTTTAAATTAATAATATTTTATTTCCACCAATGTAATCTTCCATAACATGTATACATGCTCTTTGTTTGGATAATTATGTTGGGCATCCTGTAAACAATTTATAGAGGGAAAAAATGTTTTTAGCTGAACCCTGTTACTAGAACCAATTACTTCAAAGTTACCTAATTGCCACGACCTTTCAGATGTTTTCTTTTTGTAATAAATGCAAAATTTGTTACGACAAATTCTAGGTGCAAAAGGAAGCTAGGCTGAAACGTTATTATGCAATATCATAAATATGTTCCAGATTTACTTTTTTTCTTTTTATGCAATTAACCTTACTTTAGGTTACGGTTTATATTCTACAAGGTACAGGAAAGTTTAGTTAAGTTTGTAGTTCCCTTCTGCTACAAAGTAGACAATGTATAAAATAATCATATAATGGTAAACAGAAATAAACTGTATTGCATGGAGCACTGCTGAGGATGAATTTAAATTTAAGAATCTCACAGCTTGGGGGGAAAAGCTGTCCTTTAGTATCCTTTGGGCTCTGCAAAGGCCCCTCACCGAGATCACTGATGCTCATTAGATGGATACCAATGATGTTCTGAGGAGTTTTAATCACCTGCTGCAGAGCCCTCCGGTCCTGGGCCATGCACATCCCATGCCAGTTTGTGATAGTTCCAGTCAGGATGCTTTCCATTGTTCCTCTGTAAAAGTTGACTAGAACTTGGAACAGGAATTTAGCCTAGGTATACAGAGAGGTTATTATCTGTATCTGTTCATCCAGCAAAATAATCTGTCTCTATGTAATCAGATACAAGACCAGAACTGGGCGTGGTTTATACCGGAAGTCATGTTCAATTGGGCACATGTTGTATTTTCTACCCAAATATTCACTGGAAATGCAATTGTTTTGTCTTCAAAGCATCAAACTGATTTAATACATACTGAACTTTTAATCTCTCTTTTTTAAAATTTGTAACTAGTTAGTTGATGGTTTTATAAACTGTCTGAACCACCCAACCTATAACTGGGGGATATTGAACAAACTGACAAAAAGTTTTATAAATTGAAAGACTATGTTTTAATAAAAAAATATTTTATTTGTATGGCAATTTAAAAGGGTACGCAAAGGTACTCAAAGGCATTGGAATTAGAAACTAGTATTTTATAGCCTATTATGTTATATAAACAATAAAGACATATACAAAAATATCCTTCAGTTGAAGGGAATAATCTCAAATTCTAATACAATGTAGCTGGTTGTCATAGCAACGACACACAAAACTGCAATGTAATTTTCAATGCGACACACACAAACAACCCACAAACAGCTGTCTCTTGATCTAATTAAAATGTCATTAACGTAATTCAACATTACTGACAGGTAAGCGGTATGAAAACCTTACAGCTGTGTTTTCCTCTGCCATTGTCGCTGCAGTGGTCTGTGTGATGGTGGGACCAAGGGGCTCCGTGAGCTGGCGGCTGGCTGGCCTCTCAAGCTCCTTCTGTGGGTTGGCGCAGGCTTCACCGCCGCGACTTTCAAGCACATTTTTGTTCTGCCATCACTTCTCGCAATAATTCGAAATCTTCACGGTTGATATATCACCTCAAAACTTCTCAGTGGATTTGGTGATGAAATAACATATGAAAATTGTAAAATACAAAACTTTCTGTTGATAGCCTCTGTCTTGCGTGTGCAATGATGATGCAAAGAATAGTGACGATTCACTCTGACCAATCAGTAGTCTGCTGTGCCTTCCTAACCAGTCCTCTCAGCTATCCCACTAAAACCAGTCCACTTAACCTCTGTGTCTGAATATAACCAGACCACTGCACTGAAAGAAGCTTCACAGCTAAAGGGACAGAAACAGCAGCAAGGCCTAACACACCTCACTGAAGGCAGAAGTTTCTTAACAATGTAGCCAATATAGAAATGACCGCTGGAGGCGGCCATTGATTTGTGTCAGTGTGCTCGGAGGGTGGTGCATTAAATGAGAGATTAATAAAGGTAGATGAAACTGTTTTTTTTTAACTATGCCCCGCTAGGCTTGATTTGGGTAAGACTGCAGGCATCCCCCTAACGCTTGGAGCTCTGGACTCCTGCAGCAGCAGACAGACAGATAAACAGACGAGAAGCTTCTTCTGTGCTGCAGTTGCTGATTTAACAGCCTTCTGTAGTCCCATAATAACACAGTTTATATCACAGTCCTGGGCTGATTTTTTACCCAAAATAATAACGAGCAACTTCGGGTAGAAGAATCCATTTCCATCACATTATTTTTGCTTTTCCGAATAACGGATTTGGATTCGGGTACATCCCTAGTGTGCAGATTGATTTGACCTGTATAGATTACCAGAGTCCCAGGTGGATGCTGTCCCAAACAGGCAGTGAGCATATGACAACACCAAAATGGCAAGAAAAAAACAAAACAAAAAAAAGTTTGCAGTTTGCAGTAGCAAATGAATAACTGAAAAAGCCTGGTTTCCAGGCTAACGTTGGCTGGGTAAATGTGTCAGCTAACACCAGTTCACTAGCTTCAAAGCTTGTGGCAGAAACATGGATGGTTTGGCCAACTTTTTTAGGACGAGTCAAGTTTTTTGTTGGGCAGGTGAAATATGTTATGCATATAATCTGCAGGTTTATAGCCTGCAAGTTTATTCATTTGTATATTTGGACAAGCAAAAACTAAATTGCAAGCCGTGAACATGCATTGCAATTGCTAGCAAACTGTTTCTAAGATCACACAGCCGTTTTATTTGGAAAATATTTGTGTAGGCATATAAGTAATTATTTAAGCTCTGGTGTAATTTTAATGGTAATGTACTGTAATTATTTGTCAGTACAACCTAAACAACAGCCTGACATGCTGAACAAATCTGCATATATGGGGTTACTGATGATACAGAGGCTTCTTGTCTTTTCAGAAAGTAAGCAGTATGCTGCCTGCAGCCTCTATACAACACTGGCTGCCCTTGTTGTTTTATGAATTCTTTACTTGATACTGTCACCTTGATTCCAACTAATGATACCTATATTAACTGAAATAGTTTATAGAGAGAAAACATTTTGACTAAAAGCTGACTAAAACGTAAGGACTCTTTGTCGACTAAAATTGGACTAAGGAGTTGTTGTCAACTAAATCATTACTAAAACTAAAACTAATAAGCATTTTCATCTGAAGACCAAGACTAAATCTAAAATAGCTGCCAAAATTAATACTGTATCTGTTTACCTCTGTTTGACATCTAACCTGGAGTAAATGTTTCTGCTTACTGACTGAATCTGTTTTCAATTAGCAACAAATGTTGTGTTGGGCAGCATTGGATCTATGTTTTCTGTAACTTCAAAGGGATCCAGCTCTTTAGAAAGATGTTTCCTAAACCGAAAGAGTGTAACCAATGAAAAAAATATATACAGTATGTTTAATAATAGTCGACCAGTAGGGACAAGTGCCAGGTTGAATTCATTAACAGCCTTTTCAATTGTGTGTTTCTTTGCCCTTCTAAAATATTAATTAAAAAAAACACATGCAGCTGATTAATAATTAACAAAAATTGAATAGTCAGGAAAACTCCAATACAGTGGTGTTCTTCTTTTATCTTTGAGGACTAGAATTTTATACTTTGAGCGGGAGGTAAGTATTTTTATTCCAGGCATCAGGTTATCAAGGGGCTGTTGCAGGATTAAGACTTGGTTTTAGGGTGAAGAATACAGTAGAATTAGGTTAGAGTGCAAATGTCTTGCATGGAATTGGAGAAAAGAAATTGATGGAACAATGCAGAACTTCTTAAATTCAACATTAACAAGCAAACAGTGATTTAACATTAGATGTAGTGTACCTTTTTAAAATCCCTGAAAGTCTACATTTCCGCTGCAGTTAAATGTGCACGTTACAAACAAACCTAAATTAAACAGACTGACCGTGTCAACAGTGTCTGACTGGCAAAGATATGCACATAATTAAGGGCTAAAACATAACCGTTTTTCATGGCGATGGTTACATTTTTCATATGAACTGGCACAAAATTACGTAAATTACATCAGCAAAGACAGCTCATTAGTCTCAGTGAATGATGAGAGCACTGCTCAGGGCTAATGCTAAAAAAAATGCTCTGCTAAGTGATGTACAATTTTGAATAGCCCCTTTTAAGCCCCTTCATAGCTGGGGACAACAGGTACATTTCACAGCTGTTGCATTTCCTCAACAACAACATATAAATATGTTTCAGCGTACATTCATATTTCATCACCACAACTTCATTTGCACCTTTTTTTAGCATTGCACAGATCATGTTACTCTTGTTAAGCTACGACAGATCTACAGAGTCCTGTTTTTTTTCTTAAAGGTGCAGCTCTTATGTAAAAAGTTAAAGGGAAAATCTTTCTTAGACTGTATTGTAATTCACAAAAAATAGTTTATTTTAACATTTTCAACATTGCATTAATAACTTTGGAAACAATTTCCATTCTATGTGTCCCTAGAATTTTACAAATGTAACGACTGTGATCCTACATGACTAACCGAGGATGTTTGGCACTGACTATCTGGCTTGATGCCACTTGAAAAGTAAACATAGCTGTTAAACGTGTTGGCTGTTGCTGCTACAACTTAAAATGTGATGGGGGTTATTAAATGGTACATACTAATGACATGATTTCTTTGTTGATTATTCTGCCTTTTTCCAGCGACGGGGTGGATGGAAAGGAAGAAAACGAATGACATAGCCTACAGTCACTGTCAAGAATAAAAAGGGAGCCGATTAAATGTAAAACTAAAGACTGCAATCAACCCAAAGGGCATTCATCAATTAAAAATTGAATACAGGTAAATAGGACCCAAATGTATTCAAATTTATTCACCGACTGTAATTGCATGTACCAGGACTTTGACATGGCGGGTGGTGCAGACAAAATTCACTCACAAAAGGGAGCTACAGAACATTAGGTGGTGTCAGTCACTCAATTTTGTCTGTCTGTATGTGTACTGGGCATTTCTGTCTTTTGTCAAGCCTGTCCCTATCACCTCCTGTTCTCATTTAGTTACTTTCACAATTTATCCTTTCCATCTGCCTGTGCAGTCTGTGGGTGCTTTCACACCTAACCGGTTTGGTTCAGTTCAAAAGAACCCTGGTACCTTTGCCCGGTTAGTACAGTTCATTTGGGCTGTTGTGAAAGCTGTTAATTAAACACTGGTGCAAACCAACTGCACCAAGACCAGGCAAACAAACCAACCACAGAAGTTTGTGATAGCAGGTTTGCATAAGCCATGTATATATTTATGCAAATCATTTGATAACCATAGTAACATGTATGCACATCACAGTGGGTATTTTCCCTGATTAATAGGTCAAAAGCTGTTAAAACTGCTGTGCCTGTACTCTGTGTACTTTGTCAGTTCATTAAATAAGTCAGTTGCTACGTTTGTGACAGCGATTCCACATTAATAAGCCCGAATCCTTACTGTACAAGACATGTCCTTTTCATCCCATCTCTACAATATTATTCATAACATGCGGCCAATTTGCAGTCTAATATTAATAATGCTTATAATCAGTTACTGACATCAAAGAACATAAATACATACATCAGAAGCATTTAAGTGCTGCATAAACTTCTGGCAGTCACCGCATGGGTCATGCATGCCTTGATGATGCAAGTATGACAATTGCCAAAACTGTCCAATCAGCACTTTACTTTTACTTTACTGGTTTGTTTGTAAAAAGTATGTGTGAACAGGAACCAGACTAGAACTAAAATGCAACAATGTATAATCTTCCCTTGACCTGGACCAAATGTGCTGCACTACAAGTGTCAAAGCAACCTTATCTTCTGCAAAGAGATACAAATATTAACGCATAAAGTGAGCATAAAAACATAGAGGATGACAGTAATTGAATGAAAGCAAGGGAGTATGAAGGAGATAAGGCAGTGAGGGAGAAGGGTGGGTAAAACAGTAGGAGTAAAACGTGACTTGAAGGGTCAATATTTATGGGGGAAAAAAGGAAGTGGAATAGTCCAAAATGAAGTGCAGACAAGAAGAAAGGAATGAGATATGCGAAGATGACTGAAAGAGGACACTTAGCAAGAAAAAGAGAGTAGGAAAGAGAAGGCTAAGTAGAAACAAGAGTATTACTAGTAATAATAGTAGAGTGAAAGCTAGGAAGGGCATGAACAACTTCCAAACAGAATAACAAAGGAGTAGTGTACAACAGTCTGCTCATGAGTAGCCATATAGCTTTAACCGGTCTGAATCTCGTTAGTGTTAATTGGGCCGAGTCTATCACCTAGGCAGAAGGGCTTGGAAGCAGCCATCGCTTGGACATATGGCCAGCAGCGTGATACAGAAAGCTGCCAAAAAGAGGGATTACCTTCACAGTGATATGGGTAATCATAGAGGATTCTCTCATAATAAAAGTAAGGCCACACTGGAGCTAAGGAATTACAGCCCAGGGAAATGTATGTTAAACAATATTACATTGCATAATGCGCTATAGAACTCAACTTTTACAATATTGCAGCAGAATAAGGTCTAATAATATAGAATACAGGATACGCATCACATACATTATCAGAATATGTTAAGAATTGCTTGTTAAGATTTGCAGCATTTCATATGGTAATAAAGTTTTCAGAGCAGTCACAAGCTGAAAAAAAGAAAAGAGAAAAAATATAAAATAGCTGTAGCTGCACCATAAAAGGACCTGAGGTTAAAGCAATAATTTGACATTTTGGCGTCTCCGCTGGTTGCCTGGCAAACTCACAGTGACGACAAGACTCCAGGAAGTTACTGTACCTGGCCAACAAATAGTCCAGCACTAAACCCATAAAGGAAACACATGGTATTTTTACCTTTTTACTCTGGTTTTTGTACATTTAACAAACCAGATGCAAATTGTTAATTACTGAGCTTTAGAGGTGCTGGTAGATGGGGTTTTTTAAACTTTGGGCAGAGCTAGGCTAGCTTTCACCCCTTTTTCCAGTTTTTATGTTTTGTTTTGCTGATTATAGGATCATATTTAACCAACAGATACATGTGCAATATCGATTCAACTCAATCAAGCAAGTAAGTACATTTCCCAAAATGTCAACCTTTAGTTGGATGAAATGTCAAAAGGTATGAATTAGATATGTTTTGTGTACTGACCAAGGCCAAAGCAATTACCAAAAAAAAGTCTAACAAAGTTTTTTTAGCTGGTTAGGGTCACCTAAAGCTCCTTTCTAACTCCATGCTGCTTCAATGTCAAACTCCTGCCCCTGTCTGGCAATGACTCTTCCACATAATCCTAGTTGTGTGATATAATCAGGTCTAAAAAATATATTTTTGGAGTTGATGGGTTGTGGTGTTGGCATAATGCAAACTTTAGGGATTTGGGAAGGACTACCAGTTTGCTCTGGCCCACCATGATTTAGGGTTAATGCTGTTATTGTATCTCTCTATGTAATTTACTTCCCCCACACATTTCAATTTCTATGCTGTTTATTGTATAGTAAATTTTAAATATACCGACAAAAAAGCCAAAAGTCTAGCACATACTTTAACTTCAAACTTTATTTTAACCTGTTTACATAACAGTTTTCATACAGTCCTGGCGTCTCACAGTGAAAGTTTCATTAGGCTTGCATCTTATGGACTGTGTCCAAAGATTAGACTGCTAGAGTTTCTTGATCACACAGAATAAAAATGGCTGCTTTCCAATAATTTTTCTAACTGCAATGAACATGTCATAATTAAATGAGACTTTTTCTCTCTTTTTTGCTCTATTCAAGGCTGTGGCATAAGAATCAAGGTTTTCACGGTCACTCCTATATCTATGTTTAGATTGGGGTTTATGGAAGGAACAAGAAGTGAATATCAGGACGCACACAGTGGGAGAGTTATGGAGAGGAGGTGGCTTATTTACAAACAGATGCTACTCCATAATGACTGTGGTGGTCCTTGGCGGTCACGAGTGTGTGTGTGTGTGTGTGTGTGTGTGTGTGTGTCCGGCCTGTGGTTTTCTTACTATGTAGACAACACACTGGAGTCGACTGTCACTGATTGCTAGGTTGAAAACCATGGACCACACAAGATTAGATGGTGTGTGTGTGTGTTTGTGCCAGTGCTTTGCTGTGTGTATTGTACATTTGTGGGTGTGTGTGTGTGTGTATATATATATATATATATATATATATATATATATATATATATATATATATATATATGTATATGGCCCAGGCACTTATTCCTCAGTTAATGCCAACAATTATTTTATCGCACGTTTTAACACAGCTTTTATTATTATTATTATTATTTTGAAAGTCCGTTGCTCACAGGTTCTGAATACACACACAGTCAAACAATGGGTCACAGGAGGGGTGGAATGTTGATCAGCCTGCAAATCACCCACCTAAACAAGCAGTGGTGGGAGGCTTCGTCAGACTATGCTGGATGTTGTGTGTGGGAGAAGTAGAGTAAGAAAAGCTAGACAAGAGATCAAATGCTATAGCGAAGTGGATAGCTAGACATCACATGCTGATTAGTATTGGGGAAGATTTCGGTCTTAGGAACATTACAACGCAATTACAACGCAGTTGCTTGGCCCCGCTGGGTTGCTCTTCCTCAGGTGATCAGACAGACAAAGGAGACAGAGCACTGCGAGTAAACGGCAGGCACTCTATGAAGAGTAATCATGGCAATGGCTTCTGTACGCAACACTGATGTAGCCTGTTTAACTTATGTCAAAATTATAGGCTACATAACTTTACCTGATAGGCCTACATCTAGTTTTGCAGGAATGCTCTGCCATGCGAATTCCCTCCTGATGTCCTGATAAGTATTTAGTAAACATTAATAGGATCTGGAAACTCACAAGCAGCAAGGATCAGTCTTTCTTTGAATGATTTGTGCTGCGTGTCACATACACAAAGATCAAGATAATTCAGCTTTGGCAGTGGTCGGGCTTACACATAAGGCGATCACTTCACCTCACTCTAACATGGACACTTTCTACTGAATATAGACTATTTTTGCTGCTCCCTGACAACTGCATCAAATTTAAACACTAAACAACTGATTAAAGACTTCACATCCATTATCTGCACTACCATGTAGTGACATGTTAAAAAACGCCTCACACTTGGTAAGTATTTCTCTGTAGAAAACCTTTAAAGGAACCAGTGAAACAGACTGTTTTTCTTTGGCGTTTCAGCAGGTGTCAAGCAGACACTGTTATCAGCTCATTATTTCAGCTGAGCTTTGAAGAAAGAAAGATAGCATGAATATGAGAGGGGAGAGTGAGAAAAGAGGCGATTTTGTTTTTGCAACCTATTTTCCCAGCTAATGAATTCTGACCTTTTGAATGTTTACTTGTCCCTTTCTCTGAGATGAGCTGGGTTTTGAGTTAAATAAATATATATATATATATATATATATATATATATATATATATATATAAAAAAGTGGGTTTTGAAACTGAAACACTATCTTGTGTAAAGTTTTAAATAAGTTGTGTTTTTGGGCTCTTACCAAAAACGTTTCATTACTCAGAAAAGGTTTTTTTCCCCCTGCATGAATGTCTCTTTTCACTCTCCCTGTTTTATCTCTCTTCTCTATCTATCCCCTTCATCTTTTCATTTGCTCCCCATTTCGCTCAACTTTTTTTCCAAGCCTGGCCACCAGATGGGAGAAATTGTAATTTATCTATCTGGCAATCATTGAAAGAAAACTCTAAACACACATGCTGCACATACCGTACACAAGAGAGTCTTAACCTTCATTTAACACTAATTAATCAACTCATCCAAAAAATTATTTCCTCTTAATGTCCTTGATGTCCATCAGTAGCACTTTTCCTTTATTTACAGTTTTAATTTACTCTTAATGTGCTTAACTTACCTTGATGTTAACTGCAATTAACTGTGTTCTTTCTCTTTTTCTTTCAGTAATGAAGACATTATATACATTTTTCTAGATGGCTTTGGTCTATGTTTAGATGCAGGTAACGAGAGAAACACTAACAAGTTAGTTTTAGCTCTTTCTAATGATGAGGTCTTCTTCCAGGTGCAAAAAACAACACTACACTAAGAAGACAGCTGATTTGCTGTTGAGCTCAGGTGAAAGTGGTCCACTCTTAATGGAACAACGCTTTTCCGAATCCCAGAATATGAACGAGGAGGCGCACACAGTTCTGTGCATGGACCTTTTAACATTACTGGCACACACACTGACAGGCTGCAAAACTTTTAAACTGCCCACTCAACTAAACACAACATCCACACTAAGCACATTCTGTGTGGATCTTTCATCGTGTACAGGAGCACAAGTTTGTCATCGTGTACAGGAGCGCATACTTGTATTTACAAGTATGCGCTACTCACTCAAACTTGGTGGCATAAAATCTAATAACAAACTGAATATAAAGGTACATGTATGCATGGGAAATAGTTCAAAAGTCTCGTAAATATGAAGCGCAGATTCACAGATGGAAGACTAATTGGGTCAAGTGGTAGGCGAGGAAGTCCGTTTGAACCTCTTCAGCACTCTACTGGCTTGTGTACAGATCCTTTATCAAATGGGCATTACTTTTGTGAGTGCTATTGTTCACTGTATGTGTCTCTGCGAGACATCTGTTTGTGTGTGTGTGGAGATCAAACGCCACCCCGAGGAAGCGCTTGTGGTGAAGAACAGTTCATCGGCACACATACTATATCCAGTTGTGCCCGATTGTTTTAATCCCCATCCCCCATTGCTTGCTCCATTGAAAACGTTGACTCCTAATTTTCCTTAGTCAATCTGCAGGTTGCTAGTTGCAAAGCGTCTTAATACACTAATACAATTAATAAAGAAAAAAGTATTGAATTATAAGGGTATCATTTTAACATCAGCTCTGGGAATACAGATGAAAATTCCACTTGCTATGCTTACAGCTCACAGCAGCTTGGTAGTGATGAGCGTGGATGCAAAGAGGGTTGGCAGTGGGGCATTTTTTTTATTATATTGAAACCCAGTGTTTGACTTGTGCGTCTGTACCATTTTCAATGACTGGCATTGCTCACAGCACTTTTTCATTCTAAAGTGGGCTCATGTTTTGGACCACACGTCACTTCTACAGGAGAGCTGTCATGGCCCACAACCAGGCAGGAGAAGCTTCTCTGGCTTCCTTGGCGGCCAACCCCTTGCAAACATACAGCAGGTGCAGAGGGTTTATGGTACATGTGTCCTGGTGAGATTGTGAAGAGCATCTGAATGAGCACTAGTCTTCCCTGGAGTGAACTTAAGCTTGCAGGGTTATTCTGACTGAGGCATCCCTCTCATCTTTACAGATGGAGGTGCCTGTGCTCTGTGCCAAACTGCCAAAGCATGTTCAGAGCCTTGTGGTCCATGAGGAAAATGAGGTGTCAGCTTTAAAGGCAGTAACGCCATATAGCCCATAGGCCTCAAATTCTGTCTCGTTCACATAGCGGTGTTAAGTCAGAAGCAATGATTGAAATGAAATAGGTCTTTAAGAGATTACTGAGACCAACAGTAAGGCAGAGTCATTAAACAAAAACACACGTCAGAGGACTCTACTTTTAAGATAGTAAAATATTCTAATTTACCATTACATTTCCAAATGTTTTTTGTTGACTGCCATTTATTTGTAATTTTTCCATTTTTGCTTCTTTCCCTGTTCTTGCAGCAGCTGACTTTTTCTGACAGTCATGTTTCACCTGTCCAAGTACTAGGAATGGATGTGAAGCACATAATGACTCCATATTCACAGTGTATGACACACTTGTTGAACCGTAAATATCATCAGACAGCCAATAAATTAGCAGTTGATACCTAATTAGCACTAGCTCAGACTAGCAGCATCTGACAAAGGGAAAGGCAATGGGACGTGTGGACATCACTCATTAGGCATCACTCAATAGGATGAATTTCATCCAAATTAAACTGGCAGACGCATTCTGCAAAAAAAGGCTTTTGAATCAGATCTGATCCTGTGCACATGAGTCAGTTAACCAAAGCACATAATGTACAATACCGGTGCTTTGGACATGGTTTGCAAGAGAAAGCAAACACCTTGGTAGCGGTGGCAAAATTGCAGACCCACCTACAATGCTTCACCTCCCACTGTAGGCCTTTAGATATCAGCACACAGGCACCCACAAGGGCAGTCTACAATAATTTGCCTTTCTTCATCAAACTGTATCTGTGAGGATTAAGTGTGAAAGTACTAAATACCAATATTTCCCACAATATTTACGCATGCTGTGCAGCTTCGGTTCACCATGAAATATGGCGTGGTGTGAAACTGGCACTACCAGATCATGCTGAGTACAACTTAGTCTCACTTCGCCAACTCAAAGCCCCACCATCTGCCGTGCTCTGTCGCATTAATATTAGAGCCCGTTAACTTTTGTTCCTTTAGTTCTGTGAGCATATTCACCATTCACCATAAGGCTGTGTTTTATTCTTAAATGTATAAAAAAAAAATTATAATCATCTTTTATTCTAAATCCACAGTGATCTCAAAGCTCAGTTCGTTGACCGGTGTGGTGCCAGGCAAAAGCCTGCAGGCTGTGTATACCAAGCAGGTGTATACCAAGTTTAAAAAAGGAAACCTTTCTATTTGATGCAAGATCAAGCACAAGCCAGTCAGACAGCCAGCCAAGCAGGCAGGCATGGGGGTGTCAATGGAAGAAAAACAAAGAGAAAAGGAGCTGCTGTTGCAGCTTTTCCCTAAAAGCTCGTTAATCCCAATTTAGCTGTCACAGGGATGAGGTAGGTAGGAGTTTGTGTGGTTGTGTGTGTAGACGTATGTGTGAGGGGAGGGGGAATGTGAAGCAGAGAATAAAGTCATCTTGCAGCATTACACCCTTGCTTTGTAAGCTGTCAAATCAACCAGCCAATTAGCCTGATGGCCAGAGAAAAGTTCATTTCCTCGGTCCACCAGTAATGCTGTGTGTTTCTTAGGGTTGGTGTGATAAGGCTCTAAGGCATGCTTGAAAAGAGCTCATTTTAATAGTAAGGAACAGTGGTTAGAGATGTTAAATCTTAGAGAGCATAATTGTTAATGAAGTCAAACACCAAATTTTACCAAGTGATATGTAAAAGCGAGAATATCAAAATTTCGTGTTTAAAAGACATTCAACTGCTCAAAAAAATAAGGGAACACTTCATCATCACAGACAATGGCTCTCTCCTTATGCATAAGGAGTCCAGCTCAACAAGAATGACATATCCATATGTGCAGTCACAAGACGGTTTGCAGTGTCTCCCGCTACCGAGTCAAGAGCATGCAGGAGATACCAGGAAGGTGGGCCGTTACACTAGGAGAGCTGGACAGGGCCATAGAACCTGGCCAAAAGACCATTATCTGCTCCTTAGTAGATAATGGTAGGAACAGGTAGGACCACTGCCAGAGACCTACAAAATGACCTCTGTGCTCACTGGTGCAACTTGATTGGCATTTGCCAGAGAACAGCAGATCTGGCAGATTTACCTTTTGCACCCTGTTCTCAGGTTCACAGTGAGCACATGTGACAGTCATGAAAGAGTCTGAGACGCCGTGGTCTACCTGCAACATCATCCAACATGAACTGTTTGGTGGTTAGTGATGGTCTAAGGAGGTATATGCTTGGAGGTTCCAAAATGCACTAGTCAACAGTACTCTGACTGCTGATACGTATCGGAATGAAATCCTCTGAGCCATTGTCAGACCTTACACTGGTGCAATGGGCCCTGGGTTCCTCCTGGTGCAGGACAATGCTCGGCCTTACGTGGCCAGAGTGCGAAGGCAGTTCCTGGATGACAAAGGCATTTATGCCACTGACTGGCCCTCATGTTTCCCAGACCTGAATCCAATTGGGAAACCTCTAGGTCGTTATGTATCCATTCATCCAACAAGTTGTGCCACAAACTGTTCAGGAGGTCATTGATGCCATGATCAAGATATGGGTGGAGATCGCTCAAGTGATCTGATTTGTGATGTATTTGTTCCCCTACTTTTTTGAGCCATGTATATAGAGCAAGTCAAAGTTTGGTTTGATCAGGTCATTAAGTTAAAGGATGAGTTTCACATCCATGACATAACTCACCCTATATATATATATATATATATATATATATATATATCTATATCTATATCTATATCTATATATATATATATATATATTCTTGTAAAGGTATAGCAAACATGATGCATGTGTAAATAACACAGATTTGAAGGTGTTGGTAGGCTAGGATGTTACTACTGATCCAGGCTAGTTATTGTCTCTATCTCCAACCTCTATGTTAAGCTACACTAAACAGGTTCCAGCCTAATATCGATCTCACTTTCAGAAAAAGGCAAACAAGCACATTCCTCAACATGTACCATGTCAACCTGCTCATTTACAGTTGTCCTGTAATCTAGTTTGAAAAAAAAATCAGAGTAAAGTTAGACTTTGAACCAGACAAATCTGTGAGCCTATGTTTTATTTGCTCTGACAGATGCATCTCAAAAGGCACTCTTTTAGCTCTGTTTTGGTGTCCAGCAGTGCTTGAGAGAATGGTACTAAATGCTTTGCCATGTTCACGAGCTAGCTGCTAACGTTTGTCCTTACATTCAGTTTATCTGAGTTAGTGTTTTTTTTTCTTTTCCACACATTTTGAGTGGCCTTTTATTGTGGCCAGCCTAAGACACAGCTGTGCAATACCCATGCTGTCTGATCAGCATCTTGATATGCCACCCCTGTGAGGTGGATGGATTATCTCTGCAAAGGAGAAGTGCTCGCTAACACAGATTTTGACAGATTTGTGAACAATATTTGAGAGAAATAGGCCTTTTGTGTGCATAGAGAAATTCTTAGATCTTTGAGTTCAGCTCATGATGAATGGGGGTAAATACAAAAATGTTGCATTTATAATTTTGTTCAGTATAGAAATCACGACTGGATACATTTTTAGGTCCCAAAAAGAGGACATGTCCGTGAAAATGAGAACGTATGGTCACCCTAGCAAAAAACTCTCTGCGGAACTGAGTCAGGTAAAACAAATCCTGGGTTTGTCACTACAATCATCCCCTTTCACATTACACATAGTGATTTAATCCATTGTTAATATAAACATATTGATTGATGCATCTTTGACATAATCATCATCATCAAATAATAGAATCCAATAAACACTTACATGTGAAAAGTCAACTGAGGTAAGTATTAAATCCTGAGCCAGTCAGCTGTATGTCAGTTAAAAGATGGTGGCAGACTGTTAATGTTCTCATTATGTGCAGGCTAATGTATCTATCTAGATGCAATGTCTGCCTAGACCAATTATATTCCATTCACCATGCACTCTGTGAGAGAGTGCATATACATGTGATTGTGTGTGTAAGAGAGAAAGAAAGAGACAGAGAGGTCTCTCAGCTCTTAATTAGTGGTGAAGGTAAAGAGATTCAAACATTGTGAGGCATGCAACATCTTCACACACCTGCAAAGATTTAATCCTCAAGATCTACCTGGAAGGCCAGGGTCAGAAAAAATGACCTCTTTTACTCTCATCACCAGTGTCAGCACACATACTCACACATACATTCATCCCATATTTCACCAGGAAGACTTATCATGTTGTTTATTGTTTCAAAGGTGAGTGTATTTAGATTAAAAGGCTTTTCATCACTTAAAGGGAAATTAGAACAACAGTTCAACAGTTAAGAATTTAGAGTGTGCTGACTCAATACGTAATGGATATGGATTACTGTATATGAGGTGCTGAGAGGACAGTGTACATAATGAGTCGAAGTGCAAAATTTGACAACGAAAACCACAAAAGTGATAATTGAAAAGTTGTGGAACTACAATATAATTATTTATTAAAAGGAAAAGTGATCCTGCAGTAAGATTGTTGATGTGTGAACTCAACTGCCAAACAAATACATCCATCCTTTCAGATCTCCCCCAGAAGCTTTAAATCTCTGAGCCACGGCCATAACCAGCTATGAGGTCACCGGTGTCCGGACCTCTTTATTTATTTGTAGGCTATAGCGTACCAATAAAATAATTTGAATAAAAAACATACATAATATGATCAATTTAAATGAAGGCTTTAAGACCATCAACTTAAAAATGTCCACACTTCAGGAAGCACATGAAAACCTTGTGTGCTCAAAACACTGAGCACCACTGTTTGCGGACAGAGTTTTGGGCAATAGGTTATGTGAATTTCCAGGTGGGTGAAAAAGGTGAAGCATCTCCCTATAAAGAGAGACGCTGTCCATGTGCCGATCTATGCATCACATCAGTGTAGCTTCAATAATCATGACAAAACAGCGCATTCAAATTTTTAGGCTGTTATATCAACCTTAGCATCCTCTGGATTCAGCACTAAGCTGTTGTATTTTATGTTGTCAAATAGTAACCATAGTGCCCATTATGTTGTATGCCTATGTAATACCAACAGTATAGTCTAGAGAGCATTTGTTATAACTGACAGTTGTACGCTACATTTCAGATACATTTAGCCTAATGCTTATTGTGAAGATACCAAGAGCTTACTGTTCGCACCACCTGATCATATCTTGTGTGCCTGTATCTCTAGTGAACCAAGCAGTAGGGAGAAAGATCATGGTGAACAGCCTGTAGTTAGTGTGTCCACTGCGCAGTTTAAGCCTTCACTGCGCACGGACACACGGACACACACACAGAATAAGAGGGCAAAATTTAGCTTTAATACAAGTATTTTTTGCCAACAAGTCTCTTTGAATGTGTTTCCTCATAGATCATTTCGGGATTTAGATCGTTTGTGTGACTGTAGTGTATAACTTTGGTTGCATTTAGGTGTAATTTAAGTATGAATTACTGTAAATAAGCTCTATTTAAAAAAAAAAATACTAATCTGGACCTCACTTATTTGTAAACTCTGGTTACAGCCCTGTTCTTTGTTTTCCTTGTCATATAAATTTCTTTCTGTTTATAATCTTTAGATCTTTCCTCTTCGGCTGCTTCTCGACTCACAGCATCTTGCTACCTCACAGCATCTTGTGTCCAGCATGTTAATATGTTTTGGTGTATAGAACTCTCTTTCCCACTGCCCTCTTCCCATCACTCCTGTGCATGGGCACTAACGCAATCTGTTAACCTGCTGATTGGCTGGAACAATGTTTTATGGCATGGTTGATACCACTTTCTTTGTTCTCCATTTACAGAGCCGGGGCTATATGGGAAAACCAGATTTTTCCCCCAGAGCACACACAAAATGGAGAGCAAGCAAACTGTGAGGAAATATTTGCTCAATTTAAAAAATAGTGTATTGGGTAACAATCACTTACCATCCCTTTAATATGTGTTTGTTCATGAAAAACAGCAGCATTGTTGTCCTGATATTAGTGTTACAGGGGCACAAATAATGTCAAGCCATGGCAAATCACAATGAGTTGTCTGGCATCATTGTGTTGGCATCTACAGAATCAGCCTTATCTGATGCAATCCATAATTTATCATAGGTAACAGGTCATTGAACACTGAAGATGGTAGAATTATTGGGTATGAACATAATTTCATTTGAGTCAGTCTTTGCAAAAACCCCACTTACTTAATTTTTCATAGTAATACATGAAAATAAAAGCGTGGGAAACCTGTCACTTCTGCTGCACCAGCTCCTCATTTAAATAGAATTTATTGGCACGCTCAACCGGGACAGGTGCGACCTGAGAGGCTAATTAACATTTCTCAGTAGCACAGTATGAAGAGTGTCTCCAGCCATAGTAATCATGCCAGCATTTGCGTTTTACCACCATATAGACAGATGTTTTAATAATATCTTATAACCAACGCCAGCTTTCAAGGCAGGTGGAGCACCCTATACTTGCTGCATAGTCACACACAATTGCCCAATTAATTCAATCCCAGTTGGTTTCTTCAGGTGGCTGAATTTTCACATTATAGGTCACGACAGTCCCAATTTCTGTCATGATTTTTTCTTTTCTCTAACTGCTGACTGTGTGTGTGGGGGGGGTCTATCCAAGACCACACGGAATAGCCCTAATAAGAACAGCAACACATTGACTGGACATGTTCCTGATTCAGAATTGGTTGACGTTCCACATCCGACTGATACTTGACTCCAATCCATTTCCTTTCCACAACAACTCAAGTGTGTTAAAACTGTAAAGGTTGAGCAAATGTGACATGGTCAGATTTGAGAGAAAATAGTCAAAATAGACCAAGTTGTGGGTAAGAAAAGAGATAAACAACGTTTGTGTCTTTTGAGATTAAAAAAAGGCAAAAAATCAGTACAGAAAACAGCAGGGAACTTCCTGTTCAATCAAATGTCTTTTATTTTTCACAATATTAAAATAAAATGTAGAATGTATTTTACAATGAGGCTTCCTCAGTCCCACATGTCTCTGTTGGATGCCGTCATTCTAAATCTATTTATTTTCACTTTTTTGGGTGTCTCTCTTGAGTGGCTTCACACCTAATGTTTGACTTTTTTTAACTCCCTTCATTGCTTTTGAAATTCAATTGACTTTTTTTTTCTCCTTTTGAGTCCTTCCCACTTACCTCCGCTCAATCCTTTCATTACATATAACTATTTTATAACAGTCTGCATTTGGAATCAGTCTAGTCCCAAAAGCTGAATACTAATAGCAGTTCAACTAATAATTCCATCATTAAATATTAACAGAATGAAACAAGTGTCCTGAGCTGAGTGGAGCAAAGTAGCTCTAGGGGGTCTAATGAAAATGTAATATTTCTGTAACAGTGTTTTGAGTGATATTTTCATTATTCCATAATGACACTGGAAAGTCTCAGAGGTTGGTAATTAGCCCCCCCTACCCATATAATAATTCTGTCTTTCCCAGTTTTTTGTTTCTCAGTCTCCTTTCTCTATCAAATGTCATAATTCAGCACATCCGTCTTACTTTGGGAAATCAAAACCCCTTTAAGCAATTCTTTTTCTTCAGTCTGCGACAGCATATGTGCTTTTTGGCAAGCCTATCTGTCTGTGTTCCCTGATCTGACTACCTAAATATAAAGAGTCCTGAAAAAGAAAGTACACATTCTTCGAGCGGACGCAACGCGACGAGAGAGAGGTTCACTGTTCATCGAGTCATGTCAAGGTGATCCAGCCAGAAAATGAAAATGTAAACGTGGGGTTTGAGCTCAGTGCTTCCAGTTTTGAACAGCAATAGAATATTTTCTGCTGAGATAGATACTATTAAGTTGCTTGTCTTATTTTAAAAATTACCATGTTATTCTGTTGTAAATGGAGGATGCAACCTTGCCTTTTTTATAAAGTTTGTATGAAAGAGGGAGTCTATGTTATACGGTATATTTATACTTATTCCTTGTGATTTACTTCTTTCAAGTAGTAACAGCAACAAGTCAGCCTGCACGTGTGCCATGTTGGTGACATCTTTACTGAATGACAGAGACAGTGACATTGTAAATCAGCAGTGTTCAAGCAGGGACCCAGACCATTTATAACACTGAAAAGCTGTTGACAGCTGAACACAGCTTTATTGGGCCAAGCAGGAAGCCTACGGAGGTGTGGCACAAAGATCTCCAGGCAGGTCCAAGTACATTACAAGACAGGCCGGAGGGTGTCTGAGATACTCAATAGAAACACTTTTTTATCTGCTTTAAACACAACTCAAGTATCATGTAAATTAAAAGGCCACTTAACCTCACAATCAGGGCTCATGTATGTAATGCAAGACACAGAAAAACAAATTATGCAGGAAAAGCAGTTAACTTTTTGACCAAAGAGTAGTCACTGGGATATTGTGGGTCACCAAGTTAGGTGTAAAACGGTCCAGCCTATACGACTTCACAGACTATGAAAGGAAATCCCTTCTTGCTCGAAGGACGAACTACCAGCTGACAAGACTACCAACTGAACAACAACCGGATTGAGCTGCAGCTCTGCAGGCTGTTTCCGGACCTGGCTCACCCCGACTCTCAAAAAACCATTTCACACTTCACCCCCAGCCATCTGCCCACCCCCACTCTTGCAAAATGTTTGAGGTATACCCAAAATTCAGATCCTGGGCTAGGCCTTGTCTCTCCTTCCTCTCTCCAACACTGTGCTACACAATTAGCCCCACTTTGACTGATATGCTCAGTCAGTGCGTTTATATGTACAGTACATGCATAATCAGTTTACTGTGGGCCTTTAACAGTAACCTGATTTCAAAATGTCATGGCAACAAGAAATCCATTTTCTGTAATCAGGGAAATTGGAGTAAAGATGTTGAATTTGTCACTATACATGGTCACTGTCGTTAACAACTAGAGTCCTATCACCTTGACATCTTCAGCCTCTGAAAGAAACAAAGTAAGTCAAAAGCCCTCAGCTGGACACCTCGCAGTTCACCAACCACACTAACAGTGAATGATTCAGCCAGCAGGAGACTGTACTTCACCCTCCAGCATCTACAGTGAGGATTTAGTTTGTGTAGTGCTCACACTCCGAGCTTTCTCAGCTGATAGTACCAGTATCTGTCTGTTGGTAGATCTCCTCACTTCCTCACAGAAAGAAAGCACCGTGCACTTCCAGAAGACAGCTTCACTGAACCTCAGCACAGATGTAACTGTGCTTGCAGTTTATAATAACTGAAGAGATGTTCAAGTGGGGCTATATACAGTATGTGTGTGAGTGTACTTGAGCATGTGTTTGAAACAAAGAGAGAGGGGCGGAGAATTTGGAGTGGTGGTGCAATGTGTCACGCATATTTCCTTCCTGTAAGACTAAAATAGTTGATGTATACTCTGTTGCGACATTATTGGTGCACCTGTACAATCCAATACAAGAGTCAGTCATGAATTTTAACTTTGTAAAGCTCATAATGTTCAGAGACTGAACAGCATTAGACTGAGCGGTGGTTCCAACATTTTGTTCACTCCATCTACATGCATGTGGCATGACAAATGTACTTGGATACACCTTTCTTCACATTTTGACGAGAGGTCAGACTTAAATCTGCAGAACTGTGTAAGTCATTTAAAGGTTCGGGGTGTGAGTTTTAGTGGCATGTAGTGGTGAGGGTTGCGAATTGCAACCAGCCACTCACGATGCATTCACTCCTCAAATTGTCCCATTTCCTGAGTTGTGGTAGTTTTTCTGACTTCAGTGTCTGTTCATATGCTCTTCAGTCGGAATGTGGAATCAACATGGACGCTACTACAAAGACTTTTTGGATTAGCATTATCAGAGCATATAAATAACACGCAGACATTTAGTTCATTCTATATGGACAGCAAACTAATATTTCTAACCATATTCCAAATTGTATGTTTGCTAATCCATTTTGCACAAATCAGAGTTCTGTATACTTCTTTATGTCCCATTTACACTTTGATTTCTCTTTTTGCAATAAAGATTTAAGACAGAACAAAAGATCCTGAATATTCTGATACCACATGAAGGTACCACCAGTTACCGCTCAGCCCTCTCTTTCTAAGCGCAGGAGAAGCTATAGAGGGCAACACGCTCTGTTGGCTCTTGTGCTAAATGATACGTGTGGGCCTCCATTTGTCCAAATTTCACTTCTCTTCTTATTTCTAATAAATCAGTCAACTACTACTACTGTAGTACTACAACTACTAACATTAATTCTTCTATTTCTTCTTTGTACACAAAGAACACAATGACAAAACACGCTCTGTAGAGACTTTTGTCCATTTGGGCTAATGTAGAAACATGGCGGCGCAACATGCCGACTTCCATGTAAGGAAAGCTGCAGTGTATGTAGATAAAAATGGCTCATTCTAATAAAACATAACGGTTCGTTATGTAAGGTCTTTATACACCATCTAAAACAGAGGTATATAGATATATTATATTGCATTTCTGTCCATAGATCCTCCTAAATATTACACACTGAACTTAACATTTCAAAAAAAAATTAAGAATACACTCAAGGAATACAAAGGAAAAAAAACTCATCTCATATTCCTGCTTTGAGATGAGATGCTGCTGGCATAATTCTGTTTTCTGACTGTGATTAAAGACAGATGCTTTTCTGATTGCTCAAACATGCACTAATGACGCTGAAGTTATTTACCGCTTACTAATCCACTGCTTGTAATTATCAAAAACATGACCTCACCTCGTCCTTCTCGGAGAATCGATGAATACAGTGGGGGGTATTGGAAAGGGAATGTTAAAGCTGTGGAGTAGCCTACGGGGTCTGTGTTGGAGAGCAGAGCATTTTGTGGCACTCGGTCATTGACATGATTGATTAACAGTTCAGTTTGGAAATATTTATGATGTACTTAACACATGCATTCACACACTGAGTTATAACCCAGAAAGGAAAGTAGAAAGGAGTTTAAAGAACAATGAATCTTGCCTGTATTTCTAAAATGTACCCTTTTAGGTCCATAGACACAATCATTTTAAAGTATACTGCATGCAGGGCTTGCATGTATTTTAGCCCCTGCCCACCCATCAAATGTGGGTAGCATTAGCCAGTAGCTTTTAACACAGTCACTCTTACTAGCCACTTTGGTGGGTGCCATTCATAGGGCTGCCCCCTACAAGTCATGATTTGAGCCAGGTTTTTAGCTGTATCATTGTGCGCAGAGCAATGCAGGCACAACAGCAACAGGGCAGTGTGGCCCCAGGCTGTTGTCGCTCTGTGGTGGGCTACGATTTTTTAACTGAATAATGAGCAGGATGCACACTTTTACTTTCTCTGACTGTGAAGAAATCTGACACTTTCACTTCACAGATGACAAAGAAAGCATTAAAATGTGAGTTTTAGAGGTAAGGCGAGACTCATGTAGGCTGAGTCAGCCAAATCAGATCCTTGAGAGAGAGAGCGATAGAGAGAGAGAGAGAGAGAGATTGACAGATGGCTAGAGACTTTGGTGAGTGGCTAGTAACTGGAAATCCACTGGCCACAGTGTCTGGTGAGACAAAAATAAATCTAAAGCCCTGACTGTATGTATTTACATGTTTTACAAGCTACAATAGCTATGCATTTTCATTCTCATTGTGTCGACGCTGACAGTGAGATCTGTCTTTATTCTTACAATGACCTTGTTCTTAATGTATACTTAATGTAGGAGATGCTTATACTTTTCTCATTATGTCTGTAATTATGTATGTAGTTTTAATTTGTCTTTGAAAAAAAATCCACCTATCGGCCACATGGTCAGATGGTACAGGTGTTTCACGACAGGTCTTATCAAGTGATTGGCCCAATCCAAATCTTCACTCTAATGCCAAAGCTCTACACCCTCACAGACTTAGCTGACGTCACCTGGTAAGTGTTAAGCGAGAGGCTGCAAGTGCCCAAAATGGTATGATGGGACAGCACAGCAACTTGTTAAAATATTACGTTACGTTACCTTGACTATGCCAACTCCCTGTTTTTTGGAACATTTTAGCTGACATTACTCACCTTCTTGTGGCACTAAAGGGACTTACTGTCGGATTTGAACATAGGCTATTACACAGTAAATTGATTATTTGATTTGATTATATAAATGTTCAAATAACCAGTTTACTTGTTTTTATCTAAACAGCATCACACAATTACATGTAAACGTATTCTTGTAGTTGCTCCTTCCATTGTTTCCATTTGTTTACCTTTTTTTAAGGTCAGTTTGGACCTATGTCACTTTTCTGACAATGTACAATATCTGACACCATGCTACTTTGTGCACCCTATTAAATATTGCAGTTCTGCAACTCATGTCTGTATGTTACTTTTACCAAAGAATAACAAAAAAAAAGAATAGAAATGGAGAATAACAGAAGATTAAAAAAACATGAAGGCCAGTCAATATAATAAAACAAAAGCAGGAGTTGTGCTGAAAAAAAGCATAAATTGCCATCTCTCACAAACCACAAAAGGCAAAACTGATTAATTGCAATAAAGTTTGCAGTGCAGTGAGCCGTTCAGTTCAAGTTCTAGGGAAGTGTGATGAAGTTATATGATTTCATCGGCAAATGAATTTCAACATTCTTCCCAATCCTTAATAAATCAATATGCTGTTCTGTATTCTGGGAAAGCAGAAATGTGCTTTATCCCCCCCCCTCCCCACTTATCTTAATTTAACAATTTTTGCAAAAAATAGGCATGTTACTCAACGAGCTACAGATGTGACTCATTGAGAGTTCTTTTGTCCCAGAGTAAGAACAGTATAAAGAATATGATAAAGATAATTGTGATTTTAGCAATTTTATTTACCAATAAAGTCTGATGGCTTTAGCAAAATAATAATAGTTCCCTGATTTTTTTTTTTTTTACTTTTCAGATAATTTTAGAAACCAGGATAGTACAAATGAATCTTGCATGAGCAGATAGTGTTCTAATATAACAGGTAATGTGTATTAACTCATGAACTAGTTCCAGGGTCTGGGTATTGTACATGCTTGTCATGGCTTACTTGGACGCTTTGTGGAACTGAGCCATCGTTAACTGAATTTGTTTCACCTGTGCTTCTCCTCAAAATTTCTGCAACAAAATGGGTCTTTTCATCACACCTGTAGATGCATCCTCAAACTGACATGATACTTTTATAAGCTTAAACCTGCAATACAGAACTTTTGTCTCCTCTTAAGTAATTACACAAACACTGTTGAACAGGTGCTTAGTATGTATGCCTACTAGTTAGCTTACCCCAGGCTCATGTTCAGAAATATTTGCAAAAATACATATACATATATAACAGTTCCAAGATAATAATCTGTTATTTAGGAGTAAATGTAATAGCTACATAGTCCACTCCAAATATTTTACAAATATAACCTGTCCAAGAGCAGAAATGCAACATCTTCTGTCTGCCATTAGTCCCCTCTCTTCTCTCAGCACTCTCTAATGAGGAAAAGCTACTCCAGTGGTTATTTGTGTTTGTCTTCACCATCCATCGCTTTCTTTTTTTTGACTGTAGTCCTTACTCAGAATCTTACCTGGAGCATAAGAAACTTTTCATGGACACTAAGGACTGTTTATTCACCATAGTTCTAGTTGATGTCACTATAAAGAGATAGAGTGGCATCATCTCTGGTCATTTTCAGATCAAGTGGTTTAATTGGCAAAACTGCATGCGCTACAACATTGCCAAAGCAGACTAACATAAACTATAAAGTCATCAAAAAAATAAACAACTTATTCACAATAATATACACTGTTACCAATGTAACTTTTTTTGTTGTTTTTTGTTTTTTACAGCATTGGCTTTTTGTGGAGCTCTCTACATGGCTCTGGGTTGCTCCCCCGTTCAGCTATGGCAAACTGATTATTGCTGGTAGTGTAAAATGCATCACTACCGGTGCACTTCTGTGATGCAAAATACAGGAAGATTTACCTGGCAGTGATACAGTAGGCTTACTCACCATCATTGTATGAACATGTTTGGCAAGGGCTTCAATGCAATGAATGTTCATTTATATGTAAAAGTCAAGCAATCCAGCTTTAAGAAAGAGTTGTTTAACCACACAAGATGGGTACATGTGAGGCAAAAATCTCATTGCAATTCTTCTGACAACTACTGCAAACTGTATTTTTATACACAGTATACACACACGGTGTGATTTGCAAGGTGGATGCGTGGGATTTCCCCCTTTATATATATATCCCTGCCTCTGCTGAATAATACCGTAGTGACCCTAGATTTGAGAACCACTGGGTTACTGACTAATGTAGCTTAGAAAACCCTAACTACATGATATCTGTGATATTTACTGCTGGTGCATTCTGACATCTTTAAGAATGTGGCTAAGCTAATGTTTCTGTAACAAGTCAACAAGCTAATTAGCATATGGCAACAGTGTTGTATGTAACATTGTGCTACCTTTGTTTGATAGCTGGTCAATAATAGTCATGTGCAGGCTATAATCCATTAAAATTGGATATGGAAGGAAGGAAGAGAGCAGACTGGAAAAGAGGAAGAGACATTCAGTTAAAAAAAAAAAGTATTCTACGTCTTGGAAATATCCATCCATACATCTTCATCCGCTTATCCGGGATCGGGTTGCGGGGGCAGCAGCTCCAGCAGGGGACCCCAAACTTCCCTTTCCCGAGCCACATTAACCAGCTCTGACTGGGGGATCCCGAGGCGTTCCCAGGCCAGTGTGGAGATATAATCTCTCCACCTTGTCCTGGGTCTTCCCCGAGGCCTCCTCCCAGCTGGAAATATCCTTGAAATTCTTATACACAGCACAATTTATAAGATTGATGGCTTTGTGAAAATTAAAAATTTGTTGTAGGAACAATGTTTTTGGTCATGATTTTGCCATTTAGGGATAGATGTCATGAGTTAAAGGATATAGGATACTTGGGGAGTTGGTACCACAACTGTACAAATAAAGTGTTTCAAATTCAACTGAAATGTAATGTTTGCAGTAGCGATACAATGCCGTAAAATTAATTGAAATGTTTGCAGTGTTCCAGGCAGAACAGCAGAGCTCACCAAAAAACAATCAGACATACTATATTAGAGACTGTTCTCATCTCTGGGCATCATATACAGATGATTTGAGAAAGGGTGACAAAGTGTGTGTATGAGACACCTCCAAGGGGCGTATATGACACCCTGGAGTGACCGGAAACGCTAGTAGCACTTCTTTTAAGGCGTTGACAGTACCTCAAAGCAACTTACCCTAACAAGCTAATTTTACTGTTATATGTCAACAAGCTATAGCATAGGGTAACAGCATTGCCTGACTATATCAGATAAGTAGCCAGCAAAGTTAGCTAATATTAACTTCTGCATCGTTTAACTACTGGTATCTAAGTGTTTAAGTATGTAACATTGTTCTACCTTTGTTTTATATCTGGTCAATAATCGCCAGTTTATTCAGTTAAAAGTCATTGACAGTCCCTCAAAGCAACTTACCGTAACAAGCTAATGTTACTGTTGAGAAAGGATGACAAAGCGTAGTTATTCGACGTAAAAGGTACACTTCGGTATCCCACAGCCAAAATAATTACGTGAGTGTTGGTTCATTACTTTGGAAGTGAAATCTTCTGTATCTAAAGGAAAGTATCTCAGTTTCCATTTTGATCACTTGTGTGTGTGTGTGTGTGTGTGTGTGTGTGTGTGTGTGCGTGTGTCTGTGTGTGTGTATCTACATCAAACAAGGTGTGATTACAGCCATCTTTGCTTTACTAAAGCCTGTGTGCTACCACTGAGGTAGGCAAAAAATCATCTTTCATCCTACTTTTGTGTTCTTTCACAGTCTATTTACAGGCTTTGGAACAAAAGAAATGCCTTCACTCAGTCAAAATTATACTTTTAATATTGACAAGGCGATGAATGAAGGCAAAATCTCCTTCCTGAATTGTGAGAATTGCTGTGTTCTGTAAGATTCAGTCCTAAGTCTATCCTGCCGTGGGGGCTATGTGCTGGATATCTTCTGGTAAGTTTATAACATTGCCTCGTCTAATACTACTGTATTTTACTGCAATTGTCACAGGGCATAAATAATGATTTGCTAATCAATTAAGGATACACCTACACCTCACTTCTATTAAGCTACATTAAAAAAATATATGTATAGATGCATAACAAGGGAGAATGCACAATGGCAGACTGCACACACTAATAGAGATCCCACTTATCCTCTATTCATTCTAACCACAATGAACTGTTTCTCCCCTCTCTATTTATCCCTTTTGTCACTCATTCCACTCCAAGCCACATATTTTCACCCCTCACCACCTGCATCCACATCCAGAAAATAACCCTTGTGTTTAGTATCATAGTTAAGCATTGACCTACACAAGGTCAGAGCATGTCATTTTCTGCTCAGTGTGTCCCAGTGCTCCACATTATGTACAGTGGTGATATACAGTACAGTCAGTAAGTACTCACCTTGCAACCATGTCTCTACAATGTTTTCCAATTAAACGGAAAACCATTATATTTTCTCTTTCCTTTGTTGCTGAAGGATTATCCACCAGTCTGCCTGATTAAGAAACTTGTTGAACTGCCTGCATTTTTGTTTACACACTTAACTCTACTTGGTTCACATTTATTCTAAAATATATTTTTTCCACACAGCTGAACTGTATGCTGCCCTTTCAGCATGAAAAGAAACTGGGGAGGGAAAAAAAAGATGTTTTCCATTTATATTACCACAACAAAGATATTTTTTTTTGCTATGACAGTTGCATGGTAGAGGTTTGGACAAACACACAGAAGCCCACACGCTAATAAGACTAAACATCTACAGCAATAGCAGCTCTATGAGGCTGTACATGGGCATCACAGTTCTTTTAGCTTAATCCTAATGCCAGTAAGGGGAAATGCTCACACTCGATGACATTAGATGGAAAGTCAGGGATCACCAAAGTTCTATTAAATTAAATAGGGGACATGAATATGTGTCTGTATGTATTTATTTTTTTCTTCTAGTTCCATCATGTGACTGACATTTGTGTCTTTGAAGGAAATGTCATGAGGAACAAAGTCTATAAATCAAATAGTGGACTGATATTTCAGTCAGGACCAAAGTGGTGCACAGACCGACAGAAAGATATTACTTAAGCTTCGCACTATAGTGTTGCAGGTCCCCATGCAAGCAGTTATTCTGATAACAGGTGACATGAGCAGACTGGATAAGGTAGACTCGTGCTGCATTGACTCATCATAGCAAAATATTTACATTTTTACAAACAAATAGAACAATAACAATTTGAAAATAGTTCCTCATGTTGCTGTTTACAAGTCCATCTTTTAACAAGTTAACAAGTGTACATGTATAAACTAACCATAACATTACAAATTCAGCTGAATTCAGTAGATCAGTGATAATAATTAATTACCGCTGGTATTCTGGTTACAGGAGCTCTTGTCTGCTCCTCAAACAAGTGAGGAGCAGACATACACAACGCAACCAAACTGTTTGCCCGCCATGATAGAAGGACTAAAGGACGGCACTAGCCTGCAGATCAGAGGCACAACAACTAATAAATTAGGACTCTAAACAACCTAAACCTACTTACAGGACCTCTAAAATGCATTCAGACACACACTTATGTGTGTTCAGAATCAGAATCAGCTTTATTGCCAGGAGGAATTTGACTCTGGATCGTACAATGCTTCTGATTTATAGAGAACACATATATGCACACTATGAATATAACAGACAGATTGAGACAATAGTGCAATGAGCTGAGTGCAAAGGATGCGGGAGTAAATTATTATTACCATGTCAGAGGTGGATGAGATACACAGGTGCACAATCAAGCATACATGTATACAGTGTGATGAGTGCAAAGAATGCATTATGTGCAGTGTTATGTACATGAGATAGGTGGATTTGGTATACAGTATACAGTTCTTCTTGCTTATAGATGACACTAACCTGATTAAAGGTTAAATGAGCAGACAGAACACCATTAGGCTGCATTGACTCCTCGTAGCAGAATGTCCTGAGAGCCAACAAGAGCACAAAGCACAGTTCCGGTCGGCAGCAGGATAATGACATTGCTGGGTATTGCATGTGAAATAACATGTCCACAGACACTGTATAAGAGAAGTATCTCAAAACTTACAATCACACATCAGCAGGAGCTGGAGTACATATAACCATCATCTCCTCAGGTAGTTAATATATTATCAAAAAAGTGACCATATATTTTATGTGCGTCACAATGGTACTGCTAAAAAAAACTGGGTTCCAACAGATATTTTTCAAAGAAAGGGGAGAAGATTTTGTTGAAGATTCCTCGTAAACACCAGGATTCTTATTCTGGTTTTCAGTCCTAACAAGCAGTGGGGATAAGGGACAGACACAGCTGAATACTCTGCTTCATAACTGCTATCTAACCAATGTTAGACCAATATTTTAACCTATTCCTGGGCAGCTGTACTGAGAGTCCAAATCAAAATTACACAATTTAAAACAGATGCATGTCATTTTACCACAAAGACATGCTGACTCGTCATTGGCAACACTTTTATCAGCCATAATATGAAACATAATGAGAGATCACATAGTGGATTGGAGACGACAGCTTCATGACTTTCTTGCTATGTGAGGAAGCACTATACCATGTCAGTGAATGTTAAAACTCGTGTCAGCGCTGTTGTGAAGCTCCATTTATTGTCTGCATACATATAAGAGTGGGACACCTGCCTTTTCAATTCTATCCAGGAGCTATGAGGTCTTTGAAAACCTCTATTTTCAGCATATGGAAAAAGCTGCCTTAGTGGTGATGGAAAGCATAAGATAGAAAAAGACAAATTTTCAACTTTATATGCATGGGTGTGGGCATGGCCTAAAATAACAGTCCAATAAGCCATTGTGCCTTTCTCTAGCCATAGCTATCTATCTCTGTCTGTCTCTCCCTCCATCTCCAGACTCTTCCTTCAACCCATTTGTCCCTTAGCCAGTGATACCAATTACTTCCCCCCCTTGAAAGGCAATCTTTTTAAAAACTTTCTCTCCCTATCTGCATCTCTTGTCTCTCGCTCAAATCCTCATTCATATCCTCATCCTTCAGTGCCATCCATCCAGCAGCCACTGACTCTGTGCGCAAATCCTGAGTGGCTTGCAGAGTTGTTCTCCCCTATTTTGGAAAGGCACCATATTCTCTCCATGGCCCAAACCCATAGCCATTTATTCTGCTAATGACAGATAAATGAAGCATGGAGATGAGGAAGCTAGTGCAGAGCTTTACACACACAAATGCATGCCATACACAGGCATGCGCATACAGAATATACAAGCAAGTACGAACAAACACAGAGATCACACCCTCTCAGCTGCTAATTGACTTTGATTGAGGACCTTTTTTCATCTCACCCATGTCAGGGTGAGAGTCTCATCTAACACAGTACACAGTGTGCTGCTTGTGTATGTTGTCTAAGAGTGAATGGGAGACTGAGGAGAGACATTCTTGAGTTTGGGTTTACAGATACTTCATAAGAGGATTATCCGACATCCAGGGAATAGAGAATCTAACCCGTGTTTTGATTAAGCGCGGTAAAGCGGGAGAGCAGCTGAGAAACGGCAGGCATTGTTACAGCATCCTCAAACCTAAAGCATCAGCAGCTATTTTTGAATAGAGTACAAGAAACTAAAAAAATAATATGAAGCAAAACAAGAGAACAGAATACTGGAAGATATGGAAAATGAAATAATAAAGTGAGAATTTGGAGCAGAATAGAATATAGTAGAAATGAGAAATCAGAATGAATAAAGGACAGTCTTCTGACATTGCAATGTGCCTCAAAAGACTGCAGGATTAAAATGATAACTGTTTACTCTCTGCTTAAGCCTTTAAGGGAATAATTTACATTCTAATAGCCTTATTTGCACAGATGTTAGCTCTCCAAATACTTTGTTTAAAAGAAAATATACATTATTTAACATTCACAGTGCGCATAAATCAAATATTACTTTTTTTTCTCTCATTACCATACATTATATTAATGAAGAATATAATAGCTCCGAGTGTTTTGCATATAATGGGGATTTCATTGTCTGGATGTCCTTAATTGGGCTAATGACTGTTTCACTAAAGCAAATGAATAGGTCAACACTCCACTTTGACTTTAAAAGTCTGCACAGCAATTTCAAACAGCTGCCTAGCTAACTGTGAAATATATTCAGCCTGTAGATTATCATTTTAATTAATCTTGCTTACTTGGTCGTGTAATTTAAACATTTGCTGGGCTTGCTGGATGGAGAGAGGAGGGAGATAGAGGATGGTGGGATGCGGGGTGTGACAGGGAGAAAAAGAGGGAAGCTGTGTGTCACTGTGGGTGTGTGTATGCAGTTGGGCCACTATTAATGCAAATTAGTATCACCTTCACAGAAATAATGCTATTCTCTGCCTTATTAAGTCTCAAAATGCCAAATTTTAACTCAAGCTTTGATTATACATGGCTAAACTGAGGACGTAACAGGGCAACAGTTACCAGTTGTTGCAGAGAACTGGTTTCGCTCACCTGCAATTGAAAATATACAGACTTACGCATTTTTTTTAATTTTCACACCAAGGGCTAACATTTTTGAAATTCTTACTGTCTACAATATGGCATCAACAGCATGGTTAACGTTAGGGAAATATTGCAGTTATGGTTAACCAAAAACAAAAAAATTCAGGTGTGACAGGAGGCAAATTTCAGTTAGAAATGCTGCACACTCATCCATTTTCTTTTGCACCGCACTACATAGAGTATAGGGCACACTACTACTAGTGTTACTACTACTACCACCTCTACTGGCAATTTAGTGCAGGATGTAAAGTGTGAGGTGCAATATGGACCTAGTTCACACAGTTACTCTGTGGAACTTGACTTGAGTTTTGACTACGGTTACCTGGTTCTAGGTCTGATTGTCCAGCAACTATCAGGTCTACTACGTGTCTACTAAGGGTGCAACGGTTCAACAAGCCCACAGTTTGGTTTGTATTGAGGTTTATGGGTTACGATTTTGTTTCAGTTTGTTGAACACATTAGGAAGAAGAAAAAAAAAATACATTTGATAATATGAAATCAACATGTTTGTGTTACTCAGGCTATTTAAAGCAAAAATACTTTCAGTATAGCTGATATCTTTGTTTTTCATTAACTGCAAAAATAATATCTTCAATTTGAACATCAACAAAAAATATAATCATGTAAACAGATAATCTAGGCTAAAATTTTAAACTAAAACAAAACTTCAGTGTATCTGCATTATTCACAACATATATGCCACATAAATTTAGTCTGCAGTGGCTTTATGTGTGTTTAGTTAGTTACTGTCTATTCGTCCATTTTCAGGTTTTTCTGCAAAAAGATTGTCAACACTCTCTGTGGCAAGATGAAAAAACTCTTTCACTTGGTACAGACGTTGCAGGGACATAGAGGTGGTGTTTGTGCAAGTTTTGCAACATGAGGATAGTTACTCCTATTTGCCTGCCACCATCTCAGTGGGTCAGCATCCACATGAATGCTGTCTGCTGATCTGTATGAGCTGATCTCCTGCTCAATGATTTGGGAAAAGGGCTTGGTTTGCTCCTTTGCTTTGAAAAGCTCTCCAAATAGTTCTCCCATAGCAATCTTCTTCACGGGAGGTGATGAAGATTTCTCCTGTGGTTTTGTGATGGCCCGGGTCCCCCTGCTTCACTGCATTGTCCCATTGCCCCAATAAATAACCCATAATTTATTAGTTTGACATTAACAACAAAGAAAAAACATTTAGTTGAATGACAATGAACAAAAACAGCTATCTACTCATCATACAAAACATAAACAATGCCTGCTGTTCATTCTCTGGAATGTGTGTTGTGAGACCCTTGTAGACTTGGAGGCAAGAGGCATTATCCAGGAAAGGCAGGGATTTAAACCTTAGATCAAGGGCTGTAGCTCTCTGGAGAAAGTCTTTAAGATCAGGGTCTGTGTACCTTTTTTCTAGGTCTTGGGTGATTGCTGTCTTTGCCTCTTTGATCGTGGCACTGTCCTCATGTCTTTGGTACCATGAACTTGAGCAACAATTTCTTTAGTGGGAGCATCATTGATGCAGAGGGAGATGTTTCAGTGCTCATGAGGGCTGTTACTGTTTTCAGCATTTTTAGTAGCTGAATGAGTTCCTTGGCCAGTTTCAGTTCACTGTCAGTCGGTTTGGCAATGTTCTTGTCCTTGACAGACCTCTTCACAGTGTTGTCCACTAATGCAGAGTAGATGGCAGTCTGATACTCCACAGAACGCTCAAGCATGTTGTGTATGGTTTTCCATCTAGTTGAGACATCATGGATTAGCTTATGTCTTGGTATTTCTAGCATCTCCTGCTTGGTTGACAAAAATGGTGAGCAGTGGTACATTTGTGGAAAAACGTTACCACTTTTCTGACACTGCATTGAGTGAGACTGCCCACTTAGCTGCAAGGTTTAGAATGTGGGCAAAACATCCAATGTGTGGCCCAAGTCCATCAGCATCTTTGACAGCATTTACAATGTAATGCAGCTCAAGCTTTTTCATCAAGTGGCAGAATCCTGCATCGGTAACAACTGCAAATGGCTGTAAATCTTTAGCTATGAACAACCAACAACTTTAGTTATTTGTTTCTTACTGAATTTGTCTGAAATGTCTTTTGAAAGGCAGTCGGAAGGAGAACATTTTGTTTTCTTTAACTCCGACTCTTTACTAGTTCCGGCCAGAGATATGTTTGGGTGATGCTGGCGAAGATGCGCCATCATGATAGATTACCGTATTACCGTTAGCATACAAACATACATGTGTCAAGCAATGCTTATAGATGGTCTCTGTTTTAGAGATGATCGCTATTCTAGTCAATGCTAAATCCAAAATGTTCCCCCACAGGTGAATTAAAAGACATGGTGCATCTTCATACGTTACCTTTTCGCCTCCACACGCCATCTCCACACATTTTCTTGCCTAATTTTGGCATCTGTATGATTTGCATCTCTCCAATTTCTTCCAGTAACGTCACATGACTCGTCAGTGATATCCTGTCAGTTCATTGGACAGGTACTCTCCAGGGAAAGGGAAGGACAAAGGGTGTTAGGTTGTGTGCAAAATATTTTTTGTGGAACTGAAAAACTACTGATTACATGTAAAAACTGAGCTTTGGTTTGTGGGGTTTGGTTTTGCACCCCTAATGTCTACAGCATCAATTTGACTGTCAACAAGCTAGTTGTTGCTAGTACCAATATAAGTACTTGATGAAAATGTCATGTACTTCATTATGTTTAAACACTGTTGAGTGAAGGGTATTCTTTAAAAAACTTGCTGCTTCCATGCTGCCTTCTACTGTTTACCAACCCTTATTTTCCGACGCATTTGTGATGTTAAATGCGACACATCGATAAAAAAAACAGAAAAGGCAGTCTCACCTACTGGAAATTGCCTATTTCAGCAGGTTTATCAGGGTTTCAAAAAAACTACATTTGCAGGCTAAGTTTGGCATGAAAAGGGTATAATATACATTTAAAGGTTCAGTAGTTTACTTTTATAAAAATAACCTTTTGGCATATGCTGTCACTGTATCATGATAGTAGTACACCATACAACAAGTTCATCTGGTTCCCCCTACTGCTCCTAATGACAACAACCAATCAAAGCCAGGGGGAGTCTGTAACGCAGTGTCAATTTTTGCTCCTGCACACGCTGCGCAGATCCCCTGCTAGCGCATGGTATCACTCAGTCAAGCTCTATATCGTCAGCATGCAGCTTCAGAGTTTCGCAAACAGAATGGCTGAGAAACAGACACCAGCAATGAAAGAACAGCCCATCCCTCTTTTGCCAACAACAGCTTACAGTACAAAACATAAGTCCACACTGAGCTTTGGGATCATTTGCTCAACTTTGGGAATAACTTTTGAGGGGGGGCAGTGGTGTCCTAGCTTCTCATTCCACTATTAGACATTATCGCAGCAAAGGATCTAAATGCTTTCTCCATCACTGCACTTTCTTTTCAGTCACTGAGCTGATATCAAGGACCATCTTCACAGATGGCTATTATGATGAACTGCAGAACAGTTAGTTCCTTTTTGCATTTCTCTTCTTGCTTTTCTTAACGATCATACACTTTATGCACTTAAAATTAGCCTTTTTGTCTTTCACCAGCATAAAAAAGTTACTAAATTATTGATGGCAAATGTTCATAGATTGTTGAAGGAGACAATGAACATACACACACACACCAAATCAATTTCCTTGCATATTCATTTCTGTTTGGTAACGGGGTCTTTTAGCTACACTTTTAGCTACACTTTTAGCCTCGCTGTGTGATTTATGAGTCCCCTCTTGCACTGCTGATGCTATTACTTCCCTATATACCAGGGCCACACATATCACTATTGTATGATCAAAACACGATTGATTAACCAATGTTGAGAAAATGAGGCAGTTGCATAGAGAGGTAAAACACACAAATTATACCACATGATTTCCATCCATCATATAGTATTTTATTGGTCAAAATTGCATGTTGCAGTTCTTCTTTCTTGCATGTATGTCTTTCATAACAAACCTTTACTGCATTCAACAGATTAATGTAGCTGTTGGGTATCCAGCAGATTCTAACACATATTAGCGATTAGTATTCAGCCTGTGATCTAGAGTGTTAGCTAACATCCCTGCAGCTTTCCACTATGGCCCTGACATGTTTTGAAAGTCTGCTGTAAGCCTTATTTGTCTGAATTTGATAAATTAAAAAAGTGCCAATTACATGACCTAGTCTGACAGTTAATGATTAAAGTAGTTTTTTCTCTCTTCCTTGCTGGTTAGCTACATAATGAAGCATAATATGCCAGTAGCATGAATGAATTTCATGTTGAAGTGGAGGCTAATAAGAAAATTCCAAAATGTTTTGCAGGACACTTCAAGATAGGGTGTTATCTCACCCTGAAGCTGCAAATATCGTGTCTGCCTTCTCAATATTATTCCTCATCCCCACCCTCCTCCCTTGGGTTCTCTCTATTTCCAATTTGTTGTTTTCACCTTCACAGCAGGGCTGAAATTGGAAGGTGAACACATTTGTTTTTCTATTGGTTGGTACGTACCACCATTGATATAGGCCTCTACCCTTCTATGTATTAGTATATAGTGTAACATTATGCCATTTAATATACCATCCACATATTTATCCAATACGTATACAGGCAAAACATTGGCCAAACTGGTGGAATTTGCTGGTGCTACAATCTAACTGTTGCCATGCTGCTTTGATCAACTCATTCTCTCTGGATCCTGCTGTGGTTGTTGCTGCTGTCTGAGAGCAGACATGTCCCAGTTGGAAGTCACTTAGTGGGGGGCAGAACATGAGTCCTCATATCTTACATCCAACCACCGCTGGGACCTCATTTGAATGATCACATGTAAAATAATTGTAATTTGTTTCTTTGTAATTGCGCTGAACTGTCTTAGCTTTTTTCAGATCACAGTTGTAATGGTCACACAAACACAAAACCTTGTTACTCACTTCGAGTCAAGGGGCATCCCTCTTGCCCCTTGTTGTCTTTCACCATGCACTTATACAAACAAGAGAAGGCAACAATCAATACTTGCTGAACGAGGTGTCAATCCCACCCTCTCTCTTGAATGCAGCGTATGGATGTCCAAGGGCAGCTAGTGTCACTGATTTTATAGACAGTTTGTACAATTTTAACCAACTGATTTTCCTTTTGGGCCATAGTGCTGCTAAACCAGATAGTATCGATAAAGGCAAGTAGAATTTAATTGACATTTCCAGATGAAACACTATTAGAAGCAAAAAAAAAAAAAAAAACTTAATTTGATAATTTGATCAGTGCTTTATGTTGGTTAAAATGAGAAACTGCTTACATTTTCCAAGCAGGTACAACAGTAAAGACCCACTTCTTAAGCCTGGCTCTGGTAGTTTGTTAAAAAGGTATCTAGGTAAAAAATAATTTGGTTTGGTTCATCTATGCTATGCTCCAACTTATCATTAGTCATCCCGGTATCACCAAATGGTATAGGAATAAAATGTGTTAGTTTATTCTGCGTGCCATTTCATGCCATTTAGTCTGAGGGACAGAAAAAAGTCAGGTAATGTAGTATAAAGAGCGACAAAGTCCACATAGCGAGGTGGTCTGGGTGGATGAATGGGTCAAACAAGTACACACAGGTCTTTCACCCAGGAGATCGCTGTTTGTGTCCCATGTACAAGGGCGTAGAACAGGGGTATTCAATTAGAATTCAAAGAAGTCCAGTTAGAGAAAATTTCCCGAAGCAAAGGTCAGGAACATCATACCGACGAACTTGCGTTATCATTCAGTGCCATAACGTATAGTTGTATCAATATATATGTTTTTAGTCAACAACTGACAATATTTCAACAATATTCAGTTTTCATATTAAACTGGAGGGATAATAAATAATAAATACTCTAATAATAAATTCTAAATTTAAGTAAACTAAAATAAAGTGCCTTTTTTTTAGAAAAAATTAAATGAAAAGTGTAGCTTGAAGTGATAAAGTGTAGTCTTACCCAATTTTATAATAAACACTCAACACATCAAATGAACAGCTGTAATGCCTCCTCTTGTCTTTCATTCACTCTTATAAACCACTTTCCTACCTTCTCTTGTTCAGTGAGAAACGTGAGCTCTAACTTGTCCTGCCAGCTGGGATTGGAGATATTCTGGTTTTGGACTGCCCGTGGGGAGGAATGTACATGTAAAAATCTCCACATTCTAGTGAAATGTCTTTTCTCTTTCGCCTCCAGTCTCCGTGTGCAGTGTTTCCCATACGTTCATTTATTTGTGGCGGTCCGCCACAGTATCAAAGCTGACCACCACAGACTGATTTTCAATTATTTTTTAATAAGCCTATTTAAAATCTTGATTGCAGAGCGCCGTAGCGCATTCGCGCAGCACGTCCTCTCTCTCGTCCCTCTCTCTCTCACACTCACCCGTACCTCTCTTGCTCTCTCCCTCTCTCCCTCATGGAACACCACTGCACAAATCTGTCTATCACAACGCTGTCAGTGTCGGAGACCCAGCTTAAAGAAAAGTTATTAGCCAGCATGCAAGGAGCTTAACTAATAAGGAGAGCTAAGGTAATGTTAGAATGCAGCTGGATTTTGGAGGCTACCACGCTGTATATAGCCGGTAGTCAATATCCTCCGGAGAGGACAGCGGCTGGGTTCAGATCCTGACCGCGGTCCGCCTTTTAGAGACCTCTGGCGTAGAATTACATAGGGGCGGTAGAGACATGTCCCTAGCAACTACTAAATTGTCCCTAGCAATAATTTTGATCCAAACATTTAAAAATAACCCCTGCTGTCTGTCACTGTCTAGTCAATGTATTTGGCTCACAAACAGTTAACAGCCAGCCACAAATTAGGAAGAAAATAGCACAATCCAAAAGGTGGAGGTGTAGTTGCAGGTGCAATTATCAGTTAACATTTTTATTGATTTGAGATGCCTGATCAGAAGTGATTTCAGTTTTTCAACCTGACGCAGTGCACTTGTTTAATCCAGTTCAGCCCCAAACAGGGTTCTGTGTCTGTCAGATGGTCTGAATGGGATACACTAATGCGTCAGGATTTGCTGTCGTGACAGCAACAGAAACACTGATAGCTAAGACATTACCATCACACTACAATGCACAAGCAGCTCGTTTCACTGACTGAAGCCTGTAATCTAGCAAAATGTAAAACGTTAGTAGTTTATGCAGACAGTTAATATGCATTTTCCACAGGCCACACATTTGCCAGGCAGTGGGCTAACAGAGGCATGGTGACATCAACAGGGAAGCCAATAACACACAGATCTCCATCTAAGTCTCTTAGATGCTATCCAATTACCATCCAAGCTTGCTATTTGTAAATGCGCAGCACACACACATGCAAAAGATGACATTTCAAGAGGAAACCACAGAGCAGCAGAAACCAAAAGAGCTGCAGAACTTTCTCTAACTCAGACGACTCATACATGACAGACAGAAGCTGTGACTTGGACAATTTAAAGACAATGCAGACACAGCCACCTCCAGAAGGAAGAAATAAATGAAAACAATAAATGCTTCTATGGATACGACCACATAACAAATATGTTTTGCCTAAATCCCTCTTCAGATTTGCAGCAATGTTGAGCCATGGTGTAACATATGTCTCAAAAGTAGGGATGGTTAAAATAATAAGGGTTAAATAATAAAATAATAACAATTTACTAAAGGTTTGCGTGAGTAAAGCAGCAAAAAAAACAAAAAACGCCGGTGTGCACCGAGAATGACGTTTTTCAAAAGTGCAAGATAGCACCTGTTGTTCATTTACTACTTTTGCCTAAATGAATATGCAATTGGGGTGTTTCAATTTTATTGTGCAATGTGATAGGAGCTTAACATGCATTTATTTACTACACGCAATGTGATCTAACACTCCTACAAGCAATTTCATGTGAATGCAACAGCATCTGTATTTAATATGTTTGAAACGAAGGTGCAAACCAGCAAGTGTTGTGCAGAGATGGCTGCTGTTATCGTTGCAAGAAGGAGACACAGCCGTAATGAAAAATTAAAAATATAATTAAAATATTATTCCATATCCAATAGAAATACAATTATTTTATTTTATTTATTCAACGAACTATATGAATTGAATTGCGTTTTTATATTTTCCTTAAAGCTTTTGCAATACTTTTGTATTAACATTCCTGTCAATACAGCAAATTTCGTTTTGACCTGACTTCTTTTCTCCGTGAGATGGAAGAGTTTAGAAACTTGTGAGGCGCTGCGGAGAGCCCCCGCTGCCGTAGTGCGTAAAAATCATCTAGCCAGAGGGAACAATCTCCAACTGTTCACAGCGCGCCGGTCGTAATAGCGACACAACCCATTGTAGGTAGAAGGAATGGCGCATTGGGGTGTACAGGGCCAGGAACAGGAGATCGCAGAGCGCCTGGGCACGGTGCAGATGGTCTGTGATTGTTCCCTCTGGCTGGCTGAAGCCCGATCTGCCTGCATTTCCTTACGTCTGGGTCATTCCAGCATACTGTAGCCGTTTCTGTTGAGGGTTCCAAAAGTAGTTTTTCAGTTATGCTGTCCCAAGTACTTAGTACAGTCTTAAGGAGGTTGGGCTGTACATACGATTTCCATATATACAGGACGCACTGAATGAAACAAACCAAGGTTTTTCTGCAGTAGCTGCTTTCACTCCCCACTCTTAATGGTGGAATGGTGGACCTTGTCTCCTCCCCATGTGACACCTGACACCATCAACGACCCTGGTTCAGCCTGGTGACTGGAGGTGTTATTTACACAGGAGGTTGATTTTATCCAAATCATTTGCATAAAATCCGACTACTTAATAAAGCAAAATGTATGAACAACTACCACATCAGCAAAGCAATAAAATAATGAACAGCAGATAGAGCAGGTATCAGGGCTCTTGTCTCAAAATATTGTGTCTTAATTCTTGCAGAGAACTTCCTGAAACACAAGAGCTATTAATGTTCAAACATTTATAAATGAACGATTATAAAAGAATTGAGAGGTAAGAAGAACAAAAGAGGAGGGAAGTCTAAATCATGCATCATCGTGAGTCAATCATCTTGTGTGTTGGCAGGGATGATCTTAAATGAGAAAAGTTGATCTACGAGAGAAACATTTCTGAATGCAATATGCCTCACTGCATTACATTTTGTTTTAGTTTTATATTTTAAATTGCCACCTGCCTAAAGACATTTCCACCATAAACTGATGCAGACGCTAATGAATGAAATGTGCACATATGGGAGTCTTGGGTAGACACCAAGACCCCCTGCTTAATTTGCGTCCTCTCCAATGTTTAAACAAAAACTATGCCCTCGCCCCTGTGAAATCAAAAGTCAACGATGTCGTATTTGACCCTGTGTAACTTAACTCAACATGCACATAACTTAATGTAGCCTACTTATTTGAACCAAAACCAGGACTTTTCCTTAACATAACCAAGTCATTTTGTTGTCCAAACCTAACCAAACTGGTAACCATGCCAATGAAGGTCAACTGACGAAGCTCTCCTGACTTCCTCCTTTCCAGCATGTCCAGCAGAGATGGGGACTCTCGAGTTAGAGACTTGGACTCGAGTGTGACTTAAGTCGCACACAAAGTGACTTCAGACTCAACTTGAGACTCATCCTCAAAAGACTTCAGACTCAACTCGGACTCCAGGCGCGGGACTTGTGAACAATGTTTATTTTTTAGGAAACTTCTGATGAGTGTGCCGTTATACCCTTCCTCCGTTACCTATAACCTGCCTACGTAGCCGCACATAAGAGAGGACAAACAGCGGCAGCTGTTGAGCCATTCATCATAAACTTTGGCTTTAAATCTTCATACAACAAGACCCAAACACAGAAGCGCTAAACGCAAATAGGTTAGTAACGTGATGAGTAAACATGTTTAGCTCAGCATTGGCCATCTAACGTTAGCTTGCTTCTTGCTTCAGCTACGACCTACGAGAGGTAAACTCTAACTGAGCGTTTGTTTACTTTCCAAACTTGTAGTAGTCATAATTATTTACCTCCCGCTTGCTGCCATCACCTTCATTATTGCCGTTGGCTAGAAACTAGACATGTTTGTTGTTGATCATGTAACTTTACAGTTTTATTTAGTAGTAACATTACACTGGTTTCGAGAGTCTGCAGGGTGTGTTGACTTACAGTAGTTAAGCTGTCATTGATTGCATTGCACATTATGGTTGTGCATTATGGTTGTGCTCTGTAAGTTAAAAACAGGTTACAACTTTATTGATGACCATGTAACTTTACAGTTTTATTTAGTTATCTTTACACTGGGTTTGAAAATCAAAAGGGTTTGTTGACTTACAGTAGTTTAAGCTTTCATTAATTGTAGACGCATTGTACATTAGGCTACATGGTTGTGCTCTGTAAGTTAAAAACAGACTATTTATTGGTTTATTGTTAATTATGCAATGTCACAGTCTTATTTAGTTAACTTTACACTGGGTTTAAGAGTCTGGGGAGTGGTTTGAATTACATGTTTAATAAACCGTCAATTTTGCATTGTAAATTACATGGTTGTGCTCTGTAAATGAAAAACCGGTTACAGTTACAGAATTCCTTATAGTTATGCAGTTTACTTGGACTCAAGCTCAATGACTTGAGATTTGACTTGGACTCTAGCTCAAACACTTGATCATCTCTGATGTCCAGCACTCATGACATGCACCATCTGTAATGGCATTAAATGACACATGAAAAGCTTAAAATGAGTAGACATGACATGCTAATGTCTGCTAGACGCAATTCCATAACAATATCACATTGCGTAAATACTTCCTACACATTAAACTTTTGCTAATTAAACCACTGTTATTTTTAAGCTTTAAACATCAAATGAACAAATGCATTCTGGAACAAAAGCTAGTGGAAAACAATCCAAATTTATACCAGAGGCAAAATGCCACAATTGCACAAATGCTACAGAAGCCACTCTAATCTCTACCTTCAGCAGCACAGATAACAGCCAGCCAAAGCATCCTCTCAAGGCTATTATTCCACCAAATACTACCGCTGTTTAAAAGACAGAAATTGGGGCCATTAAATGATTGCTTTCAAACTTGTTCACAAGTTCACAATAGGAGGGGATTTGTGTGATTTTAATGGCTGCATGTGCTTCCTGCACACAATAAAGAAAATTGACACTGAGTTGTAAAAAAAAATGGAGATTGCTGTGTGGATTAATACTAATGAAGAAATGTAAAATGCTTGTTCTTAAGGTTTTTGAGCCTGTCCTCACCAGCCTGACCGTATAGGTGGTTTCAGCCACACAAAATTACGATTCATGTTTACGTTTGTTGTGGCAGCGACCTCTATTGACAAAGACGGTAACGTATTATAAATAGCCATAAACTTCTCCAGTGGTGGTGGGTGGGGTGGATGGATAGCAAGTTAGCTGTGTTTTACCTGGGAGACTAGCGATCCCTTGTAAAACAAGATTGAGTTGTTTTTTGACTAAAGTTGAGTAGCATTAGCTTCAAAGCATTAGCGTTAGCTAGCTAGCTAACTATATTAGTCTTTATTTAATATTTTTAATATTAATATTTTTTATTTAGCCTGTACCCTTACCGGGGTGTGTGCCTAAACCTAAGTCAGTTGGTGTATGCATGTCGATCAGTGAACCCAACAGCTGCACACATCCGCCTCACGGTCTATCTGCTAGCAGCTAGGGTTTAACTCCTTTGTGTCACAGCAGTCTCCACATGTTTGTCATGTTACGAAGGTCACTTGATTTACATAACGTAGGTCTGGACAGGAAACAAAATTGCCGCTTTGGGAGGCATGCACAAAAGCTACTGGTAGGGCTACTATTGTAGGATTGTATTGTACTATTGTATTGTACTATTATTGGAGTTTTGCTAAACACCAATAAAACTAACATCTGTAAATTCTACAGAACTTAACAGTTTCCCTTCTTGCTGGTAACATTTATAACAATATCAGGGTAAAGTTAAAGAATATACTACATTAAATGAGTTTGTAGCTCAATGTAGTTTTGTATTAATATTCAAGGGCATTAAGTTACAATTGCAGAAAACTATTAAGTAATACATCTGTGGAGGGCTTATTGAAAAAGGTAGTTCACTTCATTCAAAGTCATTATTCGACTAATACATCTCATAGTTCTTAAATCATTCTGTCTTTGTTTAATAATTTCATTGATGGCTTTTATATCCCTGAGTAATATAAAACACAAATGATTCAGTAGCTTGTTCTTTTTAGTGAGTGGTGCTAATTATTATCACTTAAAAAGTGGGTCCCACCATCATGACAGGATTTTTAAAAATCACTTGCATTAATAACTCTGTAAATATGTACATTTTGTTCAATAATAATGGGGTGCTGACTTGGACTGCTGCAGATCTCTATTGGAAAATAGACATTTTATCTCATGGGGCTAACCCGGCTGAAAAGAAATGGAATTAAAATTAAATTTAGTGCTCAATCCATTATGGGGAAAGCCTTGTGAGCCAGACAGTCTTGCAAGCAGAGCAAGCTCAGGCACCCAGTCTGATAGGAGACTTGGGATATGGCCACTTCGGGTCAGTTGGCTCAAAGGCTGGGCCGAATGTTCTCTGCATTTTTCAATTTTCATGATTTCCCCCGCTCACTCTGCTTTTGACAGACATTAGATTAACCTCAATCATTTTAAGTTATAAATGTGTTATGTTTCAGTGAATGGTCTGCATACTGTTGTATTATTACAACCCCTGCAGCCTATTGTATCCCTCCAAAAAAATTTAAATGTGTTTAATGAACATTATCTGTGTATTGCAGATTAGGTTTTGTGAACACACTGTAAAGATTACACTACTCCAAAGAGAAGGGATTCTTCAATGTCAAACAGTGGTTTCTAGGTGTACACTTTCTCCTCTGCCAAACAATTTCCTGAGAGAAAAGAGAACTTTTCAGTTTTCATGCAATGTTATTTACATTATAGATTTGAATGGCCATTACAGTAAATCTATTGACACCATCCTTATTTCTCAGATGGTGTAAACAGAATTAAATAAAGATGTGACACAATTAATCTTACCTGCACCTGCAATCCAAAAATCAAACCCCAAAAGTGTATTTTTAGACACAAAGATGTCAAGATGTCAAATGAGACACAAAGCAACTCTAAATGTCAAAGCAGTGAGGTGTTGTGACGCCAGAAAGTAGTTCTTCAGTGGGACAAGGATTCTTTGGACAACAAGATTTTATAAATAACTGAAACACACTGTCAGATGTTTTTACTTGCAAGCTTCAGACATTGTGTTGGATACACCTTTTTGACCTTCTGATGTCTGAAAGGGAAACACAATTTAGTGCTAATGTTAACACAGTAGTGAAACAACAGTCCAGCAGTAGGGCAGCAACCATACAGTAATCACGGACTGATAGCAACAGCACAAAAACCAGGAGTCTTGAACGGAACCGCTGTCACGTCACCCTGATTATCGGCCCCCATATTTTAATCTTATCTCCTCCTCCTATCATTTTATATCCTCCTGTCATGCAGTTACTCTATGTTCCCACCACTTCTTCTTCACCTGACAACCCCTTGCAGGGGTGTGCATCTACCCTGTAGCTGTTGCGTGGCTCAACCTCCGCACGTTGGGGATGTGTATCCGTTGCATAGGAATGGACTGCCCCGGTACGGGGGGCATAATCGATTTTCGCTGTTCTAGCTGTTTTCCGTCCAAAAACAGCAGCATTTTGTGTCAACAAAGACTGTCTGGCGGGCAGCCATCTTGTTTAGATTGGCTGCAGTGTTCATTTTTGTTTCTGTCATCAAGTGGACAAGAAGAGTTTGATTTGGCGGAGGCGATCTTTATCGGCCTCTACTGGCGACCCGTAGGAGATACACAGACATCCAGGATATGAATCTTGTCGAGACGAACAAAATAAGACCACTTGCAGACCTGTAGGATGTTCTGTTCTCATGTATATTGACAGTTTTTATCAATATTTCAATGTTTTGGAAGCTTTATTTGGCATGTGGTTGTATGGTGAGAAATAATGTTTTAAAGATAACTACCAACAAAAGTGAACATATAAACAATAAATATGGCCAAAACATGGACATTCGCCTGGTATATTTTTGAAAGATTGTGTATTAACTGTTGTATATCAGTTTCTTTTCATCAAATTTAAAGTTCCAGTTGTATTCTAGATGTATTAGAAGATATTCAGGTGCATTTTAATCTACCTTATGATGGTACTGATGGTTTATTGCATTAAAATATAGCTTTTTTTAACCAGGTGAGGATGAAAATATCTTTTCTGTAATTCATCTCCATGTAGCCTGTGATGGTAAAATAAATATGTTAATATACAATGGATTTATATTCCTTAGCTTCTGACCTTCCAAAGGAGACCAGAATTATGCATCTTGGCCTAATGGGTGGGGAGATATTATTAGATTTATTTTGGGTATGTTATTTTAGGCGTATTTTAGGTTTTTCCGAGAAATAGATGCCAGGGTCCACATGGTTAACTGGAGATGTGAGCTAAATAGAAGAAGATACAACATACTTTTATTGCCACATACACATACATGTTGAGAAATTTGTTCTCTGCACTTTAAGCAATCCCTCAAGGGAACAAATACAGTTGATCAGTAGGAGGTGCTTTCTTTATGAGGGAACATTGGCATGTAGATAACTTCAGGGCGAGACTCTTATCCATGTGACGTTTCGGGAAGATTTGACCACGTACAATCCAGTTGCAACAGCTTAATTGTCCTTGGCGTAGTATTGGAAGTCAATGCCATGACACGACAACAGCGCACAAGTTAAACAACAAAGCATCAACATGGTCTGAAGGTTTATCTGAGGCACTTTTTAGGACAAATATGGCTATAGCAATTTTTCCGCACCCATGCCGAGGAACTATATCAGACAACACAGCATAGCATTGAGCACGATTCCCAAATACTTCTTGGGTGGCCAGAAGCAAAAGGGCAGAGCCAGCTCCTGTGAACGCACCACGGCCTGTGGTTCCGCAAACATCATTAGAGACGTCATCACCGCTGACTTAGGCTACGTTCATACTGCAGGCCTTAATGCTCAATTCCGATTTTTTCCCCAGATTATTTTTGACAGTTCACATTATTGTTTAAATGTGGCCCATATCAGACTGCAGTGTGAACCGTCCGCAGCCTGAAAATGAACTGCATGCACAGAAGAATAACATGACGTCCTCGCAGCACGCTGTTGCAAGCTACAAGCAAAAGAGGTTAGCTCCGGTTAGCTCACATGAGTTTTCTGTGTTTCATTGTCCTCTCATGGGTCACATTTCTAATGTAAAACACAACTGCCCCACAACACACTCCATCCCTCCCTCTCTCCCCACTGTGGCCGCTGGGACAGGTAGCATACAAGTATCTCAGAAGAGAGCTCCGGTCTGGTGGATTTCAGGTGTAAGAAAGGGAATTTGTGAGCAGATGATAGCAAGGTACAGAAGGAAGAGAGCCACATATTTAATTATAGCTTTTGTGATGAGCTTTTTTATTCACCGCGGATCCACCTACAGCAGAACAGCTGCTCTACAGTGACGTCAAAGTCGCATCAAATGCAACCTGTGTCCAGACTGAGGTGGCATTTAAAAAGATCCAATCTGTATCAGATTTGGACCACGTATGGAGGTGTCCCAATTCCGAACTGGAAAAGATCCATTTCCATGTGACTTGGCCTGTTTACACTGTCAGAAATAGATCAGATCTGGGTCACACATGCGTAATAAAAATCGGATTTGGGTCACATTGGCCTGCAGTCTGAATGTAGCCTTAGTGTTGGCGGGTATGCTGTTAACAGTAGGTTAGCTAGACGCACACAACTGTCAGTGGCAGCCGCCACAACGCCCAATACACCCAGGTTTGTTTGGAGTCAGATGAAATTTTTTTTTTAGAATATTCCAGCATCCCTCTATCCTGAGCTAGTAGCAGGGAAGAAAAGTGAAATGAACTGTAACTCATCAAATTTTGTGTTGATTGCATTGTGTTTATTTTGTAGTCTAATTTTGTTGCATGGTTTTATGAAATACAAAATACCTTTTTTTGTGTGCCAAACTTTTGAGTGGTGGTTATCTTATCTAATTGTTATATCATTTAATGTGAGGGTGTATATTCTGTGTGTGCAGTCTTTGTGAAATTTGTTGTAAACACTTTTAAACAAAAAAAGAAAATGTCAGGAAAGAGACCTGACCCAAACCCGTGACCAAACCAAAAAAGGCAAACTGTCATTATAGGTAGCGGTGCCCGACTGGTCTGCTGCTTTCATGTATGCAAATTTCAGTGGGCAATTGCATGTATGATTGGTGGAGAGTATTATCCATAGAGTCCAGTAGAGGGCAGAGCCTGTGTAAGATAGACAGAAAGTTTATATAACTAAATTGAAAACCTCAGAAACCTTGTCTAAATTGAACACTACGAAGCAACCAGCAGCAGATCCATGCTAAAATTAGCTGGCTGTCCCTGCTTTGTATCACTAGAGGCTAGTATAAACAAATTGCTCCACAATTGCATTTTACCATTACATAATTTCTTGCAGGCTAAAATCAACACTTTGACATAATACCGGTGGTACACAGGATATATTATATGGATCAAGTAATGTAGAAAGCCATGTAACTTACAGTATTTTGCTCCGGACAATGTTAGCAACTGCTCGGCTTTAGCCGCCAAGCTGACATTTTCTAACTTTAGCCAAGTAATGCACAAAATCACAATATATTTCACATGCTTTGCAGTAATGTTAGTTTATCTGTCCAAAAGGATGAAAGCCAACTCGGGGTCGGTTTTGTCGGCTCCAAAACAAAGCCGAGGCCTCTCCATGACTCAAGTTTTTTGATGTTGACTGTTTTCGCCCAAAGTCAATCTGATTTTCGTTTGGCCTGATGGGCTTCAGAATGCACAACTGTTGTAAGTTTTTATTCTTACGTGGAGGCAAGAGGCTTGGGAGCATGCATGTACAACAGCCGCTGGATTTCCTGGAAAATCCGACCTAGAGTCTTCACATAGCATTCTGGCTGTCAAAGGTAATAGAAAAACCACAGCAAGTGATCATTTTTATGTGAGTTTACAATCCCTTCACACATATAGGCAATAAAAAGTGTTACCATGGGCAACAAATGATTTTGGATAAATTGCTCATATAGATTGCTTATGAGATTGCTTCCTTGGAAGCTCCCAAGGTCAGCACGTGGAGTGTGTAAATTTATAGTCTATTTTTTCTGTTTAGATCACATCACATCTGCTTTTACTGTACACAGACTGGTATTTATACACAAGAGTTAGAAACAGACAACGACCGACCTTCTCATTTGGTCTCTGTCTAGTTGTTTGATCCAATATCAACTTTCACAGAACCCTAAACAAACCAAATAGGCACACACGCCTGAGTTTCTTTGACACACCAAACCGTTTACTTGAGAAACACTTTTAAATCTGAGCAAATCACTAACTAACTACTCACTAACAGTAATATTGAGTGGAAAACAGCATATAGATAGAACATTAAATGCCACCATGCTTTTTAGATTGATTTAATGAATCCCAAGCAACTATACACTTTCTCAAATGCAAACACAAGTATGTAATGGTTCAAATTCGAAGACATAAGACATTAATATCTGCTGCATGATTTGCCTCACTGTCATTCATCAATGGGAGCTAATAGTTTGGAAACATGCTTTTGACAGGATAATACCTTTTTAAACAGATGCTGGATGGCAGACAACATTCAGCAACAAAGTATTTTGATTTTGATCTTTAGTTGGCCAGAAACTTAGGGTGATGAGAAGCATGTGAAATTTATTACATTGCTCCTGAATCACTCTCCCTCTAGATGTGAAATTGAGTATATACACTCTCTCTCCCCAACACACAAAAAAAACTTAGATGCATCCAGCAAACACACAACACCACACTCACCGCTTCATCTATCACTTTCAAAAACAAAAGTCTCTTCTGCTTGCTCTTTCTCAAATCTTATTCATGACTCTGAGATACACCAAAAGAACATTTTCATCACTGCGTGTCGTTTTCAAATGCAAACCTTCTTTCTCCAAGTCAAGGCATGTTTATGATGAGATAAGTCAGAGCACACACCAGCATGGAAAGAAAAAAAACTTCCCCCATCTGTGCTCATTTTAGACTAAATATGAATTGGCCAAAGAGTCCACCAGTGGAAGCGTTTTTAGTGTCTGCTGGGCTGGGCTATTTGATTTGGACACAAGCTCTTGGCAGCCTGGAGTTTATACAGTAAATGAGAGTTTTGGCTGCAACAGCCAGCAAACGAAAATTGGATGAGTTTCCTTCTTCTCCCTCATTCTCTCTCTTGGCATCCCAGCTAATGTTGTGTTTAGTTTTCAGTGCAGGTTTCATCTTGTTTTGGGGACATGTTGACTCGTGTGAGGCAGTGAAAAAGCAGGAAAATGCAGAAAAATAATAAAGGAAGAGAAATTAAATAAATCTTGTTCTATGTTTGTCACCACTGCATTACTTAGCATGGTAACCTTATGCAAGATCAGAAATCATAGGTGAAGAGTGATCTATTTTAACTACAATTTGATATTAGTGATAGTAGTTCAAGGTGTTTGTGGGGAAAAAGCTTTTTAGGATAAAATAATAATAAAAAAGAAGCACCTGTGAAAATCCAATATATATTGTGTAATAATGTCTTGAGACAGTGTTGGCCACCATAGCATCTCCTGCTCACTTGAGAAAGGAGGGATGAGCAGTGACTGATTCTGATTATTCATTCCATATGAATGCATCATCGGAATCTTGCTCATGGGATATAAAGTATACAGAACTTTAATTCATGCAAAATCATGTATTGCATTTACATATTTTGCAAACATGTAATGTGTAATATGGTTATAACTGTTAGTTTCCTGTCCATGCAGAGTGAACTAGATGTCTGTGTGTTGTTGATATGCTCTGATAATGCTAATCATGCCTTTGTAGTCCATGTTGATTCCACATTCCGACTTACGAGCACACAAACACACACTGAAGTCGGAAAAACTACTTCACAACTCGGGAAATGGGAACATCCGAGGAGCACGTGAATGCATAGTGATCTGGTTCACAACCCTCACCATTTGATGCCACTAAAACATACACACTGAATATTTAACACTTTCTGTGTACAAAATATAAAGGGTACCCCAACGTACCTCAAGTCTAGCCTCATACCATATACGTCTGTCTAACTTTACCAAGTGTTCTCATACACCATGCAGTCGCAATAATCAGAGGGCGAGCAAGAAAACTCTTCCAACAGGCTTCTTTTATAGCTGGTTTGGCATGACGGTTGGCCACCTTCAGAACTATACAACCAATAAGCTGCATAGCCAGACCGCACAGGTGCAAGCCAATCACCTTGTTAGCACCTGGAGAGAAGACAGGAGAAGTACAGTGGAGGGGGGAGAAACAAACAAGGCCTGCTTGGCATGTAAGAGGAAATATTTAGTAAATACAATTAACTTAAAAATAAAAATTAAAAATTCAATTGACCATATTGTTTGTAATAAAAACTGGACACATCACTTTTAAGAAACATAATGACTACAAAAGATATTTAAAATTTCAGAGTTAAATAGAGATAATGGCGCCAGCTTACAACTTGCCCGTTCTTGAAGATCTCTCATTAGCCTGGGAAGCTAATCTTTTTAATTTACAGATTGTAAGGTCACTGCACCTCATTAACCTATCAGCTGTTTCACTACCCAAACAACCATCAAATCTCACTTCGAGCCCACACAAGTTCACTGGCTTTGGGCTAACACTTTTATACCCGGCAGCAGTTAGACTCAGGCCGCTCTGATTGGAAACTGTACCTGTGGAAATGTTTAAGCACTGCTGAGGCATATTATAGCCCGGAATCATTTGAATTTTTTTTCACACTGTGGAAGATTTGTCTAAAAACTGATTTGTCCTAAAAAACCTTTACTTCCTGCAATTGCACAGGAAAAGCAGCCACAGCCCTTTCCATCTGTCCAGTTTAAACATAGTGATTACCGTAGCGCAGCACAAAATAGCAAATACACAGCATCAGCAAAAACGCAGGCATCAGTCAGCTTCTCTTCGTTGATAAATAAGGAAAGGACGGTACCTTGGCCAGCACCAGTCGGTTATTAGTGGAGACACACAAGCATTGGTAACTGCTCTCAGCTGTTTTTTTCTTTTAGTCTGACTGCCATCTCACTGAAGATTGCCATATAGTGCAACCCAAGTGAAAGCATGCAGGGTTTCTCCAATTAGCACTACTAAAGCTATAAGCAGAAATTGTGGCAGATGCAAGTTTTGATTCTCATGCTCAATCATTTTCTAATGATCAGTTTGACACAGTTGTAGCACATATCATCATATCTGCTTTAAATCTTTGTGGTTTTCCTTTTGCCTTTGATCATTTAAATACTCACAGCATTGCAGTGAACTAACAGATGACTCACACACTGGCTTATACAATGATGTATGTTGGCATTACAGGATATTTAAATTATTACATTCCCTTCTTTGATCTTGGCAGTCTTTATGACACAAGGCTTGCCCTGAGGAGAGCAACTTATCAAAAACCTAATCCAGACATCTCATTTTCAAACCTTCCAATTTCCTTCTGTTGACAAGGTCTGAGCCCCCAGAATAAATTATTTTTGTAGGATTTATTCATAATTTTGGAATACATTATCTGTGATTGAGCCACAAACATGTGAAATATTTGCTTTAACATCAAATATTCAAGTGTTTAATTTTACAATCTGTAGGCACTACAGCCAAACATATTTAGATTGCATAACTCTGTAATAGCCACTATCTTGTTAGTTATACTTTAACAAAAAAAAGGTCAAAGTTGCTTGTTAAATGTCCAATTAAAGTATTTTTCAGTTGCAAAGCAGAATTATACTAACCTAAAACAACAGGGTCCCAGCACCTGTGGTGCTTGGACCTGTAAAAAAGATGCGAAATGTAACTGTAACACAACATCAATCTGAACTACAGAATGCTTATAGCAGTTGACCCTGTAGGCTCCAAATGTCCCACTCAGCAGTTCAGAAGACAACTTGTACCAATAATTAGAGACTAATGGGAGGACTCAGAATTGAAACAGCATGCTCAGTGGTTCAGAGTGTACCAACGGTCACAGCCTGCAATGTTACCACAAAATATTTTATCTGTCATCACATCAGGTTTTGTACCATAAAAGAGTACTCCACTGATTTAGTAGTTTGTTTTTTGTAGAAAATAAAAGAGAATCAGTGATTTTTTTTAACTACAAGTGTTCTTTTTCATTGTCAAGACCTGGCACCTACATTACCATAGTATAATACTAAAGGAGCTATGAGCCACTTGCCTCAATTAGAGATGAGGAGCGGGCTACAGAGGTATGTTATCTTCACTTCATTTTAACTTTAGATCTGCAGATTTCTTTTCATTTTTAGACTTGTCGTTTTCAGCTCCAGCCCATTACACTGTGTCAGTTTGTCTGCATTTTCCTAGTCTCCCTTTTTTCCACCTTCCAGGGTTTCTGTTTGCTCCTGTCTGTCTGTGTCTGCTGGCATGGGAGAGGCTGGCACAGCTGGGGCGAGTTCAATGTCAAAACTTTTTGCACCGGTTTGCAATGTTTTCGGATTGAACGACACGTTTCCTTGCAACGTTGTGCAACATTGTGCAAAGTTCTGCAACAGGCTTAGAGGTATGTTTTCTCCCGTTTGGTGGGCGTGCCACGGGTGTTACCCAATCAACTGCGACAAGTTTGTAAACACAACAGTGTTAAAAAGTGCAGCACGCTTGTGTACAAAACAGGGTGTTCAAGGCCCGGGATAAACGTTTTGCTACGTTTTGTCGGTGCTTGAAATCGCCCCTGATGTCAAATCATCAAATCATTCTGCCCAGTCTACTCACCTGCCTCGCACATATTCATTAATTTATCGCCAGATTCGTTGTTCAACCTACGTGGTAGTACTCTCTCAAGTTTGTTGCATCTGTCGAGCTCAGTTTTCTTTTTGTGCTGTTGGCCTCATGTTAGCTCGTGTTTCTTGTGCATCAGTCATCAGTATCACTGTCTGCTTCCTGGTTGTTTCCTGCCAGCCTACCAGCCAAACTCACTTCCATTAGCCTCTGCTACACCAATTCTCCACTGCCATTACCTCCCAACTCCCAGCCAGCCACAGATCGGTTAATCTGACTTCCTCCTTATTTTTATTCCCATGTTCACAATAAAGAGACTCTTCCTCTTTATCCAAAACCCTATCTGCTCGTGAGTCCTGCTTGCTGAAACCCAACCGATGATAGTTGTGACATCACTTGAAGCAATTTATCAGACTTGGCACAGCCCCTCTGGAGACCAAAAGACGCTATGCTGCAGTTCTACCCAAAACCTGTAAACAGATTTGGATGGATGGATGGATGGATGGATGGATGGATGGATCCCTTTAAGAGATTAGGCTTGCTTGGTTGTAGCTGTCACATGCTTCAAGAGAAAACCCCCAGTATTATTTACACAATCGTTACAATCTATCGTAACACGTCTCATGCAAATTAATCTGAGGATTGTCCTCACAGGAAATTCATTTAATTACAGCCCAAGATATACTGTAATTATACAAATGCATCCCTGCATTTCATAAGGATCTGATAATATATGGATTAATTTGTTGTTTAGGTCTGGATTCTTTTTTTCCCAAAACTCTAGGTTCCTTTTTGTGTTTTTAGCATTCTCACACTAAATCAAATAAATGTCTAAATGTCAGCTTTGTTGTTGTTTTCTGATTTTATTTTGGTTCCGCCCAACTCCTCCTAGCAACACAACTGAGTATTAAAAGCTAAAAGTGGAGCCATAAACATATGGCACTGGTTTCCAAGTGCGACACAACCAACATTTTAAAACTCTTTTTTTTTTCTTAGAAAAAGGCCACTTCACAGTGCTAAATCTAATCCAGCTAACATGTGGCCAGGAATGTGTTTTGGGGCCAAGCAATGTGTAATGACGCACATGTGTGAAAGGGCAAATCTAACCATGGGGAGCTAAACGAGCAAGCTTTAGGTGGCTTGACCTTTGAACCAAACCAAAGGCTGGTGTGAGGGAGCAAACCTCTAATGAAGGGCTTCAGAGTGGAAACCGCTGTACCTCTTGTCATTTACAGAAATCACTCTTAAAATGAAAAACTGTCCAAGGAGAAAATTCTTTTAAACTTTTATTTACTCAAAGGAAGTTGTCTAACACACATGCTCTTTTTCAGCAAACCCCACTTAACACTCACATTGACGCTTGAAAGCTGACCACTCTACTTCTGGTGGCCATTAAGCAACTCCGCTTAGGCAGTTGGAGGGGGGCTAAAGAACCACACTAAGGCCCCATCCACTCTACTGCATTTTCAATTAAAATGGAGACCTTTTGCTACATTTGCACCTCCCGTCTAGACTAAAATGGCAAAAACAAAGACCCAAAATGGAGAAGTTTGGAAATGCTGCCGATCCCATTTTGCGTTACCGGAGGGAATTTTAGTGCAGACGGGCCAAAACGGAGGACTTCTTCGTTAACAGTCCCAGCTCCTTATTGTTGCATGCAAAAAAGAAATCTAGTCTGATTCTTTGTCTGTATTTCTTTATTCTTTCGCCAAATCTTCTGTAACTACGGAATAGAGTATCTGCTTCATGTATACACCAGCACACGCATGCCCAGTATACCTGAATGGGCACGGGATGTGCATGTTCAGTCATTTTAATGTACACAGTAATCACCTCTGATGAGCAGCTAAAACAGTGGTGTGGACAGAGATCGTATTCATTTTAATTCTAATTCTGTGGATGGGGCCTAAAGGTGGAGTTGTTGGAAGTAAAAAGCCAAAAATGGTTCCATCCCGGTTTTGATCCCATGTCATCACTGGAATAGTTTTTCAACATTTTCAAATTTAAAACCTGTGTTTTAAGCTGGAAACCATTACACCACCACATGACTGTCATATAGTAGGGAGACAGCTTCACTGAGGCTGACCAAAGGACTGAGCACAAAGCCAAGTGGGTGGCTGCACAGAGGGATGGATGGATGAAGAGACTGTATAAATGGATGCATCAGTGGTGTAATGTATGAGTTGAGTGACTCTACTTAAGTGTGGGTTGCAAAAAATCTATCTTGTTGGGATGGTCCTTGTTGAGAAAAGACGAGTGAGATGTGGTTCTGTGGTGATGCTGATGTTGGGCTTTGAAATAAAAACTACAGCAAATAACATTTTTATCTTTAGCTACATACACCTTCAGCCATGTGTCTTTCTCATCCCAGGTGTTCTGGATAATGCAAAGACCTTTCTGTAAAAATGTTTCTGTCTGAGCAAGTTCTTACATAATTTTAAGAAATGCTAGCAGCCTGTCTCAACGGTCTGTCTGGCCTTCGGCTGATCCACCACTTTGGTCCACACCAATCAGCAACCTCCTGGTCTAAAAAGTGAAGGCAATACAGGTGCCTTAAATCCGCATTCTTTCTAATGGTCAGCAGGGGGCGATTCGACTGGTTGCAAAAAGAAAAAAAGAGAAGTCATATTGCATTGGAGTCCATGACAAAATGACTTCTCTCTTGATTTTTTTTTACCACAGTAAACACTTTCCCAATGAGTGTATGGTGTCTTCTTCAATACAGCACAATGTTCATTTAGTAAATTATGGTCCTATTTCGTGTAAAATAAATGATTAAGCAGGGTGTGCTTTAGGCCGTGGCTACCTTGAGAGGGACAATCGTTACCACAATGTCATTTAGGATGGAGGCAAATTGTATCCACTGCACTGTGCACATTCATTAATATGTTATGCTGGCATTAGCATTTAGCTCCGCTGTGTCTAAGAACAGGCTCCTGGGCTGCTAGCTTGGCTGAAGTTTATTACTCTTGTTTCATCAAAGTTTATAAAATTGCTCACGAGAGAATTGTTAGCAAAAATAGAAAAAAATGGAAGGGAAAGAAGAAATGTTTCAGAAAAAAAAAACAATTTGCAGTGAGGTCTATGGTTACTCTTGACCTTTAGTCTTGATGCTTAAAAATGACACAAGTGATCAACTTTTGACTTATCTGGCTGTTGCTATAGTGTTTCAACCCAAACTGACTAAGATAATTAAGGTAACTTAGGAGCACACTGCATTGAAACAGAGTTCACAGTACAATCCATCATCTCATCTTCCTCTGTGCTTTCTGACCTACGGCAGGAAAGAGGCATGTTAACGTGTGTGTGTGTGTGTTCTCAACATTTATTAACCACAGCAACCAGTTCACATAGACAAATTCTCACAATCTAGCTCTACTACAATGGTTGCTGGAATGAGAAGTAAATATAGCTTGTTATTTCATTCAATTAACATTTAGTAACCTTTTGGAGGCTATGTAACCTTTCGAAGAAATCATTGATGTGGAGTAACAAATATCAGGTGACATTTTTGTTTTTGTTTTCCCAAAATGACACGTTTCCAATTGAAAAGCGATGTTCTGCCATCTGCTCAATCTGATCTGTTGCCTCTGGCTCTGCAAGACCTGCTGAACTCTGAGGACTCCACGTGTGTAATTAGTAGTAAGTTTCTCAGAAGCTCTTATCTCAGAGAAATTTAATTTTAAGAAGTTTATTAGGTGTGTAATATTTCTGAGGATCTATTGACAGAAATGCAATATAATATCTATGACTATGTTTTCAGTAGTGTATAAAGACCGTAGATAATGAACTGTTATGTTTTTATTACATTAGAATGAGCCATTTATATCCACAAAAACCATGGGTGCCCCTTACATGGAGGTCGCAATGTTGTTCCAGCATATTTCTACAGTAGCCTAAAATGGAAAAACAGCACTACAGAGCACGTTTTGTCACTACGTTCTTCTTCGTCTTGTAGAATTTTGACAGTGTAGATGCTCATCACTATGTTGAATACGTATGTTCGAAGAAGAAGAAGTAATCATATACAGCAGGGGTCGGCAAATAAGTTTTGCATTAGAGTAACTTTTGTTATCCATTAGATGGTGGGTCAGAAGACATATCTCAGCTGCATGTTATTGTGTTTGGTTAGCCCAGTTGGTAAAGCACAAGAATTTTTTTTCCTCATCAACAAATTGAAGCATGCTCACAATAAAGTGTGTGTGTTGCCATATTTGATCCATTTATTTTCATTTCCCCAGTATCTTCAGGCAGAGGACATAGAGTATCACGTTTTCTGATGGCTCTTTCACAGGTGTGTCAAGCAGGCTACGTACGTTTTTAAAAGTCATTTAGAAAAAAATGAAAGTCCTCAATTCAACTCGAAATAAAACATCGCTGCAAAAAATAGTTCTCGCGATTTTTTTTGCCAGGCAAAACCACTAAAGTGAAAACCCACTTGACTTGACTTTATATTAACTTCAGATAAACCTTTGAATGCATGTTTGCACGGATTAAGCACTCCCCTATCAGTTACATTGGAAGCACATTATGAATTGACCTTTTAATGGCCAGTATGAACAAGACGAATGATTACAGCAAGCGGAAACTGTTATCATATGGGCTGCAGGCTATTGTATCGAGACAGACTTGACAAACAGTGAACCTATCCCTTAAACTACAACAAATGGCTAAACCAATGTTTGCAGGCTCCTTTATCCACCACAGCCCATACTTCCACAGCCCTTGTCTGCCTCTACTGTATAATTTATGGTCAAATTATCATTGAACAATCAGTAAAGAAATGTCTGTAGAGTATGTTTTTTTTATTTTATTTTGAGACCTAAAGTCTCAAAAAAACCCAAAACATAACATAAAATATCTTCTAGTACTTGGTGTAATGGTGTTTCCTTTAATTGCTGTTAGAGGTGATGGTGGAGTGTGTTTCAGGGTTCAGTCTGTTCCCATTAGAACATAATGACATGATGACACTCAAAGTGTACCTTTTGTGTGTGTGTGTGTGTGTGTGTGTTTGTGTGTGTGTGTGTGTGTGTGCCATTGTGGAAGTCTTTGGTGGTGTTCCTGTCAGATGCAAGGAAGTTTAAAGTTTAAAACCTTGACATGGTCTCACAAACCAGTTAAACAACCTAAGATGGAACAAAGAAACTAAGCGCAATGTAGGTGAGTTGTATTCTTTAGTTACAGTGTTGCCAGGACACTCAAGTTGTACCTTTCGCATTGTTTTTCAACTTAATGCCTGAAGGTGTGGGAGTGAGGGTGAGAGATGATGATCAACTAGTTTACAATGGTCCCGTCCTTTCACCTGATATGAAATAAACAATAGGGATTCTTCCTTTTCCCGGAACTTCTCGCAAAACAGGCAGCAGAAGATACTGAGAAAGAAAAACATTCATTAAGAGATAGAGAGACAAATCTGGATGGGGAAACAAAGGTAGGAAGGAAAAGACACGCCAATCCTTCCCATTAACTTCTGTGGACAGCAGATCCAAATGCACACATCACCTCGAACTGTCATGGTGTCAACAGCAAGTCTCAGTTTGGTTAGTTTTAGGCAACAAAATGCCTTGGTTAGAATATTTCAGTGTTTCAGCAGTCTTCTGGGTGAAAGTCCTATGTTGTTTGACCCATACATCCAGCCCCAACCACCGCCTTACGTGGACTTTGTCACTCATTATACTACATCACCTGACATTGTTTTCTATATGACTTTTGCCTGCAATGGAAACACTGTCTCTGCACAATAGAAGTACAGCCTACCACCTCCATGAAAAACTGGACATGGGTATATGCACCACACGCAATTTAAAGTCTAAAGTCGTGTAAGGAAGATTTTGTTAGTCACATAGAATAGGAGAAACATTAGGTTAAAGAGAGTAATTAGGAGCACTTGTGGGAGTTTAACACAGTGGGTGAGATCTACTCATCAATCCAAAATTACAATCATGTCTTCTCTTTGCCTTTTCCTCCTCTCTTTGTGTATTCAGGACAAATTGATCCTTAAAAAACTATCCAACTGTTTTGACTTTAAAAGGATAATTATTTCCAACTGGGATTTCATTACTACTACATTAAACCCCAAATTTTCAAAACACATCTTGTAATATTGTAATTACAACCCACCACTCTCCCTGATTAATTCATATTCCGTCCGCGTGTGTTATACAAAAGATTCATCCCCTACGCCTTCCAGGTATGGCCTTTGCCAAGATATCTAAGAAGGAACAAATGTGTAGATTGTGCTCAATGTGGTTTTTACTACAAAATGCATTCAATCATCCCCCAACAGGGAATTTGATCAAGATCAAAGGGGTCATCGGTTCCAATCCCATTAAATCTGGTCTACAGGATGATGTGCCCATGTGGATAAACACATGAGTGAAACACAACTTATGAAAAAACAGGACATGTCTAGAACAGAATATGCATCCTCAATGATTTTTTTGAATGTGGTGGGCGACTAAGTAATTTGAAATCATTGATCTGATACCTTAAGACCACAAGGTGTCAAGATATTGTAATGCATCCGATGAACTTTATAAAAGCTGGTAACAGCCAATCAGAAACAGAGAAGGGAGGGTCAGCGAGAAGCCTGTAAACAGCTTGATGCAGCTGTAGGCTACATGTTGCTGATAAGCTTGGCAACATGAGTTATTAATCTGTAACAAATGTATTTCTCATCCATAAGGCTTTAGCTGAGCTCTGTCTCTACATCACAGAAACAGCTTTATGTCCATTGACTGCCTGGAGGGTAGCTAGTGTTTGGAAGGGAGAGGAGGTGTGTGCTGCAGCTCAGTGTTTTTTTACCGGTGTTTTTGAGGGCATGTCAGAGTAGCCGCTTGGCGAGCATTATATGAGGCACATTTAGTTTTCATCCCTGTGATGTCACAGGGATTACAGTGAATTGGCTGGACAACAACGAGCTGTTTTCAGGCAGTTCAGAGCAGAGCATTCTGTTGGAGATGGGAACTCCCTCTGGGCTGGACTTTGGGCTTTTTCACTATGCAAACCTATTACATGCACAAAAAGGTATATAACTCAATAAAGGAGGGGGGGAAAGCCAAAAAGCATAATATCACATCTTTAAAAGCCTAATAAATCACTACCTGGAGCAATGTTCCAAATTGCAGATTCATGTTCTTTAATTCATTTTGATTCTTATTTTCCATATTACATAAACACCTATGACTGATCTGTTACTTTTAGACTCAGTACAGTGTAGGCTGTGAGCAAAAGATACTTTTTCTCCTCTCTCTTCCTCTTCCCTATGAAAAAACACTAAAGCCAGTCCTCAAATAGTCAGTCCACCTCCATATCTTCCTCCTCCTCCTCAGAAGGGGCAGTTCACGTTTTTCTGACTATCTGCTCCTCCATATGGCTGGCATCGGTTCTGTCTACATCTGTCAGCATCTCTCTTTCTCACTTTATTTCACTCTTCCCCTCTTCTATCATATAAACTACTGACTAGTCTGTCTACCTCTTATTGGTTACCCTCTTTGTACCTCAAAATACCACAAATACCTCTTTGTACCTCATAAAATCTTTCTCTTTATATTTCATTGTACCTCACAGTCTCTCCTCTCAATGGATGCAGTGTCTGGTCTTCACTATTAACAATTGACAGTTATTCAATATAAAAACTGAGGGTTCATTCCTTTGTTAAAGAGATCTTGTCAGATGAACTGCTTTCCCTAAATGAAATTCATTGCTGCTATTTAAAATACTACTGTCAGCTAACCAGAGAGATGCAGTTTAACATAACCCCGTTAATTGATTAATGTAAATTTTAGCAAATGAATAATCAATCATTGTTAAGGTGGATTCCATTATAGGGGACCAAAAAATACAAGTACTGTAATGCAAATGGAAATTATTAGCCAATCAATAACCATCCTGTCCTGACTCCAGGCTTCATGGGAGTCATTAGTGGTAGAATCAAAGAAGATCCAGGAAACTTGAGATATCTGCTGCATGCATAAGTTGTTTCTGTTCTGCCTTGAGAGGCTCTACATCATAGAGCCACACAAGATATGCCATGTGAGATACAATGTAAGATAAAATCTTAAAGTCCAACTGAAATTAAATTGCATTTTTTTTGGTCTGCTAAAAAAAATCATCCTGTGTTCTCCCTGGATAAGAAATCAAAAGGGAGAAATTTGCATTTTATATTTTTTGTTTCATGATGGTTTCTCCCTAGTTTTGGTCCAGGTAGAATCTAGGGTTTACTCTTCAATACCACAAACAACACACTATCAGCCAATTATATGTATGCTACAGTGCAAGTTTGGTTACTTTGTCTCTTGTTCCCTACAGTGCAACATCAGTACTCTGGCAGCCTGTCAGCTGCTGTCAAGCAATCACAGACGGGTACCTCCAAGCCAGCTGAGACGAAAAGGAGCATTCCTGATATTTTGTCAAATACCCTTTTCCTTCCATTTAAAGGAGCTACATGTACACATTTTTAGTTTAGATGTAAGAGACTGTGCATTTCCTTGCTTTTTACAATAGGGATGGACACCCCAACTTTCTGGTAATGCTGATACTAATTTGTTTGGAATGTGGAGTATGAATTTGACTGGTGGCCAGTTTTTACAAAGAGCACATTTCCATAATAAAAAAGTATTATCAATACATTTAAACATGTTGACATCATGTTTGACTACAGAAAGGGATGGCTAAATCATTTAAATCATTCTGTGACTGTCCTCATGAGGAAATAAAATGAGTCTAAGGCCACTGAAGTTGCTTTGGAAGACACAGACAAATAATCTTTTTTGTTATTTAGGTTGGATTTGAATTTGAAGAATATGTCTGATTTCAAGCTTGCAAAATTATCCAGGGAAAAACCAGCAGCAGAAATGCGTGACTAGGAATTCAGTCATTCGGTCTCCAGTGAATGTAATTTTTTGGAAAAGAGTGGAAACTTTAGTTTTTGTGCCAAATAAGCTACAAAAATCTACCTAGACAGTTGGTGCTCAGCAGGAATTAGAAGAATTGGCAAGCGAGGAGAGCAAAACTGAGCTGAACCACACAAAAGTTTGTACGTAGTTTTAAGATTAATAACAAACAACAACAAATAGATACATGGTCTGAGATAATTCTCACCAGCAACTTTTTAATTTCTTTGAACGTTTTGTTCACACAGCGGCAGCCATGTCCTGCTTTTCCACTTTTAATTGGATCAGGAGAGAATTGGAGGTAGAGGATTTCAAAAAGCAACATCCCTCCTCTCAGTCATACCTTTCAAAATAAATAAACTCCAAATCATGAGTCAAAGAGAAAAAATATGTTCTATGTATCAGCCCTTGGCCTATTTTTTAACTTCCTGCTGGTGTGAAAAGGAGAGAGGACAGAAGAGTTGATTCAGACACTCACAAACATCACTAATAACAAGCTGGCTTTATGCCTTCATGAAAGATCAAATGAGGCAGCTGTTGTGTCAACCAGACAGGGTAAAGCAGTATTAAAATGAATATTTAATAGTGAGAGACAGAGAATAAAATGTGCATTATATTTTACTTACCTTTCAAGGAATTTGCTCAGTTTTTAAGGCTTCTTAGTGTCTGGCAAGATAAATTATGTGTACCTCAAGTATACTCAAATAAATATTTCATCGTGACAGCATCAGCTTTTATGTCAAATGATGAAAGTATTCTCTGAAAAGGATCCAGCAAAGAAGTAAGCACTTTGTTCAGACAGACTGACGGCTTTGCTGCCTCTGCAGCAGTTGTGATATGCAGAAATCTTGAGGTAGACGTAAACTGAATCCTGTTGGACGATATTTCCAAAAGAACATAGGTTTGAATGAAGTGCGCATTCAGACAGTGAGGTTAATACGAATCATACTTCAGTTCAGAGATTAACTATATGACTGTCGCTACATTTGCTTAAAAACACAAATCCATTTATTATTTTTTTCTATTTGGCTGAAAGTCTCCTGAAGGTTTCATCTGTTCTTTGACATATTTTATGTAACATTGGTGGATTACAGTTGGAAATATGTCCTAACAAGCTCATCCCTTCTCAGTGCCTCTCAAGCTGTCCCCTTCCATAAAATTACTCTGAATTATTTTATATGTACTTCAGGGAAGAAATATCGAGGGGTTTCTTTCTGTACAAAATTATGGGGGTGTAATGTGTAGCCCTGGGAGATGGAAGCTTATTAGACACCAATGAAAACATTTTATTTCCAAAGCAAATGCAGGCAGACCATCCCCTTCAGTATTTGATATGTTATCCTGACAGCACAGAGCAGGGAAAGACAAATAATCAAGATTGCACCATCGGAACGTGACTCAAGTTTCAAATCCATGCAGACATAAGGTTTGCGCCAGATGTACCATAATTTGTGCTAGGTACATACTGCATTTGCAAGTAAGAGGGGGAGAAGGTCAAGAGGGAATCCAAGCAATACAGAATGTAAAAAGAACCAGGAAGCTAAGATGTAAGGGGTAAGGAAGGCAAGAAACAAGGGCAGAGTGTGTACCCCCTTCTGGTCTATGCTGAGTTTCTTTATTTACATTTCAGACGGATCCCACATCAGTGTAACCGACCATCCTGCATTCTGTTTTTGAGGGGGTATGCAGAGGTCTCAGTGGGTTTAAAATTCCAACAGGGTATAAGTATAGCTACTTGTTAATGAAACGGTTTACAGTGACAACTAATACCCAAGCCAAATTTCTGTTATTTCAGTACTCCTGTCCTCCTCTCTGTATTCATGCCTTTTACTTAATCTATTGTCTTTCTCTTCTTTAAATATATGTCTGCTCCAGTCTTCTCTTTTTTTTTTCTAGGTACCCACCTCCCACCTTTGCTTCAACAAGCCCCATTTTTGGTGCATCATGTCCTCCTCTTGTTCTTATCTGTTATCCAGTTCTTCTTATCTCCTACATTCTTCCCCCCCTATATTTTCCTCAGCTCCTCTTCACCTGCTCTTTAAGGTTTGTCAGCCCCCCCCATCCCCATACCTTCCCTCTCTATCCTCTTTGAATATATTCATTCTGGTGCCTCACCCTCTCCACCTCCTCCTTCCTATCGTGTAATTCCTGCATCTCCTCCTCCTCACTCACTCACAAGTGGTGTAATGGCACAATATCTATGCACTCTATGATTTCATGAAGCCGTGACCTGAGTATGAACATCCCACAGATGATGTTTTCTGTGTTTCAGTTAGATTTTTGGGTTTCAATATGAATTGGGAAAGGGGAGGTGGTTTGAGATTACCTTGACAAAGACTAAGGCCCTGTCCCAATACCTCCCCTTCCCCTAGATTTCTGCCCTAACTCTCGTTTCTTCGCGTTCTCGTGTAGGGGTAGGGTGTCCCAATACCTTAGGGAGCAAGGGGGAGTGCTAATCTTCCCTTAAAATCAACCTTCAAAACATAGTGAGGTCCGATGCAGGCTCAAAACGAAGTGGGAGATGAAATTACCCAGGATACCTTGCTGAACTCAGTGAGCCGGCCAAAATTTCTCAACCAAGATGGCGGACACCGCTGGAAAGGAACTATTTAATTGTAAGTATATTTTCGCAAATAAGCATTTTAAAATGTCGAAATATGTTGGAATATGTTAGTTTGATGCACATCCAATGGACTGTTGAGTTTTGAACACTAATGTTACAAAATATTTCACTGAACATATTTCATTTCATCTGCCGATGTTAATGATATCTGCCGATTGCTTCGAGAGAGTCTGCCCATCAAATATACATTTGATCTGGGTAACGTTAGTTAACTTTATTGTCGATATCGGGTTCCAATGATTAACTTCTAAAAGAAGTTAACGTGAGGGAAAACTATTAAAAACGAGCCGCATTCGTCTAACGCATCATCGTTCCCATCACAGCGCACTGTCATTTCTCCCTAAACCCAAACTTCAGAATCAGCACTGAACACAATCGGTGATTGTTGTAAAGTGCAGTGTCTGTTGTTTCGAAATTACGAAAACTTGCGGACGTGTTTGATAGTAAATAGCTATTAAAAGCACAATGATCAGCGCAAGAGACGTTGCCCCTGTTCCCATGGCAGCGCGCTCGGAAACAGACTGCAACGCGTCCAAACGATCAAATACACACAAAAATATGGCAAAATGACCGGTTTGAGAACAGTTCATGTCTTAAATGGGAGTTAGGCAGTTGGGATGAAATATGTGCATTCGGTCTTAAAGGGCAGGGTCTAATAAACCTGCTGATGATTGCCCCATTAATGTGAATAAACAACTAAAAGGCAAAGAAGACGGCGAATGCGTCTTCTGTTTTCACATGTCTTCTCTGTTGATTGATCAGACGTAGATAAACCAACACAGCCCACACAACAGGCAACACAACCACTGGACCCGGCATTTTCCTTGAATGAAAATAGTAGTAGGCTACTACCGGTAGACACGCCTGGCGTGGACGTGGTGAGCACGTTCACTACGCGAAATTTGCATGTAGTGGTGTCCCATTTCATAGGGAAAGATCTTCACCCCACTTCCCTCGTCGAGGGGACTTTACTGTCGAGGGCACTCAAAACCAAGTGGAAGTTTTAAGGGGGGAGAAATGGGACAGGGTCTAAGACTGTTCCTTGCACTGACAGGAAGGACACCTGCAACCACTGTTGCCATCAAATAGACATCAATATTGCTTTTAAAACATCCAATCCACAACAACAACACATTTCAAAGAGGTTATATTATGGTTTCTCCCAGAGAAAACACTGCTGCTGTAGTGCCTGAAAACAGCTTGAGTGTAGCTCAGTCATTACTTCCTTAATCTATCTGCGTCACTTTGGAAAACACATCATATTGCTTGCCCAGTGGCTAGTGTGGCCCTCAGAAACACTAGTGGAGAAACACACTGAGCACACACAGTGACATGATGTCCACCCACTACCCAAGTCTCTCATACTAAAGGCATGTGTCTTATTCACTGCGCCATCACCACCCCCTACTACCTACTTCAAGAGGATGTCCTCTTCTTGCTGTTCTGTGGTTGAAAATAAGAAGTTTTGTTCTTAACTAACTTGCCTGGTTAAATAAAAAATAAAATAAAAAACAGAATAGTGCCCAGTTAAAACGATTCCTATGAAAAGATACATGTGTTATAAATTAATAACTTACCACTATGAATTGTCTAGCTCCACTCTAGGTTGCGAAGCTGGTTTGGGTTCTTTTGCCTGCCACGTGATTACCAAAGCGGCTTTGTTTTGGATCACACTGCCTTGCTTGTCAGGACCCGCCCTACTCTGCTTCTTATTGGCTATTTTTCCTTAAATAGTTACTGCGCATGAGCAACTCCCAACAAAGATCTTATAGAAGTGAGATGCTTCACTCTGTGGCTAAAGCCCACTGAAAATGAGCATAATATGACCTCTTTAACACATTAAACTACCATTAACAGCAATAAAAGAAAGAACAATGAGCATAGATGCTCTGTTTTGCATTTAAATTTTTAGCTTTGAAAGCTTTGTGAAGGCATAACAGGATAACATCTTGGTTAAACAAGACTTTCCAGTGATGCTGTATTACTGGATTGATAATTTAATGTTGATATCATCCATAGATTACAGTGAGTTTTGTTCCTGATCAGTCCAGTCCATATAGAAAAGTATGAGCTGGCTTCTTTTCATCTCTGCCTTTTCAATTGCACCAGGCCTCCTCTTGCAATGTGTAATCGAAGTTGGTAGGTGGAGTTGGAGGTGAGCAGCATCACCCAGGGGAGGTGCACAAACACAACAACATAACTACATACTAAAGGCAGTCTATAGGCTGAACTTTTAAACTAAAGCACATATTCCGTTTCGAGTTTCACTCTGGAATGCAACTTATGGGTTTGACTTTGATAGTTACATTTCAGTCAAGAAAGAAGAAAAGGATCATAGCTAGTTACCTGTTGGTCTACACCTGTCTAGATTTGGATTTGGTACTGAGGCAGATGCAAGGGAGCTTTTAGAGAGCCAATAGTGTGGGGAATGCAGATGCACAGTCTGTGAAACTGCAAAACACAGCAACTTGTTTCTGTCACTTTGGAGGACTTTGCATTGACTTACATGAATTCCCTGGAAGCTCCCCAAACTTTACTGTTAAACACAATGCCTAACACCAACACTTAGTCCATCCACTTTGCCCACTTTCACTTCTTCCCATCACATTCATCACACTGCCATGTTCCTCTTCATTCTTCTGCTCTTCTAGTCCTCCCACTGCTGTGATTTGCCTGATCTCCCCCTCCTCCTCCCTCCTAACCTTCTCCTGTAACTCCCTTCCCCCGTCCTCTTGCCCTGCTCTGTGGTCAGGAAAACCGAAGAAAACCATAGCAGTTGGAAACCGCTGCCAAATAAAAAAAAAACCCAACTTGTTACTCTCAGAGTTTAAGCCCCTGCCAAATAAAAGCCCCTGCTCACAGGCCTGTATGCAGTAAAATGTGGTAACAGAAACCAAGGCTTATAAATCACATCTTGATTGAAGGCTTGCTGAGAATGGGATGTAACGCGCACACGCACGCACGCAGGCCCATCTGCACGCACGCACTTCAATGCAGACATGCTCTACATCCATGCTGTTCATTTTCAAACTCTTTCCTCTGTCCAGTCTTATTTTGCAATCTTTTCAATTTTCATTTTCTGTCATATCGTCTTTCTGCTAGTGTCCAGTCTAGTCCTACAGTCACTCCTCTCTGATACTGTGTCTTTTACCCTGCTGTATGTATCTCTCCCTCTTTCTGTCTTTCTTTCTTCAAACGGTTTATTTGCCAGACTGGACTTTCCTGTCAATTGGATGAGGTGGACCTTTGGTTGGATTATTTTGCATTTTCAACTTCCAAAAGATATTTTCACTCTAATGAGCTTGTCTTCAAGATTTTAAGCCAGGCCTTATCTAACATGAAGTCCAAGTCATCTCTCAACAAGGCTAAAGCGAAGTTAATATTCACCGTGCTTCACTTGCGCAAGTTTGACCAGTGGACATTTAGAGTGTGCGCACACAAGGCGATAAGCAAATAAACACAACCCGGGAATACTCTAGCTATGTGAACCTAAAGTAAACATTTTGCTATAATTTAATTGCTAAATGGATCAAACTGATGCCAAAGTAACTACAATATGATGCTGATTTGTTAGACCTATGAATTCATGCTTTGTCAGGTCTGTCAGCAATGCAGCAGGATAATAACCTTTTCAGTGTTTGTTTTCTGAATTGAGTTTGGATCAATCAAGGCTATGCTATAATGACTTATTCACAGTTAAGTACAACAATAGCTGGAATAAAGTTACAGACACATTTTCTGAACTCACTAGGTAGTTAAGCTCCCTTGCTTTATTTTCTCCAAACAATGTCCCGTTTTGTCCATTTTTTTATATAAATATGAAGTAGTAGGAACAGAGGAAATTAATGTGCACAGACACTTGCTGCTGAGAAGCTTGAGTGAAGTTAAATCAATGTTGTAATCTCCAAAACTAAAGTAAAAAGCTAATTTAATAAAAACAGTTAACACTGAGCTCTACTGTTGTAGTCAAGACTGCCCAAATCGAGACAAAGTCAAGACCGAGACCAGAGTTTATCGAGACCGAGACAAGACCAAGACTATCTGGGGCTGAGACCAAGTGAAGACCACGACCAAGGGAAGGCCAGACTGAGTCAAGACCAAGACCTGTTCCCCGTATTACATGACACACAATAAAATGTGGAACAAGATAATAGGTACTTTTCAAAGTGATCTGAAAGATCCACATTCCCATTAAGCACGCACATACAAACACTAAGAGCTGAAATCAACATAAGCATCTTTATTTAACTCTCCTTCTCCAAGCTTACCATCGCGGGGAGAGGTGACAGTCATTAATGGTAACAACACATTTTTAATTAGGATTATTACTTGCATTTGAAGCAATACATCTGACATCAAATCAAATTTAGGATGTTAACAAATAAATCATACAAAGTAAAAGCAATTTATAAATAATTCCAAAGTTATGGTCTTGACTGGTCTTGTAATATAATCCTGAGTCCTCAATGCCTGAGACTGAGACAAGACCTAGTATAAGTGTGGTCAAGTCCAAGACGAGACCAAGACCATCAAAAAGTGGTCTTAGGACCGGTCTTGAGTACTGCAACACTACTGAGCTCCTCCGGCAAGTAAACAATGTAGATGTCAGATCATAATCCAGAACGACTATGGGTGTTTAGTTGTCCAAAAGCTGCAGTGCTGCTCCCGGCTCTTTCTCCCAGTACTTTTGCAGCTCTCTGTCGGCCAGTGGCGTCACTCCTCCACCCTCCCTGGTCTGCTGATTGGCTTTCGCAACATCGCAGCAAGCGAATTTCTCGCTCAAGCTGAAAAATTTGAACTCGACTGAACCAGTAAATATCCCGACAAACGCCTCTTCCGCACCGCCCGGAGTGAATTAACAGGAATTTGCATCTTCGCATTGACTTTGTAAGTAATCAGGCCGCCCCCAACACTGTATTCGCTTTCAGTCTGAACACAGCTTAAGGTATGATAGTATCAACATCCTATACTAAAAGACAGTGATAATGAACCAGTTAAAGAACTTTTTACTTATAATTAACTAACATGTTTCATTGTTGATACTGTATGTGCATTTTAGGAGGAATAAAAAGTCTCCAAATCTGATCTAAAAAAAGCATCCAATTAGACTACTGGAAATAGTTTAGACAATGACATCACTAGCAGCCTCTCATAATGATTAGAGTAGCGAACAGCATTAAGGCATTTTATCATTCTGCACTGACAATTTTGTAACTATTGCAGAACAACCTATATTAATTTCCAGTTTAAGAACTGAAAGTAAAGATCAGTGACAATCCATCAAATGGCGTGTTCATCCAATCAGGTGCAGGAAAGGTTTATATTATTGCCCAGTGAAGGGGAGCACATGTCAATCATTTATTCTGTAGTCTGTTTGAAATTAGACCTGTCTCTAGAATGCCTGTTGAGCCTTGCCAGACCACAATGAGTATTTGTGGGTTGGCTTTGTAAGGGTAAAAAAAAGATGGAGATGTGTGCTACAGGAACGCTAAAGCACATACAATGTAACTGAGCTCAGTATAGGACTGAGAGTTTGGCTCAAGCTCGACACAGCCAATTATTTCTGGCGAGAGTCTGATAGACGAAAACCAATATCTTTACACTAGAAAACAGCACAAGACTTTATTACCTAAGCTAAAATATGTGCGTCAACATGCCTGTTTGGAGCTTGAATGTGGGCTGCACTGTCAAGTCCTCAAGGTATTACACTTATTACATTTATCAAAAAGTTGTCCACAATACAGCATGTCTCAGATTTGAGTGTGACAGATACACATTGGCCAATATTTTAACTCTAGAAGTATTTAGGCCTAAACCCCAGTTGCACAGTTTACCTGTCTAAGACCATATTGAACATTTATTTATCCCTTCCAGGATAACATTTGATTACTCACTAATGTCTTTCTATATCATGTTCTCTGTCTCGCTTCCCTGTCTCTGTGGCAATAGCATATGTTGAGGGGAAAAACTGGTTTAAAACTGGCTCATGAAAAGATGGCCACTGTTTTAATCCCTCTGGTAACTGAAAGAATCTGGGAATAAGGGGTAGAGACAGAGCTTTCTTCCTTCATTTTACAGTGAGCTGCTCTTGAGGGAAGTGCTTAATCCCTAACTGCTCCAAGTGGAACCATTCAGAGCCAACAGTATAATACTGCGGTTGTACTCGATAGCTCCCAGGTGTGAAAAGTGTGTAACAGAGTGATTTTGAAGGAGTTGCTGAAAATGAGCATATGAACTCAGCTCATCTTCCCGAGGCGAAGAGAAGCAAAAAAAGAGAAGACATATACACACTCCCCAGTCTTCTCTCACTTACAAGTGTCAAGAGTCTCTCCTTTAACTGAAGCCTACTCTCTTTTCTTACACACACATCCACAGATTTTTCCTTTGCTGGGCCCTACTACACCGACTGCTCAGGTATATGGCCGGACTATGTCAGCTCGTATCATATGTCAACTCATTCTTCCGTGACAATGATGCTGACATATTTGGATTAGAAGGAAGAGTTGGTTCAGCAAGCAAGATGCTCCTAATTTCTCTCTAAATTGCATCAACATATGACACAGCTGCGTCACACCAAACGATGAGCTTTGCAGGCAGAGGTACACAGACAAAAAACAAAAAACAAAACTGATGTGAGAAAGTGAATGTTAAGGAGGAACAAAAGTGTAAAGAAAATGAGCCAAGGAAGCACCGCTGTCGTTGATGAGGAAAAAGAACATGAATTAATTTAAAGAAACTACCAGAAAACTAAGAAGCCTGCCAAAAACATACTTAGTGGAGAAATGTTTACTACACATGCTACACAGCCTGGATGTAAGTTATGTCTGAAAAAGACATGATTGGTCTAAATGTCACCTATTGACAGAGGTAATGAGTTTTCCATTGCTGATATCATGACCAATTTTTATTTCACCTTTGCTTTGAGCTTCTAAGAGCAGTTCTGAATTGGGGCATTTAAATTATTAAAATTTACAAGCAGCATTAATTTTATCTGAAAATGTTTTCAAAAAACTATTGCTGGAATTTGAATAAAAGCCCTCACAAATAATGCAGCAGTTGATTAGACTTGCCTTAATAAATGCAATGGTGAGATTGGAAATTGCTGAAGGGACTGTCATTCACTTATTTTACAATAACCCAGCCCATTTTCATTATAGACAAAAATACAAGCACAAACATATTCACACACACACACACACACACACACACACACACACACACACACACACACACACACACACACACACACCACTCTATTGCTCTTCTCACCCTAACCAAGGCTCTCTGTCTTTACATCCTGGTCGCTGTAACCAAAATATTGACGTTCATTAGTCAGATGCATGTCAAAGGAAGCCAAAGGATTAGATTCAGATGGCGGATGGGAAGCCAAAGGGCTGCTAATGAAATCTGGACCACAGAATGGAGGCTGAGGGATCTGAGGGAGGGAAGTGTGGTAAGAAGCACACACACACACACACAAGAATCCATAGACGAACACACATGCTTAAGGACTCATATATCCACACAAAAATATTGGTATATGCACATGGGCTCACACATGCATTCATACATGATAGTTTCCCGGAGTCGTGCAGGGACAGACAGACACACACACAGACACACACACACACACACACACACACACACACACACACACACACACAAACATATTCACACAGGCAGAGTGAGGCAGAAGACCGCAAGGCTCTGTGTTGAGGTTAGGCTTCGTTTCATCTCTGGCTGAGGCCTAAATCTCCTCAGACAGGGGCCTCGCTTTGACACATTCCCCCAGCAGCCAAGCTCTCACCCTGGCATGTGTGAAGCTCTGAAGCTGTGGTTAACACTGGGCTTTTTCAGCATTTTACTGTTTTTTTCCCATCCATTTTTATCCTCTTTTTTTCCCTCTAATAAAAGGGCTCTTTTTCTGTAAGTGTTTCATCTGCATGTCTCTGGTGTATCTCATTGTGTGTTCGTAATGGGCTATATGCACTGTATGCATGCATCTGAACAGATGCGTGTGTGTGTCTCTTTATGTATGTCTAACATTTCTCTCTCTCGTTGTTCTTCTGTGTTCTCTTAGTCTCTGATTCGTCCCCTAACACATAACAGGATATTGAACTGTGGTGTTGGCTTAGAGAGCAGGCAAACTGATATTCATCTGGGATAAATATAGAAAACAGACACTTTCATAGGCCCCAAACTATGAAAGTTTATAAGAACAAGAGAGCTTTGAAGCAGATGGGCTTTGATTTTGACAGCTGATAGCACTGTGCTGTTGTGTTTTGTTCATAGCTTAATAATGTGGGTTCTTTTTGGTTTTTGCATTTCGCAGATGATGAGTATCCCCCTGTTAGCTGTAGTTCTGGTTAATATTCAGATTCTGTTGTCATTTTGTGCACACAATATTTTTAGTCTAGTAAATCAGTTTTTGAACTCCTGTGTAAGAGGGTCAGACCTAAAGGATCAGTTCATTCAAAACTATGACAGGAGAAGATACACATTTCCCATGAATCTATAAGCACTGTGTCTTGGGGAAAGAAACAGATAACTAATTTGTCCATAAGATTCGTGCTCTCAAATGATTTTGTGTGCACAAATTACAGTAAGATAAAATAATGTCACACCATACTATTAAAATTTTGTGTGAATGGAATGTTGTTTGACAGACAAAATTGAAAGTATTAAAAAATAAATTGCAGTAAACTTAGAAATAATTATGTCTGACAACTTCAACTGTAATTTTGCACTACATCAGGCTATGCATTGGTAAAGTATATGTGCACCTGACTAATAGCAGCTAAAGCCAGCCAGCACTGCTGAAATGAATCCGATAACCCAACAGTATTTATAAGATGAATTCAGTATCTGAGGCACCTCAGTATCAAAATCACAGCTCCTGGCCTGCAGCTACTGTAACACTCGAAGTCCTCCTCCTGGAGAAGACACAACAACCTGCTATTTCACTGTCTGCTTTTAAAGTAACATTCATTCGGTATTACTAGTTTGTGCGCACAAATTGTGTGACTTGAAAGAAGTTCTCTGTATTATCTAGCCATGTAGTTAGTTTGGGTTTTTGTTTGCTTAGCTTTTGAGAAACCTCATTGTCAAACACTTTTAATTGGGACATTTTATTCAGTCAAAATATTTCTTCTGAAAACTGTTCACAGTGAGGTTTCTGGATTTTTCAGAATAATGAGAACAGTGTTTCTGTAAAGACACACATTGCTGTTGGAGTTTTCATGGACAGATATCTCATAATTTGGTAAGAGACGAAATGTGTATTGTTTGCCATTTGAGTGAACAACCTTTCAATAGTTCATCTAATATGTAGGCTTTTATACATGAACTCTGTATATGATGATATAGGACAGTATGCTCAGGGCTGCAAAGAAAGCTATAAGAAAATGCAAGTATTCACTGATTCTTTATCAGATTAGTTATCAATGCCAGATAATGAGATGAAAATGAATTTTGCAGTGATTGCTTTGCTATCTAAAATATGCTAATGCAATCATCCTTATCCAATTACTTCATTTGTGAAATCAATGTACCCTTATTTATCCAACATTATGCTGCTAATGGCAATTGCATATGCATTGAGCATTTTATATTCCCCCAGCTATTGTACACAGTATTTTACTGTATGTCCTGCTGCAACTCAGTGTTGACACTGTGGTAGGCCAATATTTACAGAGTCCTCTTCCTGCTCTGTGTGTCTGGATATGTTTTTCCAATTCTAATTGGAATTTTAATTGCAATGAGGATTAAAGCTAAGTGTTATGGATAATTGACTGACAGAGCACAAGGCAGGCGACACACGCTGGACTAATCCTGCTTCCTGTTTTTCTTCAACTTCAATGGGTGTCCTTTATGGTGACACATTCAGTATTTAGGGCTAATAAGAGGTTTTAATCTTTAGTGGTTTAGTGGTGGGAGAGATGGTGATTGTGGAGAGGGTCCTCGTTGGATTTCTGGTTCAAAACTGTACTTTGAGTTCCTTCTTGAAACACGGGCACAATTAGACGTTGGGGGGATTGTAGGGAAATTAAACAACAATCATTGAAACAGGGTAACAAGTTCAATGTTACACATGATTTAGTTTCAAGCACTCATATTTAGGCTTTCTGCAAATCTGGATTTTGTTTAGGGGAAAATTGTTGAAATTTTACCCTTCTTCTTTTGGCATGGCACACTAAAACCAAATGCCTTTCTTTCTCTCCCATGTTACCTTATTAGAGTATGTGTTCCTATTACTGTATGTTGCATCATCAAGTGATACCTGTGATTAGAGTTTACCCAAATTAGTTTTGAAGGAATACTCAGCATTATACTAATGCAGCCTGTTTAGATTACAACAGTTGGCTGTGATCTGTGTAAAATTTCATTTAGCTCCTCTACATTATATTTAACATAATCATTTTGCTATGCATGAAATATGTATTCTTAAGATGAACTCACTTTTCATCGCTGTGTTTATTTCTATTTAATTCTAAAAAATGTCCTCTTTAGGCTGGGAGGTAAGTGACCTAGAGACATAAGAGCAATGACAACCGATTTAATAATCAAGCTTTGTGCAATTAAAGAAAAGTTTAATCAAAACGAATGATTAATGTGACAGGTAGTTTTATATAAATGACATAGGTGGATATGTACAGTATTTGCATGTATAATGTCAGTATACAGTATATCCTGGCTTTGGGTGTTATTAATAAATTGATCATAAAATGGGATCTGATCTTCATCTAGGTCACAACAATAGACAAATACAGTGTGCTTAAACTAATACCACACAAAAAATTACATGTGTTCACGTTTTTATTGAACACACCATGTAAACATTCATTCTAAAGGGTTTACATACTTTTTCCTGCCACTGTATAGTGTCTGATTGTTCCTGACACTATGTGACTGATTTTAACTTTTTAGGGTGATGGCCTGTGGAAAAAAACTGTTCTTGTGTCTGGCAGTATTGGTGTTCAGCATGAGGTAATGAAAAGTAGTAAGCATTTGCATATAGCTGGATTGGTATCAGCTCTTTTATTCCTCTTGAATATCAGCGGCTCGTCAGCTGCTTGGCTACCAGCTGACTAGTAACATCCAATCATGTTAATGCAGGGGTTTGAGGCAGTCACTATAACCTGACACATCTTACTGTCTACACTGCTGACACATTCATGTCATCAATATCTGTCTATCCACCCAAATTATATTTACAGTAGAGGGTTAAAAACAGAAAGCAAACAAACATGGAGACAAAGAACATTAATCACAACTGTTACAGCGTATAGCATCTGTTTCTTTGGAAGTACTCAAACAATTGAAATGGTAGCATCACCATCATAAAGTGCTTCTGAGCAGTGCAGTGAGAAGTTCAGGCTCATTGCGCATTTAGGGCATTTATTGCCCTTGGGACAGAGGAAATTATAAACAGTTTGTTACCCTGGGGAACCTGTATATCTGCCCAGAAGTGAGAAGAACAAATTCCTCTAAGAGTAGGTGGTAAGAGCTGGCTTTTGCAAAACATGTCTATCATAGATGTCTGCCCACAAAGGTTGCTGCATACCAGTTATTTTGCTGATTACCTTAGCAATGTTAGAGATGTTAGTAAGGTTCCCATACCAAGAGAAACAACAAAAAATTAAAATGGACGCAAAAAATAAAAATAAAATAGAGTAATCAGTTTTCCACATTATAGTCTGTGTACAAAGTGATGTCTTAGAATACCTTTTTGTAGATAGCAAATATGTTGAAGTCATAGTTCAAGTTCCTTCATTCAATACGGCCATTCATTATTGTTGCAGAGGTTGAGTTGGAGGTTTTCATAAAGTTGATGGCCACATTTTAAGTTCAGACTTCAGAAAGTGGTTGTCATACCACTCAACAAAGTCAGCCCCATCTTCCTCCTTATGTGTTCAGCTTTTGGTATTGTTGACTTTACTAAGACTCATATTGTTTAAACCTCATTGCTGCTTGTATTCTTTCAGAACTCATTTAAAGAGCAGAATGTATCCATTTGCTAAAAATGGTCGATTTCTATAGTAAAAAGCTGTATTTAAATTCTGTTCACTGTTTCAGTGTTGTAAAGCACAGATTGGAGGATGCCACAGAGCTGCCATCAAGCTTAAATGCTGCTAACCCACATGTTTTGACACTCGCTGGATAGTTGAAATAAACTTTAAATCAATGGTGGGGCGAGCTGGATAACTTCAACTTTGTTTCATTTCCCCTCAGTCTCTGTGACTGGGCAGACAAATCAATGGAGCAAACATTCTATTACATTGGAAATATCGCCATCTAGCCTATAAGTCCATCGTAGGTGGTTGTTATGTTGTTGTGTATATTCCAGCCCCTCACCTCAATGAGAAAGCTACCTAGCTAACCAACTTAAGGACTCTGGAAATAACACAGTTATTCAAGTAAACATCAGCTGCCATTCACAGAAAGTGGAGCAAAAGCATCTCAGGTGTTGTTTCAAGTTTGTGAATCTGCAGTGGCAACACTGACACTAGGAGTAAGGAATGAGTGATATGCTCAGGTGATTAGCCTAACATGTTTTGCTGGCAGGCTAGCTAGTGTTAGCTAACATTAGCTGTGATTAGTTGGCTAGAAGAAATAAGTGGATGATACCGAATGGCCGAAACTTGTTCCACTCCTGTTGCTCCTGGAGCATGTGTCAAATGAGGCATATCACGTGAGTGATGACGTCTGAAGCTTCAAATGTACAATTTAATTAAGTTACTCTCCAGTCAAATCACTTTGCAACTCATGTCATCAGTAGTTGAAGTGGAAAAGAACAGGTGCCAGTACTCCACATTGCATGTTGGCATCTGTGTCATGGTACGTCAAAGACAAAATTGTAGAAGTGCTCGTACCAGCTCACTGGAAGCACTGCATGCCATGAAATGTGACATAAATTTTAAGCATGAAGTTTAAAACCATAAGCCCACAGTGGCACTGGGGCAGCACATACGCCAAGATGTGGTGTCAGCACGGCGTCTTGGGTCTCTTTTGGTTGTCAGAAGAGGCACTAGCCTTAGCATCAGCTAACTAGCAATTGAAAAGGCAAGAGGCTAACAGATGCTTCAGAAATCATACTGAACAAACTTGGTTAGTTACAGTCACGGAATGTAGATTTCAGTCATGGGCTGTATGATAGTTCAGTGTTTAGTTCTTGCTAACTTTTCAGTAATCACAGCGAGAAAACTACTACAAACATTTATAAAAGTTTATTTGTATACGATTTCGGCTTGTTTGTCTGTCATCTTGACCACTTTTCATAAGCTGCAGCTGCGCTGGCTTATGGGTAATTGGCAGCATCAAGTCAGCGTCGATGCTTCCTTCAAAACCGGCCGTTACGGGACCAGTTTGAAGGCATCTCAGGAGACAGGAAGAGATCATTCGAGCTGTTTGGAACTGTTTTGAAGCCTCGCTGTCCTGTTAGACACCTTCTGAGACAGCAGTTTAGCCCATTTTGAATACAGCCATTGTATTGTCCTGCTTCTGTGTCTTAGTTTCATTCTGGTCCGCTTGCTGGTTTGTTATCTCCGTGTCCTCATCTGTTTTTGTATTTTGATCGCAATATGTTTGGAGCCCGTCTGTGTCAAATTCCGGTTTTGTCTGTCTGTTTACTCCATGTGTCAGTGTCTTGCCTTGTTTCCTGTTTTATTCTGAAGTTGTCTGCATTTGCTTTTTGTGTCTAGGACTAGTTTTGCTTCCTGTTCTGTTTTTTTACTTTGATGTGATCCACCTGTTTAAAGTTCCCACCCTGTTTTACATTCAGTCTGTGTTGGATCATTGTAGCTTGATGTGCTCTGTCTTGTGTCGTGTCGTATCCTGCCTATTCATTTGGATCTTTGCCTTTTTGAATTCTCCTTGGATCAAGTTTTTGTTGACTCTTTTCATTTTTCATTTAATTCTGTCCCTGCAAGTAAGCCTCCGTTCCTCAGTTTGTTCCTGTCCTAAATAAAATATCAACTACTGCATCTGCCCGCTCCTGTGTCCTGCATTTGGGTCCTCTACCTGTTCACACACAAGACCACCCTTGATTGCATAAAGCTGCTGTAATTGGGGAGCATGCCCATGAAACGCCCTAGGTTTGCGACAGAACCGTTCTGCTACAAGACGACATTCAATTTAGTCACTTTGGAAATGGTGTCAGATTATCTGTTCTTCCGGAGCTTGTCATGCTGCTGGACAGGTGGTCAAGATGATCATGATGGAGCTGTTGAATTTGGTTCAATAAATAGACTTCCTGTGTTATAAACATGCCAGTGGGAAACGACGAGTGAGCAGCTATGTGAAACAATGCAGACAAATTATATTTACCTGTGTAAATGTATTTAATAGGCAGAAAGGTCACTGTAGCATAGACAGCCCATTTTGAAAATGTCCCTGTGACAGAGAGGCTCCTTCACTGAGTGCAGGCAGTGCACACACACACATACACAAATACGCACACACTAACTCCCCGCTCCCTTCCAGCCTTAATTAAGCCGTTCATAAACCTCGCTATTGTGTATTTTTCCTCTGCCGTTTTCATAGCGCGATCAAGGGTGCACACTTGGTAGCTGTACTCTTCTTTTTTACATCCATTTAAACAAACATCTTAAACACTTACTATGTGTCGAGATGCACTGTAGGTTCGCTCTGTTGTTTCCCGTCCGGTTTGGCAGTCTTTTAAATAGCATGTTCTTGCGTGCTTTCATGGTCACGTGAACTGCACAATTATGGTTTTTGGTGGAAATAATAGTCATTTGTGTTGCAAATAACTGTTTCAGGGAGAGTAAAATGTTTGTGGAGATGCATATAATTATTCTTGTAAATATATTGGAATGTAATAGATGTAAATCCTTTTCTCTAGTTAGTAAAATGTGTGCATTGTATTTTGTAAATAATTGTTAAGTCTAGTGGGAGGGGCTACTGGCTTTAAAAGTGGCAGGTTTGGGCCTGTGAAGTTAGTCTTGACCTGGTTACAGAGGAGGTAACTAGTGATCTGTATTATTGTAGGGAGAAAGATAAGTTGCATGATTGAAGAACTCTTACTGTAACATTATTATTGAGTAATTTTTCACCAGTTGTGTTATCAGGGTTTTTTTTTCTTAATACAAGATATATTCACTGTTTGCACCTTGGAGGCCGGCATCAGAAAAATCACATCACTATTTTTCAACTACTTTGCCTGTGTTTTCCCAATTTTTGAGGAGTATGGAATAGAGCCCTCCCTAATTGTGGCATCATCAAATCATCATATTAAAGATGATCTACAGAAACAGTTAAATAACTGATCTAACATCATCCTATCAGTTAATAATGGCACTGCCTCTGCTGCAGCTGTGATATGTCTCTCAGGTTTCATAACCAAAGATCTCTGGAGAAAAACTGACAGGGCACCTGTTTCTGCCTTTACTTTGATTGGCAGTAATCATCTTAGTCATCAAAAGGATTAGCGCAGACAAAATGTTCTGTCAGGAATATTAGTCAGTTTGAGGTGCAGTTAACCACAATTTCAGCATTTCTGTCCCTCAAGTCAAAGCTATCTGGCCTGTTAGTGCCTTTCTAATTTAAAAAGACACTCAGTGTGGTTTCTGATATGCTGCCATAGTGCACAGCAGTGTCATATAAAATGATTTTTTTCTTGTCGTACATGAGGATTTCACCTTAATAAGCCAATGACTATGTGCTGAATTGCTGGCAGACTTTAAACACTCTGTTGTGATGTAATCGGCTGGTGCTGTCAGAGAAGAGACAACTTGATTGCATGTAAATCCTCTTGGTAATGGACCTGACTGATGACATTTGGGTTGGAATCAAATCATGTTGGATGCAATGATCGTGCACAGGGTGAAAGCAATCAAAAGCGATCCTTAATCCAGTTAGTATTTAACAGACTGGTGATTAGACTGGTGTCAAATCAGGAACATCACTGCATGTGGCCATCAGAAGACACCGTCAACCACGATCAGATGAATAGGCAGAAAATCCACAACTATAAATGATGTTACATCACCTTATCATCACAGAGTATTTATACATGTCTAAAAGAAGGCTGCTTTATAAGCTCACCCTGTAAATGATCTTTTGCCTTATGTAACTTGTCTGCTGGCATGTATGGATTCAGTTAGGCCCTTTACTGTACCTTCCTGTTTCATTTGAGAAAAATAACTCAGATGTGTAAGTGTGTTCTAATTCTTCTATCATTGTATCAAAGACCAATTTGGGGTTTTGGAACATAAGGACCAATCTTTGCATCCTCAAAGGGAGGTGGACTTGTTAACGTTATGGTGCTTTCAGACCAAAAGCGAAAAGCGAGCGTTCAGGGTTGTGAGTTTACATACAAAGTCAATTCAAAGATGCGTAGAGCTGCGATTTCCTGTCGGGCGCGAAGGGGGCAGGGCTGGCGATGCAAAGGTAAAGCGAAGGCAACGCGAAGGAATCCGCGAGTTGATTATTTTCAACTCGCATGGCGCTGAGTCGCAATAGCTTATCAGCATTGAGATTGTCCGTACGTCACCAACAGCTTCAGAGCGTTGTGTGGAGAGGGCCAGGCAGAGCAGGTGATTGAAAATCTCCAGGACAGCTGAGAGCTGCTAAACGTGGGCTAGAGGAGCAGGGAGCAGCACTTCAGCTTTCAGACAAATAAACACCTGTGGTCAGACTGGACTTTGCTCTGACAACTACGCCGTTTGCTCGAGGGAGGAGCTCGGTGTAAACTGCTTTTATTAAATTAGTTTTTTCAGGGTATATACAGGAATCTTGAAGTAAAATTCAATACCTTTTCAAGACTTTTTCAACATATTTTAAGACTGCTGCGCCACTTTGAGCAAACCGATTAAATCAGCCACACATCTTTTAAAAGGGACATTTGAGTTTTTAAACATAACATATTTATTGCCATATATGTCATCAGGTTGTAATGACACCTAAAAATTGAGGCATTCACCAACTTTCTCAGTGGCCTATAACAGCCTGTATGGGCCAACTGTTTTTTATGTGAAGGACTGTTCAGATTTCCTGCAAAAAGCAGCTGTCTTACATAAGCTATGACGTTTATGTACGCAACATTACAGCAAATCCTGTTAAACAAATTGTAATTTTGTGTTTTAGTTGGTTTAAACTTGATAATGTGAGCTTGCCTGCAATGATATGTGTGATAACTTTCATCGACCACTTGATCAATACAAAAAAAGTCAAACAGACCAGGAGGGAACAAAGATGAAGAGAATAAACTGAGTGATGAATAACGTAAGTAGCGTAGGTGGTGTAGCACAGACACAACCTGGAGGAGGAATTAGTCTAAATGACTGTTTTAGTATAATATAGCATTAAAAGTAAAGTATATTGTTAATTTATTAGTAAACGTTAAGTTTGATATAAATATTTTCTTTATGTTACTATAGTCAATATGATTTAATATAATAGTATATAACTTACCGCTACTATAATATTAATTCAAATTACAGCTATTTCAGTTTCAGGTTGTTGTTTTTAACCGTTTATGCAAAACACTGAGTTCAACATTTATAAAGTTTGTTGCAGCACACCAAACGTTTTTTAAATCCAGCTCTATCAAGACTGTGATTGATCTGTTTACAGAAAGTGACTGTGACGAGATTATCGGTTTTATGAAAAGTTGAATATGTTTCAATAAAAGCCATCGATATAACTAAATAGCCAGCTAACGTTACCCAAACCCACATGCTCCATGAATTTTCCCTGTTGTCTTCTGTCTTACCGATTCAGCCGCTAGTGGCGCATCTCACTCTTGTTTTTCACGAACGGGGCTGTTCAAGTGGCCACAGAGCGACCGGCCAACCAGGTTGATCCGGTTACTCCTGATCGCCATTCCGACTATGTTTTGGACGATCAGCATTGATGGTCCGCATTGATGGATTTGCACGGATCTATTTTTTTGGAGTCGCACGGTAGATCCCTGCGCCTAACGTTACAGAAACGATTCACACAGTCGCTACTCTCTGCCTGTCTAGTATTTTTGGCTTTAAATAAATACGTTCATCTAAACTTAGCAAACAAACTTCTGGACAAACAGCATTTTCACATTAAAAAAAATCTTCAAAATTGAATACCTTGTTAAATGGCGATTAATACTTTTTAATGGCCTTAATTTTCGCAAAATTGATTTAAGACTTTTTGAGATTCCGTGGACACCCTGTTTTTACTTAAGTTTTTAGGATTAAAACGTTGATTTATCTTTTCTCCGTGCACATCCAGTTTCAAGGTTGTTAGCGTCGTTTGGCACTATTTCATATTTACATTATTTATTTACATATTTAAGCGACAGAGGCAGGAAACAACACTTTCTATAGTGCAACATGATGTTATTAGTGCTATTTTAATCGTATTAACGATTAAAGATTTTAATCATGATTAATCGCATGATTTTCTGCGATTAATTGCATAGTTATGTGCAAAATTGTATAATGAATTCTAAAGCAGTGTATTGTGCAGTTTTAATTTAAATGTACTGCTATATACACAAAAGTGCAGTAACGTGGTTTGCAAACAAATAAGGTGCTTTTAAAAAAAGGACAAAACTGGACATTGCTGGCAGAAAAAAAAGCGAGGAGATTGAACTGAGTTCAGAAAACGTGTAAGTAACTTTATTCCCGCTATCGATGTACTTTACTGTGACCTAGTTAGCATAGCATAGCCCTGTTTGATCCGAACTCCATTCAGAAAACAAAAGTTGGTGGCCTCCTGTCTTTGCATGAATTCATATGTTTAACAAAACTGCATCATATTGTCGTTATTTCAGCATCATTTTGATTTTTTTATTGCTATTTAATCCCAGCAAAATGTTTACTTAGGGTTCATACAGCTGTAGTAATGGCAAGTTGTGTTTATTCACGTCATCATGTTAAAATCGCCTTCTCGCGTTGTGTGTGAACACTTGCAGCGAATGTACTCACGTGAGGAAAGGAGAAAATTTGTGTGTGGTCTGAATGTGGCATTAGATTAAAGTTTTTACGGTAAGAGTAAAGATTGGGAAATGTTAGGGCAGGGCAAACAATCAATCAAGGGACAGGAAGAAAATCTACAGAGGACATAACAAGAATCATACTTTCAAAATAAAACAGGAAATTACAAAAAACAAAAACAAAACAAAAAGCTGTGCATGTGTTTCTTAATTTGCTGGTTTATCTATTTGCATTTGTTTTTTTAAAGTTGTAGTGCATTGACCTCTCAGGGCCACCATATTGACATACTGGATTCTAAGTAAGAAGGTCATTCAGTTAATTTATGGCACCAATAAAATGGACCAAACTAAGAGTCATCAAACACATAAAATTGAGGGGGTAAGAAAACAAAACTATGGTAAGTCTGAAGAAATTACTCTTGAACTGCCTACTAAGGCTTAGAGAGTCCAAGTCAAGTCTCAAGTCTCTAATGGTTATGAGTGTTGTATCACCTGCTGCGTTCCCTTCAGGCTGCATATGACATCTCTATAAAGAATTCTGTTATTCACTGACAGAGCACAACCATGTAATGTGTAAACCTGTAAACCTGTAGCCTGTTTGGAGCCACCATTAATAGTTAATGCTGATGGCAAATCGGCCTCTACAAGTTTGGCAAGTAAACGCTTGTTCATCTTTTCATAACGAACGACAGTCGGAGTTAAACTCCCATAGGTCATAGCTAAAGCAAGAAGCAAGCTAACGTTAGATGGCCAATGCTAAGCTAAACATGTTTACCAACCTATTTTGCATTCGGTGCTTCTTTTGTTTGGGCCTTGTTGTATGAAGTTTTAAAGACAAAGTTTATGTTGTATGGCACAGCAGCTGCTGGTGTTTGTTGTCCTCGCTCACGTTTGGCCATGCGCAGCAGATACATATTATGTGTTGGATAATAGGTTATATGTATTGAAGGGAGGGGAATAACAGCAAGCTCATAAGACTTCCTAAAAATAAACATTGCTCACGAGTCCCACACCCCGCGTCCAAGTCATGTCTGAAGTCTTTTGATGATGAGTCTCCAGTCAAGTCTGAAGTCACTGTGTGTGCGACTTAGGTGCGCTCAATCTCAAGTCTCTATCTCTGCTAAAGGTGTTCGAAGTGCCACAGATCTCAAATCCAAAGGGACTGAGTTCCAAGGTTTTAGAAGCCAAAACCTCAAAGAGGCAGTCTCCTTTAGTTTTAAGCCTGAAGCCAGGTACAACCAGCCACACCCTCAGTGACCTCAGTGGTGATATAAGGCTGTAGTAGCTCACCAATGCTGGTAGTTGCCAAGATGATGAGGCATTTTGATTACATGGAGTTCCTGTTATTTTGTTCACTTTGTGTACCTGCCAGTCCAGTTGTTTTCCTCCTTGTCTCCCTGTAGCAATGAGCCCTGAGCCTGTCAGATATCTACCATTCGAATATGGGAACATAAAAAAACATTTCGAAGGCCAGATTAGTCTCTGACGCCTTTTACATTTTATGTTTTGACAATATTCTCATCAGATAAGACATGAAATGTTTCTGAGAAAATCATCCTGCTGATTTTGTCAGCAGGGAGCAACAGAGAGAACAACAGGGCATAGAAGGCAGCACAAGAGGAACAGAAACTGAGAGAGCGAGTCAAGGAGAAGGGGAGGAAAATAATGATGGGAAGGTCGAGAGAGAACAATAAAGTGAGAGAGTGAAGAGACAGGGAGAGGGGTAAATGATGAGATTGCAAAAGAGAAGGGAGTGGACCAGAGAAAAAGACTGAGATACAGACTCAACTAGATTCAGTATTATCAGTACTATTTCACGTTCAATATATTTTCAGTACATTTCATATATTTATTAGCCAAGGGAAATGTCAAACACACCACATTGTGGAAATAAAATTTTTTGCTTATGCAAAAAGGAGAAATAATATTTTATTACAACATCTGAATGACAAATGTAACCTGGCACAGTTTACATCAGATATAATAAAATGTATTTAATAGAGATGCATGCACAAGAACACACGGTGATTCATGGTTTTCATAGGTCGCAGCAGTTTATTTGTGCCACAATTTGACAAGAAAAGGACTACAAAGAAATCACTTTTAGCAGTTTTAATTTAAATGTACTGCTATATACACAAAAGTGCAATAACGTGGTTTGCAAACACTTTAAGACAAATAAGATGCTTTTACTAGCTGTATTCCCTTTACACAGTAGCAATAAGACATTTCTTGTAAATCTCAACTTAAACGTTAATCTTTTTCCCCTGCCAGGGCATTACCTTTTATCTAGCTTGTTAAATCCAGTTACCATCAGAGTCCAGAGCCACAATCATAACAGGCACCTTCTGAGCAACAGGTTAATATATATAAATTTGTTTTCTTTTTTTTTTTTACTGGACAGGTATCAGCAGTAAGATTTTTCTTTTATTAGAGAGCAGCATAAACAGTCTAAGTTCAGTAGAAAGTGTCCATGTTTGAGGTGAAGTGATCGCCTTACGCACACACACCCGCCTGCTGCCGAAGCTGAATTGTACTTTTTGTACGTAACGCACAGCACAAATCATTGGAAGAGAGACTGATCCTTGCTGTTTGTGAGTTTCCAGAATCTATTAATGTTTACTAAATAGTTATCAGGACATCAAGAGGAGGGAATTTCACATGGCAGACCATTCCCGCAAAACTAGATGTAGGCCTATCAGGTAAAGTTGTGTATAATTTTAACTTAAGTTAAATAGGCTACAGCTGTGTAGTGCAAAGAAGCTTTTGCCATGTTACTATCCACAGAGCGCCTGCCGTTTATTCGCGGAGCACTCGTCTCCCTGTCTGTTCACCGGAGCAAAGAGCAACCCCACGGGCCAAGGACTAAGACCGACATCTTCCCCAATACTAATCAGCATGCAGTGTGTACTATCCACTTGGCCATGGCATTTGATTGCTTGTCTTGCTTTTGTTAACGTGCGATAAAATAATTGTTGCGTTAATTAATTAATGCGTTAACGGGATAATAACGCGTTAACTGAGGTTGTAACACAACTCCAGCAAAGACAGCAAACAAGCCAACACCCTGAAATGTCAAAGTAATGACGCAGTACTTGGATACTTTAATTGTGATGTAATTAGTCTTTTCAAATCATCCAGCAGACTACTCATTATTTTTTTATACAAAGTAATTACATTACTTTAATCATAATGTGAAATGCGTTACTACCAAGCACTGACTGGGAACATGTTAGGTAAGGTGATTGATCGATCATGGTGCTTTTCATTTTAAATGCTTTAATGGTTCCCAACAGGAAAATTAACAAAGCTCTGACTCAGAAAGATTCTAAACATGTAAATAAACACTTCTGTCTTCAGAAAAGAAAATATATCATCCCATCATCCCTTCCCATCTCTTCCCCTGTATCACCTCTGTAGGTTAACTTGTAAGTCGATAGGAAGATGCGCACTGACGTTTGACATACTGACACCGGCACAGCCTGCGGCGATATGACCGCTAAAGAGTTCCAATTTTAGGAAGGCAAACAATCCAGCAGGCAAACATACCCTGCATGGCGAACAATGACATTTTGTGTTCGTCTTATCAGAGCAAATAAATATTGGCTTAGCACTGATGGAGGCTTGTGGGCCGGATGCTGTTTGTGATTCTGGGAATCAAGTGCCGAGGGGTCCAAAGGCGTGTTGTTGCTTTCTATCCGCAGTCTCCCAATGAGGAGGAATCTATCTCCCTGACCTCAGCTAACACCCCCAGACATGCTGATAAACACTGAATATTTATCATACACTCTCTCACTCTGTCTCACACACACATAGTCTCCCTCTATCTCTCCCAGGGAAATTCAAATATACGTGCCGCTCTTTGTCTCACACATATTGTCAAAGACAGATACATAAACAGTAGTTATCCATGAACACTCTCTAACACACACATACACACACACACAACACACACACACACACACACAGGACTTTTAATATTTAGCAAAAGATGATGCAAGTGTGTTGAAACTTACACGGACTGAACGAAAAGATGGACATTAGTTTTGTTTTGTTGTGGTGAAGCTTTCAAGAACAACACGTTTAAGAGGACATCTGTACACTGAAGAAACCACAAAGACCTGTTTGATGATTCCAGCTGATACTCACACAGAGTTTAATTGTTAAGGTGATCAGCCATGACAAAGTGGAAGCAAAAAACAATTAAGTAAATCAATAGATCATTAGCATAATAATGCCAACATCACAAACATCAACTCAAAACATCTTCTAAAAGGTCATTCACAGGTATTGAGTCTTGTTGAAACTTTACATTTTAGTCATGTATGCTGTTTTCCAGAATGAGAAGCAAAGGCTCACTACGCAGAGCTTTTGACCAGTTGGCTTACAATTCAAATCAATCAACATACTATCAGAGAAACCAAATGTTGATTGTTTGGACTATATATTCATCAGTATGAGCAAAGAGTATTTTTTCTTGTATTATTTAAACCTTTAGGCTTGCATTTAAACTATACAGGTTAGTTTTTTCAAATCACAATCAGCGCAGCAGAAGTCAATGTGGACTTAAGCATTGAACACTTTCCGTTGCTTTGACAAAAATGCATTCAGTGACCACATCTTTCAAATTTCTAAAAGAAATAAAAGAAAATCATTATGTATAAATTCCCAATTGGGCACTGAGTGCCTATTTTTATTCCTTGATGACCTCTATAAAAGACTTGTGTCAGGTGGGGAATGTTTTGCAGATATAGCAGACGATGTGGCGTTTAATTGTTCTCTTCCGGTCACAGAGTGGTTTACAACCCATCCCAGGATGGTGTCACTTTTCCTTCTATCTTACTCTGCATTCCTCAGCCCACATAGATGAAATCTTTTCCTCATGCCGGTGGACAGTTTATCATCACCAGCCACATGATTAGATGTCCCTCTTGGACACAGTGTATGCTTGAAGTCTGGACACATCTGCAGAAAATTATCAGGGATGGATCAGGTATTGCAAGAGAGGACATAAGATGTGAAGGTGACAAGAACTTGCGGCCAAATACAGATGGCAGGATTGACTGGCACTGTTGTATTGCTATATTTGTAGCTTTCATCTACTAGGGGTGTGCATCTTCACTGGTCTCAGGATTCGATTCCATTATGATTGCCAGGTCAATGATTCGATTCGATTCCTCAATGCGTCAAGATGCATCACCTCAAGGGTGGGAATTTCTAGGTACCTCATTACGATTATGAGGGCTACGATGCGATTGTAAAACGTATAGGATAAATATGTATTTTTCTCACTGTTTGACTATTTGGTAATGAAATGTGGCTATTTAATGTTATTCCATATAAATGTATATGTGCTAACATTGCATAGCATTTTTACATTATTACAGCATCATTACTGACCACTGCTGTAGCTATTTTCATTTCTGAGGCTGCTGCTATAAGTTTAGAGTCAGATACTTGTTGAACTACGCACTTTACAATGGTCCAGCCAAATCACGGACACTCTACCTAATATTTCGGCTTTCCGAGCACCAAAGCAAACAAACTATTTCATTTTTTATACTATTATACTATTGTACTTTGTTAGAACTTGAAGTTACCAGGGCTCACTAAACTTTTTTATATGTATGCAGTGAACTATGGCATTCTGGAAAACAAGAATAATAATTATTTAACCAAAATGACTATGACTAATATTATTAGAAATGACAAGGTTTTTCCTCCGTAGCCCCACAAGGAATATGTTGGAGAATATGTCTAGTCCTCCTTCACTGCAGGTAACCTACATAGTGCGGTAAGACTAAGTCTATATTGTCCAGTATGTCTCCCTATAGGGTGATGTGTTAATTTTGCGTTAGTGTGGCAGGACTTCCCCATTGTTGAGTTAAAAGAGCTCTGTCCCCAGGTCAATAGTCGTGTTCAAGCTTTCAGTTACTCTGCCTCTAAGTGGGAATTGGTAAGCGATTCTTGTGGCTTTTCCAAAGAGCTGTGTGTTTAATAGGCAGGAACTTGAAAGGTTGCATGCTTAGTTAGAACATACTGATGTCTATTTGAAAGATTGTTAAAACTGTGTATTATAGAGCCCCAGATTTCAGTGTGCTGAAATAGAAAGCCTGAGGAATCTCTTTAATTGGCTCAACCTTTGATCGTAGAACTAGTGTTACAATGTGTAACCATTAATTTTGATCTCAATAATGTTAGATTTTTGCAAGCTGAGATTCAAAAACAGCTCACACTTTCAACATTGTGAATGCAATGATACCATGTAAGATTAATTTTTTGTTGAAATCTCTGTTGTGATTTCCTTCCACTCCAACAATTATCCTTAATAAGCCTATTTAGGTCATAATTTCCATGTATTTTAAATATCCACTATGCCTTCATTAAGGTTATTATACTCAATGAGATACCAAGCCTGAGGCAGAGTTTGGCATATGCTCAGAATTAAAACCTTACAGAGAACTGAGTGAGACTGAATCAGTTTTGCTGAAACATTCATTTTACTCTGTTATCTACGGGTGGGATTAGTGCATGGCAGAGAATAAACTCATGACCTGTGATTCACATTATTCAATTTCAAACTCAGGATTTCTTCACAATAGGGACTTTGTTCAGCACACTCAGTGAATGTGAATTATCCATTTTATTTTAATATAAACCCATTAGGATGACATTTAGGGACTAAGGGCAAGATTAGCATTCATCTGAAATTCATTCATGTATTGTCCACAGGAAGGACATGTACACTTCATTGTAGCTAATATTGTTTTTGAACTGTTTTGATATGCAGAGTGCCATTGCAATAATGATAACCTAATCTTAAGAAACAGGTCAAAAGAAATGGGCAAAACTGCAAGAGTTGTATTAAAATCTGTATTAGCTTACTAAAAATTCAAATAAATTATCAGTTGTGAAGAGGTGGAGGAGATTCTAGTCCTGAAAATTATACACTGCTCAAAAAAATAAAGGGAACACTTAAACAACACAATGTAACTCCAAGTCAATCACACTCCTGTGAAATCAAACTGTCCACTTAGGAAGCAACACTGATTGAAGATCAATTTCACTTGCTGTTGTACAAATGGAATAGACAACAGGTGGAAATTATAGGCAATTAGCAAGACACCCCCAATAAAGGAGTGGTTCTGCAGGTGGTGACCACAGACCACTTTCTCAGTTCCTATGCTTCCTGGCTGATGTTTTGGCCACTTTTGAATGCTGGCGGTGCTTTCACTCTAGTGGTAGCATGAGACGTTGTCTACAAACCACACAAGTGGCTCAGGTAGTGCAGCTCATCCAGGATGGCACATCGATGCGAGCTGTGGCAAGAAGGTTTGTTGTGTCTTTCAGCGTAGTGTCCAGAGCATGGAGGCTCTACCAGGAGACAGGCCAGCACATCAGGAGACATGGAGGAAGCCGTAGGAGGGCAACAACCCAGCAGCAGGACCACTACCTCCGCCTTTGTGCAAGGAGGAGCAGGAGGAGCACTGCCAGAGCCCTGCAAAATGACCTCCAGCAGGCCACAAATGTGCATGTGTCTGCTGAAACAGTCAGAAACAGACTCCATGAGGGTGGTATGAGGGCCCGACGTCCACAGGTAGGGGTTGTGCTTAGAGCCCAACACCGTGCAGGACATTTGACATTTGCCAGAGAACACCAAGATTGGCAAATTCGCCACTGGCGCCCTGTGCTCTTCACAGATGAAAGCAGGTTCACACTGAGCACATGTGACAGACGTGACAGTCTGGAGACACCATGGAGAACGTTCTGCTGCCTGCAACATCCTCCAGCATGACTGGTTTGGCAGTGGGTCAGTAATGGTGTGGGGTGGCATTTCTTTGGGAGGGCGCACAGCCCTTCATGTGCTCGCCAGAAGTAGCCTGACTGCCATTAGGTACCGAGATCAGATCCTCAGACCCCTTGTGAGACCATATGCTGGTGCGGTTGGCCCTGGGTTCCTCCTAATGCAAGAAAATTCTAGACCACATGTGGCTGGAGTGTGTCAGCAGTTCCTGCAAGAGGAAGGCATTGATGCTATGGACTGGCCCACCTGTTCCCCAGACCTGAATCCAATTGAGCACATCTGGGACATCACGTCTCGCTCATCCACCAACGCCACGTTGCACCACAGACTGGCCAGGAGTTGGCGGATACTTTAATTCAGGTCTGGGAAGAGATCCCTCAGGAGACCATCCGCTACTTCATCAGGAGCATGCCTTGTTTTGACTTGACTTGTTTTAAGGACATTACATCAAAATCGGATCGGCCTGTAGTGTGGTTTGATTAGTGTCACTTTGATTTTGAGCGTGACTCCAAATCCAGACCTCCATGGGTTGATAAATTTGATTTCCATAGATAATTTTTGTGTGATTTTGTTGTCAGCACATTCAACTATGTAAAAAAAGGAGTATTTAATGAAATTATTTCATCCATTCAGATCTAGGATGTGTTATTTATAGGATGTGTTTAGGATGTATTTTTTTGAGCAGTGAACACATTTTAGATATATTGTTCCTTGTAAAATGTAATTATGGGATTTAAATAAATTTACAAGGCAGAAAAATGACAACAAAAGCAACCCTATGTCACAATCAAGGTTCTTGCTAGGTGCTGGTGTCAGTGATGGCAGTGATGGAGCAGTGGATAAGACTATGCCTGAGCAAAACACGTGCGACCTCTGACATACATAGCAAATTGTAAGTCTGTAAATTTGGATAAATGTAATGTAATGATGCAAACGCGGAAGTCCCTTAAACGTGAAATCGATTGAACGGCCAGCAGAGGGCGACTCTTCTCATCGCAAAAAGAAGTCCAGCTCCATTAGAAATAATGGTAAAATGACCCTACTTCTCACCTGAATAATTATCTCAGTAAACACTTTCAAAATGACTTTATGGTCTCAATCACTAGTTTCATGTCTTCTCAATACAATATGATGATTATGGTCCCATTTAGTGAAAAATAGACCATAAAGCAAAGTATGCTTCAGGGTGGTATTATCTATAATTGACAAGTCGCTTCCATGGTGACCTGTCAATCATGATTGAGTGACTCGTACCCACGACACTGTAAATTTAACCAGCGCAGTTGAAATGGCTAATTAAGAGTTGGCTGTTTACTTTCCCTGGTGAGTACATTTAGCTTTAAGACTGTTGTTTGCTAGACAAAATGGTCAGCCCTCTTAAAATGACAGTTAACTTGAATTACAGATACAGGTAGCTCAGCAAGCTAGCTAGCTCCACACACAGCCGTTAGCTCCACCATCTCGTCCACACGGACGTTAGCTTCACCATCTCGTCCAAATATGGTCACTTCTGGTTCCGCTGGTTGCAAAAAATCAACATGGTGGCGCCTTATCAGCCAAACTTGAGGTTTCAAAACGGTAGTCCACAAACCAACAGGTGATGTCACAATGACTACGTCCACTTCTTATATAGTCTATGGTCACAGTCACTGTGATTATGTCTGTTGTGGGTGAGCAATTGATAACAGACACCACTTCTGCAATCTATGTGGAGATACAGTACAAAGGCCAAAACAAGGCTGGTAAAATTCATTAAGGTGCCTTCAATCAAACAGTAAATGAAGCTAGTTTTATTTAGCCAAAAATAACTGGCATGAACAGTAATTAAAAGGTTTTGGGGTGGATTTTTTTTGCACATACTCTTACACACAGATACAGACAGTCCTGCTGAGTCTGTAGTAAGACATAGTGTCATTTTATAGTGTTCATCATCAAACCTTTTCTCGCATTAAACAAATGTCTGTAAATCTGTTTTTTAGTCATGCACCCTCTCATTTCGCAGAAAACATGTTGGGCTTTCTTTCTGTCCAATAACCCTTTATGTGTCAATGCCATATATTCAGTATTAAATATTGGGTTTCAAGAATAAACTATGAGGGTACTTGTGTATTATGTCACTATGCATTTAAAAAGTCCATTTGTCCCTGCTACAATGTCACAATCTCTCTTTTATATTCAACTTGGCTAATCTAAACGATTAAACTAACTCAGACTGAATTTAAACAAAGTAATATCTTGGTGATTTTAATGCCATGTCTATATATCTATATTCAATCCCTTGTACTGGGTTGAATGAATCAGGTCCTGATCCTGGCTGTAGGCAAGTGTAAGCAGCTCAAACATGAAATTTCTGTCTTAAACTATGGGCTTTTTTTCCATGCAATCCCTGGGGGCATCTAGTACTGTGTTTTGTAAAGAGAAAGTGTTTGCATTTTAAAAAGATACACACGTTAGCAGGCTACAATTACTACGGTGCTAATGATGATGTGATACTAAAAACTTGCTAGCTGTGCTTAAGGGAGGTCAGGGTCAGCTATTAAACGGCAATCTCTGGAAGTGTTAGGGAGATACTGCTGACCTCCAAATTAATGTGGGTGACTGATTGATCCATCTCACGCCTGTAATAAGTCAAGATGCTGAAGGGCTGATTGACTCATCTTGACTTTAAGCAAACTATATTTGAATGTGCTCTCACACAAGCAAGGTAACCTGCTTTACAGTCCCAAATATGGCACATGGATGCCTGCCTGGTATTTGGAAATGGGTCTGTAGAGACTGTCTGACTTACTTGCCCTAAATGGAGCCTGACTGTGGCAACTTTTACTTGATGCCCTTGAATCACAGTGCTGAGCTGTGGATACTTTCAAAACTAATTGAAGGTGTTTGTCAAGTGGGGCCTATGATAATTTGTTGATGTTCACCTTAGCGAGCATTTGAAATCAGTCAATCCATGGCCTGGAGGCAGAGCTCTGGTTTCATGTCTGGGATCAAAGGAGCAAAACTCTCACCTCAGCGCAGAGCTGCCCTATATTTACTGCCACTCAGTTCTATCTGACAGGATTCTGAGTTGCTCTACACAGCAACTGTATATTGTAATTTACAAAACTGTAGTCGCAAGATCAGCAGATGTGGTAAATTCCGTCTTCTTTAATTCACATTCTGGTAATAGCCTTGGTAGTGATCACAACTGACACTGACAGTGTGTTTAACTGTGGCACTTTGGATTACCTGTAAGAGAGTCAGCATTTTTTTCTTCTAATATGTATATTTCTAAAATTATTTTATATTATTATGATTGTATAATGTTAATTATATTATGAATATGTAATATGTATTTATTGTTGTATATTATTTGTATTATCATACAATAACTTATAATTGCGCAGAGGAGTGGTGCGGTTATGCGGAACTTTGTTATTTTGTACAGTCATTATTATGGAAATGGTTAAACCAAGTTAGCTTGCAAACTTTTAAACCATTACACAGCTTTTTTTTTACGTAACGGAAAGTGTATGCCAGCTGTAGAACTACATGCCATAGCACCTGAGTATAAATTTCGGGATGTGAGAAGTTCCACTGAAAGAAACACCACCCAGGGCGAAAACCCTGTGTGGTGTTTTTTTACAGACACATCATTCCCGGATAAGCTAGCTAACGTCGCGTCTGACACCTTTAGCGGCTAACACTGTTCATGTGGAGCCACTGGTAGCTTCTACTTCTCTGTTGGGACTGCCTGACACCACTGACCTGGACTGCCAAATCTCAGCAAACCTGTTTATAACGTCACAAGAGTTAAAAATGCAAGTGTGTAAGTGCACAGTAGAAGAAATGGCTGGAATAACTTTAACTTTACAGCGTGGAGCTTGTAACCTTAGCGTTGCCTCGGGCGTCAATTAAATTGACTCAGCCCGCATCAACACATTCCCTGACTTTTCCTCTTCCTCATTTAAGACATTTTAGTGAAAAAAATAGAGGAGCCATGCTTCACACCCAGACCTAGTTAGGGAAGCTGATCTTTGGGAGAGACTGGAAGGATCATGGTGAGTAAAGTTGCAGGTTTTCTTTTAACTGTGGCAATATTGTGCTTTTGTTGTTATGAACTTGTACTTGTACTGCACAGAAGTAGAAAGCCATCCTCTGTGGACCAACTGTGTGCAGTTTATTTCTTGCCAGCCTACCTACTGCCTTTTACTGATTAAGCATCTTCAAGTACAGAGTGAAAGTGAAATTATGTAGTAATTCATTAAGCCACAGCAGGCCTTTCACCCCATGGAATATGGTTGTCTTTTCCTGCTATAGAGCCCATGCAACAGGTGCAATCATGACAAATTAAACCATTTTATTTTTTTTTACCAGTGGTCTGTAATATACAGGTATAGGGTGGCAGACTCTACTGATTAGTGCAATATCAAAGCCTAGGATTCAATCCAAATGAATACAGGTGCTAACATTAGTAGTTAATTGCTGTGACTTGAGATGGTGTTAATGGCAAAGTAGACATATTAATCTGCTTGAAAGTTTCATGGAGTGTGAAGCACATTGTGCAATTCTGTTTATGTTCATTTGTAAAGATGCGTATGATAATAAAAAAGCTTATTTGCAATCTGGTGGAAAACATTGTATTTAAGTTAAATATTACTTATATGATTAGGCCTGATCGACTACTTAGTTTGCCATATGTCCCTAAATGACCAGGAACAACTGTGTGTGTATTCAACTACAGGACACACAGACGTCACTGTATAAATTGTGATGGATGTATGCAACAGACAGTGTGGGTAATAACTTTACTGGTTTCCTCCTGTTCCAAAACGTTTGGCTAACCTCTGGGTTTGTTTAAAACCCATGAATGATTGTCTGACATCTGGTGTTTCTTGCCCCATCTGACTTCTTTTTGGTAATCCCGCCGCATACCCAGATCTCAGCAATTAACTTTGTAACACATGTCATTATTACCAAATGTTGTAAGAGACACGCCAGGTAGTTGTATGGTGAAAAAAAAAGAGGTTAAAAGGGGCATAAAGCTGCAGTTAACCATACAGCTCACACTGCCGGTTCAGATTAAAACATTGAGTCACATAGCTTTGTATGGGCTGTGGCACTCACAAGCCTGAGGCCCGGATTGTCGACATTAGGTAGGTATGGTGTTTAACTGGTGTGGCGAATGGTTCTTGTAATCATACAAAACACTGCCCTCTTGGGTGTTATTGTGATAATAAATGACTTTTAGTTGCCATCTATTTCAGTTCAAGGTTCTCAAATGCAGCAATGTGGTGCTGAAGGTTCCTGTATGCGAAATGATAGATGTGTCAGCTGCTGATCAACTATCCATTGCACATGCAGTCTGAATGCTGTAGTGGCTGCATTTGTTAGAAAGAAGAATGATGCATCTGTGGTGTTTTGTAGCCTTGGCGATCTGTCGATGTATCTCCCAAGGATCTATCTATCATCTTCTCAATTCACGCCGCCATGTTGTGCACTGGCTTGAAATATTTGAGAACACACAAGTATTTTTATTTTAAACTGTTATTTTTTGTAACTACCGATATTTATTTCACTGGAAACACTTCATCTGTGGCGTTTTCCACTGTTGTTCCTTAAGGTGTAATAGCTGTAATGCAATTGTATCAGCCTTGCAACAGAAGGTCAACTTTAAAAGGTTTCCATTACTGAAAAGGTCAGCGCTTCCAGGTGTGAAGCAACGCCACAGCTGAGATGGAAGTCGGAAACACTGAAAAAAAACCATTTAATTGGATGAATTGTTTCTAATTGCATAGGATTTATTTATTTTTTGTGTTCACTGGGATGCTCTTTAAGTTTTGGCAAAAGGCATCAAGACTATCCATACACCGAATTAGTGTTTGCGTTTGCGTGCACATCTTGCACACATGCATAGTGTGAACTCCAATCGCTGCCATGTGCCATCACTGTTTGTCAATGTGTGTGTACATGCTGTGTTTCTGTGTGTGTGTGCCCAAATTAGGTGTGTGGGCTGTTCCCTCCACTACCCTGAGCGGTGGCTAGGGGGTGCACTGTGGACACGGTGTGTATAGGCAAGAGAGAGAGAGAGAGTGAGAAGGAGGGGGAGAGAGAGCGAGAGTGTGTGTGTGTGTGTGTGTGTGTGTGTCTCAGTAATGTATTCCTGCCTGTGGCTGGGCTGGTCACATGGGGAGAGCAGCCTGTTTAAAACAGCCTCGGCTCTCTCACTCAGAGCAGTGCGAGACACAGAGACAGACGCACACGTTCTCTCTCTCCCTCTCTTTTTCACACACACATACACACACGCACACACACACACGCTCATGCTCGCAGACGGCAACTTTTCTCTACCGGACTGACAGAACACACACACCGGGATAGACACACTCCCCTTGCCACAGTGGAGAAGAGGATAAGGAGTGACAGATCAGAACAACAACAGAAAAAAAAAAGAAATACAGGAAAGAGGAGGTTCCCAGTGAGTAGTCAATTGATTTTTATATTTTTCTTATTTTAGATTTTTGCACTTTTGCTCTTCTTTAGCGCTGTCTGACAGGCGGACCTGGCAGCGACTGAGAGAGGGGAAAGAGAGTTGGATGGAAGGGACTGTGAGTGGGGGAAAAAGAAGGAAAGGTGACATCGGGCTGCCTCTCCATCAATCTGTCCCTCTGTCTGTGGGATCTGTTAACGCTGTTAATTAGCCGCGTGCGCTTGGAATGAGAAGAATGTCATTGCGCCAAGCTGGAGTGGGGTTTGCTTCGGAGTCTTGCGCTTTGCTGTGTGTGTGTGTGTGTGTGTGTGTGTGTGTGTGTGTGTGTGTGTGTGTGTGTGTGCGCGCATGCATGTCCCCTCCGTCTTTTTGTGTTTTGTATGCCGGCTGCATCGTGGTGGTCAGTCATAGTGATGTTGAGCAGATTCCCTGAGACACACGATGCTCAGGCTGTGATTAATAGAAACCCATTGATATGCAGATGGAAGGGGATAGAACACAGTACTCATTTGCAGTACTGTATTTTGTTTGGTTTGTTTGTTTTTTTTTTAGGGGGGGGGCAGTTTCGCTGCCTCTCTTCCTCCTCCTTATATCTTCTGTCCAATTGTCTCTCACCGGACTCACCGTTTCTGACCCCTTCATCCTCCCCTCTCACTTCGCACACTGCTCATTTGCCGCTGCTGATCTCTTTCTGTGACATGCTCTCCCACTTCCCGCTATCGTTGTCTTCCTGTCGCTGTCTTTTCATTAACTTTTCTCCGTCTCCCCAGTGCCCCATGTCTCCTAATCTCTACATGCTCTCTTTTTCCATCTTTTCTTTAATACAACTCCTCGCTGGTTGTCGTGTCATTTTTCTCCCCCACGCTGGTACATGCCGGTGTACACAGTAGATTCCTCAGTTGCGTAGAGAGGGAGAGGATCGCAGAGTTGTGAGGAAGGAAGGAGGGGAGGGAAAGGGGAAAAGAAAGAGAGAGGAATGAAGGAGAAAGTGGAAGGAGGGTGGGTGGGGGACATTGAAAAGGCTGACACTGGCTTGGACAATTAGCCCGGGGAGTCTGTCCTGGGGTGCTATTCTGAGAGGGGCTTTGGCCCCTGGGCCCTGGGCGCTGGGTCACGGGATGCCTTGACCCCTCCAGTCGACAGCTAGGCATGGGAGCCATTATCACAGCCTGATTGATTAGCACTGAGCGGAAATCCCTTTTCTCTTCACTCCTTAGGAGAAAAAGACGGGAGCTTTTTGTCCTTTTGCTGCTGCTGGTTTAGTATCTGCCTGCCTGAATGTGGAAAGTGCTGGCTTTATGGAGGTCTGGTCTCTATATATCTTCTCTCTCTGGGCTTGTCTTTTTCTCTCTTACTCGTTAGAGAACATGTGTTGTGTGTGTTGGAGTTGGTGAAATATTTACTTAACTGACACAAGACAGCCAAGTTGCCCTTTGAGAGAGACGCTGCAAAGATTTGTTGGGGGACTTGGTAATATTCAGACACCTGATATGATCTTGTTTTGTTTTTTTTTACATTAGTTACTTCACTCTCATCGTTCTCTGAGCTTCTATGAGGTGTGCACCTGTGGAGGTTGTGGAGAAAAAAAAGGTAAAAAAAAAAACAGTAAACGCATGAGAGAGGAAACTAAGCGATAAGAAAGGTTGGGAAAGGTTGGGAATTGAGCTCCTCTCTTCAGTCTGTGTGTTTCCCTTTTATTGTGTTTCCATCTCCATCTCATTTATCTGTTTTGATCTTCCCAGTCCCATCTCTCACTAACTCTCGCTACTTTTGCTCTCCCTTAACACCCCCCTCCTCAGACTGGGAGTTCAGTGGGGTCTTTAGCCCAGCTCACGGCTGATCAAAGCAGTGTGTGTCAGACTGGGCTTAGCCCAGGCACTCCTAATGGAGCGCCGTTTTCATGCCTAGTTGGTGGTGGATTGGGAGGGAGAGATGTGAGGCTGGGGGGGTGGAGGGGCGAAGAGGAGGGAGGGGCTGCAAAGAGAAAGACTGACAGAAAGAGATCAAGGGAGGGAAAGAGAGCTAGACAGACAGGCAGACAGACGGAGAAAGGGGTACAAATGAGAATGACACAGGCAAGCAGGAGGGCAGACAGGCAGAGGGAGGAAGACAGTAATGATTAACCAGCAAAATGTGCAAAAAGTAAAATAGAAAGACAGGATTAAAAGAGCTGGAGCACAGCAAAGACACTTGTTGTCAAAAGCAAACAGAGTGTCACATAGCCCTAAACAGGCACAACAGGCACATAGTGAGACAGGAAAACAGACAGAGTGAGACGGACAGTGAACGTCTTTCCAACCCTTCTCTGGTGGATGGACCTATCAACAGGGCATACAGTTTAGGCCAGCACAGGATAGCTCCCACACATGGTTTGGTTTTAGGTTGGAAGCAACACCAGACGGAAAGAGGCCTGTGTGTGTGTGTGTGTGTGTGTGTGTGAGAGAGAGAGAGAGAGAGAGAGAGAGAGAGAGAGATAACGAGAAAAGAGGGAGACTTGTGTTTGTGTGGTAAGCATCTGTGTGCCCGTCTGTGTACGCCTGTATGCCAACACCAGACAGAGATGCATGTAAACTGTATATTGATTTTGAAAAGAGTATAAAGAACTGCTTGGATGTTCTGGAGCATGACCCTGAAATTCATTCAGTTTTGTGTCTTCGTATTAAGACAAATTTGGAAGAGAAAATGAATGTCATTTGTTCCTAGAGCAGGAAAAAAAGACTTAGTATTCTAACCTTGCGAAATAAAAAGTGCTTGAATTGAAGAATGGTACTTAACAGCTTCTGAAGACTGAGTAAAAGAAAGAGGGACAATTTAAAATGATTCTCAAGGAATTGAGAGGTAAAAGTTGATTGAGAAATGTCAGGGTTGATTAACTTAAGACTGCTATAAAAGTACGTGTATTTCTGTTAAACTGCAACTAAAACTGTGCTTTAGATACTTCTGAACTTCTCTTCTTCTCTCCCCTGTTCCTTTCTCCTATTTCTTCCTTTACCTTTCTTCCACGCTCCATTCCTCCACTGATTTCTCTCTCTCTCCTTCTCTCATCACCCTTCCAACTTTTTTGTCTCAAGTTTCCCTCTTTAACCCTCAATATATCTTCTCCAATCCATTTACTTCTCATTTCTTTCCCTCCCCTGCTAACCCTCCTCCTCTGTTGCTGAATCCTCACCCTTCCTTTTCTCTTCATCCTTCTTTTTTTTTACTCTCTCAGGTCCACTCTGTCTTACCTCCCCTACACTCGTTTTTTTCTCTCTGCTTGCCTCTCCTCTCCCATCCCCACCTCGCAATGCTGGTGTTTATGCTTCAGACAGAAGAAAGGTAAGGTAAAACTAGGATAATATTTCCCCTAACATACTTACTGCCTGGGTAAACATCCTCCGACAGATGTCCGAGCGTGGGCCTGATCAGAGAAGTCCGGGCTAGGGGGGTGGTGGTGGTGTGTGTTGGGGTGTCTCACTGTTGTAACGTACACAAAAGCTACAAATTGGAAGCCGGTGTGGAGAGGAGTAGGGAGGTACGGAGGTAGAGAGAGTTGGTGACTTTTCTCGCCTTGAAAACTAAACAGTTTCTGGAGGACAGAGGGAGGCAAAAAAGCAATTTTGAAACACGTTTGTTAGCAAAAGAAGTAAAACTCTACAATCGCAAGTAGATGGTGAGCTTTTGCAGTTCAGCAGGACCAAAGGAGATGATCACATCATGTCAGTTTCAGTAGTCGGAGTCTCACAGTTCAACCTGAACATATCAACGATTTATGCTTATCGGCTCTAGAAAAGTAAGCTCTGCAAGACTTCGTAAGCTCAACCTGTGTTCACTGTCAGATGTATTTAATCAAAAATTCCATTATGCCACTCTAATTCTCCAGTTGTTGCAACAGTTGGGTAAATTTAATTCTTTGCCATCTCAACCAATGAAAAGTGATTACACATCTCAAATGGATCTTTTGAGTCATTATAACTTTAATTACTTGGAAATGTTAGAAGATGAACTGGATTAGATTAAATAAGGGAATCAAACGGATTCGGATCTGATAAGCTGATTCACTGGATTTGGATTTGACAAAATACTTTCGAACCCCAATACTGGGAGAGGGTGAGAGGCTAGAGTAGTAAGGAAGGTAAGAAATAAACAGGAGGTTTGGGTTAGGCTTATTTGTGTGAACATGGAAGCATCAGAGACACGTTACTTGCCTCTGTCTGTGAAACAAATGCAGGAAACAGCTTTGTACGCAACAAGCCTCCAAACGGCGGCGAAGACACAAGAAAGCTGGCGCTCCTCTCCGGCAACGCAAAGCTCCCACGCTTCCTCCGTCTACCCTCTCTCTCTCTTTAGTTAGATATGCCACTTGCTGTGTGCTTTTATCTAAATGCACCTAAGGGTGTGAAAACATGACAAGATTTTGTTTAAGATTTTGCCCCAATTAAGCCGCCTCACATGCATTTCAGAGATCCGCATTTTACAACGGGTTTCCTCTCTGCACCACGAGCCAGAAGATCTGGCTCCGAGGGGGACTCAGTGTGTAATTATTTCGGTAATCCAAAAGAACTCTTGTGCTTTCTTTGTACATTTTTAATACGGAGAGGACACGCAGATATTAAACCACTCTCCAATGCTGTAACTCATAACACGCCCTCTAACTATAGCTCAGAACCTTAAATTACAGGAAGTTGTGAAAAATGTATTAAAAAAAACACCTCTTGGCTGTCTGTGGGTGTGAGTTCTCTGCTTGTGTGTTAATAGATACTTTTCTAAACTTGTATATTTGTGCATCCTCCCAATTTGTGCCGCCTCTTTGTTCTCTTTTCATATTTCCTTGTTTCTCTGCACATGAGTCAGTGTCAGTCAGTCTGCCTTTTTGTCTGTCATCTCATGTGTGTGCTAGTGAGTCAGTGGGTGTGTGTGTGTGTGTGTCAACTTGTGTGTATTTCTGCTTGCCTCTGCTGCATTTTCATCCTTAGACAGCTCTCAATTCAGCCCCTGTAGCATTCTTGCAGCCTAGGCAATAGAAGTGTTTGACACCTAACTCCAACTTTAAGCTCAAAGCAAAAGAGAGATAAAAAGAGGGAAATGGATAAACCCTTTTATGAATATGCATAACCTACGCCCCCACTCACCAAGGCTCAAACTAGCCCTTACTCCTCTACACACATGCACATGCACACAGAAATGCTGGCTCCTCTGTAGGGGGCGAACCTCCTTCAAAGTGCATTTCCCCCACAGCTAATGGCCATCCGAGGGGCATTTGCATTCTCTTAATGTATCGATGGGCCAACATGCAACCTGAAAGCATCTGCACGCTTTAATCTATATACACTAATAAAACATGCACTCACTTATTTTAGCATTCTGGCACAAAAAGTGTTTTCATTCAACATATAAAAATAATTTCCTTAGACACACTGTACAGTATATTCAGTGCATCATGAGGATAAGCAGAGTAAATGTGCCTCCAGGCTACAGCACAATATAGTACCAGTATGTACGCCGTGCATGAATACATGATGAAACTTGTGAGAGAATCATCAACCATTTCTTGGGGCACTAGATGTGTGTTGTGTTTCCTCCACCCATCCATCCATCCATCAGTCTATTGTGATTTTGTTTACTGGTCATTATCATAGAATAACTTTTATTTTTATCAGGCACATGTGCACATTTCGTGCTCAGGACATTTGAAAATGATGATTAAAGCAAATTAGCTCATCATGTTTTGTTATGCTGCATCCATGCCATAGAGCCAGAAAAGAAAGAATGGAAAAACCTCCTCCTATTTCTGATTTTGGGAACAACAACACTTTTCTGTTCCAAGATGGTTACCCAGTGTACTAGCTTCCGGTCACATCCAAGAAATGAAAAATAAGACTTTATCAGCATGTTTTATCATCTTGCATTGTTGTAGGGGTTTGATAACAAATACACCTTTTAAATTGGCTAAATTTAGTCAGTTAGTATTAATATTGGAATTCATTTTGATGCAACTGCCAGCTGTTGTGTCTTTCCCCCATTTTTCTCTGTAGTTCTTTTTACCAAGTAACAGTTATTGTAGATGTCAGAAATGACAAATATCTAGACTTTTCCCCACTCAGCTTCTCATCTCTTTGATAGCACGTGAATGTGGCATTAGTTTACCCACAGTCCATACTGAAATAAATTATTCCTGCATTCACCTGCTCCTTTGAAGAAATGCATGACTGTATGACTGCAACGAAGAAACATTTATAGTTTGATGTATACATGAATCATTTAATATCAACAGAATCATAAGCTTTGATCCTTGAGGTTCTATTTTTTTTGTTAAATTGCCCATGGCTCTGTTTTGTTGTGGTTTTTAGGTACTTTCTTAATCTGTGTTTTACTTTTTCTTTATTTTTACTGTTGCTCATGCTGAAGTTCTTTCCAGAACTAACAATGTCAATACTTACAGCAATACGGCTTATTAAATTTACACTGGTATCGGATCGGTACTTGCTATCTGCTGATACCCAAAGCCCAGGTATTTGTGTCAGCATCGGTACTGAAAAAGTGAGATTGGCGTATACCTACTGCCAGGTTAGAAGAGACTTTATAACACAGTTATAAGCAAATGTGTATATTGGAGATGGCATTAAGTATCTATATGGACTACACAAAGGGGATGTAGAAAGAAATCTGCATGAATTATGATGTTGTCATTACCTAATAACCCCTTCAAATCCACATGCTGGTAGACTGAAGAAGTGAGACAAGAGAGGTCTTGTGTGGCTAACAACAGATAAGGCTACGGCCACTTCTAGAGGGAGATGAGAGGCACAGAGGTCAGTAGAAGTGCCTCTCATCTTCTTCTGCCTCTCAAGAAAAGTTGAGTCTTACAGCCGGCAAGTACCCTCTTACCTGAGGCACAACAGACGCTGAAGACCCAACAGGACAGGGGAGAGGGTCGGTATAGCTAACAACGCATGTGACTTCTTGAGTGAGGGATTAAAAGAGACAAGAGGACCTGAAAGACGACTCGAGAGGTTAGGAGGAGGCTAACAACAAAAGTGATTGTGGTCAGAGGAGGGGAGCAATGAAGGCAGAAGAGCACAGGAGATTCAATTATGGAGCAGAACACAGTTTTAGTGAAGGATACTATCAGGCATGATTGGGACTAGAAGGAAGGTGGCAGAAGAGAGGAGACAATGAGAGGAGTGGAGAGACCTGGCAGAGGCCAACAGCAAACATGATTGTGGTCAAATATGGGAGAGGGAGGTGTGGAGGTGAGGGGAGGAAATTAGAGGTTAGGAAAGACAAGACTGTGATCAGTGTGTAGTAAGAGAAGACCGAAAGAAAGGATGGGTGCGAGACAAAGGAAGGTGGTGAGCACATAGGAGCCTAACACCATTATAGCCACTTGAGTGATTGAGGTCAGAGAAGAGGAAGAGGTGCAAAGATTGGAGAAAATCAAATGGGGACGCTCTGGACATGTTGGGAGTCAAGGCGATGCTCGGAGACGTGACAGTGGTCACTGCAAAGAAGAAACGTTATGCAACCAGTTTGCAAATCACACATCATCTTTTCAGGACAGGAGCAGTGCAAAATGCAGCTGCAGGCACAATTTGGAACATATTTTACCAAAATAACCTGGTTTGTAAATTGGATTTTTGTTTTTGCCCCCACGGCCACTGTTTTTCCGTTGCTGTTTATCGTATTCAGGTCTGCTGTCAAAGCACATCACACAGTGGATCCTGAGACATGGCCATCCTCTTTTATTTTCATGTTTACATCTTTTGTAAAGAAAATGTTCACAACTCTGGAGTCATGCCACATTATTAACAATACACTATTTTTAAAAATGAATGAGTATTCCATCAATTGGAAAATCGACAGGGCTCCCACTTTATGATAATAAAATGCAGATATCTTCATCTTTTTTGGGGGGGAGGGGGGTTATATCAGATAAATTCATTTATCTCAGCTATGAAACATATACGGGCTGTTGAAAGGCTTAGGGCTCTGCTGCTGGCTGTAGATGTGTGTGTGTTTTTGTGCAGTTACATGTCCATCTAGCATCTTAGTCTACTCAAGCAGTAACACACACATACAGAAAGCAGCTTCACACACTTACGTCCATCTCTTTCCATATCCGCTCATATATTTGGTTGTCGGTGTGTATATAAGCTTGCCTTTATGCACAAGTGTGTATGTGTATGCATGCGTGTGAGAGTGAGTGCCTCTCAGAGCCGGGGGCTTTTAATCTATTAAAGCCTGATCCTTAAACACTAATCAATGCACCCTTTTATATTTCCATTACAGTGCAGAGGGAAAGGGATAAATAAAGCATGACAGTGGAGCTCAGTAGTGCCTACATAGCACTGACAGAAGCACACGAAGAGGCTTGACTTATTTGTGTCAAAAATCAGGTTGTAGTGCAGTTGTGGTAAATTCATTATTTTTGACATATAGTTTATTGCAGTTATATACTTTTGACAGTGTTGCATTCTACATTGATTTTGGGAACTATTGCCTTCATTAGTGATGTGTAGACTCGACCGACAGTATTTTTGTTATTCTGTAGCCTATGTAATGGTTGTTTTGAGTCTTATACTCCAAGCAGCCACGTTAGGGCAGCTGGTGAATCATCTTCAAAAGTAAAGGATATTTCTGGTTTATTACACCTTAGGTCTTATTTTCATGGTTTTGGGCATTGTTTCGCTAGGCTGTGATAACATTTTACTCATTAAAAGTCAGTGAATAAAAATCTGTCATTGCATAGGAAAGGGAAGTTTACATGTTTACATCTAAGTTTACATTGGAACGTTTGGGTAATCATTAAAAACCTGTATGACAGTAATCATCTCCAATACAAACAACGGCCAGAACATCATTTAATAAATTAAAATTAAAAGTTCAACTGTCAAAAGATACTGGATACTGCTGATGAGAATTTGTTTTATATATATATATATATATATATATATATATATATATATATATATATATGTATATGAAGACTTATACAATGGCTTTTCTGTATTTCTAGAATTAAAAGGATGATGAATGAGTATACTTGACATCTCTTCCTTTCATTTATACAGATAATTGCATGCTTGAGGATCTGTGCTTTTTTGTGCGGCCTTCTTTATTATCAGCCTCATGTCATTGGCCTTCCTCTTCTCTTATTCTTCTTTAAATATAGTGCTCCTTGCTCGCGGTGTTGCACCATGTATTCCCTTTAGAATGTGTTTAGCTAGTGATATATATGCTCTGTAGCATTCAGCTGTCAGGAGAGAACCCTTTCAAGCTATGCAGCCGACAAAATGACCCCCCTCCCCCTTCTGCCCTTCCCATTTAAATGCCCTAAACTGACAGTATTTGCCTCTTCTCATAGCACACTTTATTAGCCATGTCTGCTTGTGTACATGTCCCTCAACCCCAATTAATTTAGTACACTTATGTGGCTGATTTGCATTAGACTGTGCTAGCCTTTGGAGTATACTTTATTAGTGTTGTCTGGGTAACCTGCACCAACATCCCCCACCCCCATGCACTGCCACCCCACCCGTCCTCTCAGTTTCAACATGCTCAGGCACACATTTACTTCCCTGTACTTATCCGACAGTTTTTCCCTTGCAGGAGTGTATGTGTGTGTTTTTCCACTCCACTGTGGTAGTTTATTAGCGATGTCTCCTTTGATAGTTAGTGTGCACGCTTGATTATGGCTGAAAGGGAGTGGGCCGGGCGCTGGGCCGGAGGAAGTCTGCCTAATGATATTAACAACATCCTTTATTGGGTAGCTACTGCGGGGAGAGGGAGGCAGAGGAGTAAAGAGGAGGGAGGGAAGCAGGGGGTGGAGTGAAAGAGTGGGGAGTTAGAAAGAAAAAGAGAAATGGAGGAGAGGAAATTTAGGGTGAATCAAACAGTGTGGAGGGCAGAGTTTACCTTGTCAGGGGATTTAGAAGAGGTCAACAGACAGAAGGCAGAGAGAAAATAAACAGAACAAAATTATGAGACAGGGGCCCTGATCCAATATCATGATGCTAAATGGTAGATTCCCACTCCATCGTAATATATTCTATGTAACTGTTGGTCCCTCTGTGCCCCTCTAATAGAAACTTTGCAGTCGTATGACAAATTGCCTAGCAACCCCGTCTGGTGCCATCATGGAGGTCCACTGGGGCATTAGCTGTGTTTAAATAGTGTCTAAGTGTCAATCAGCTGGACAGGCAAAACAGAGATACCTGGGTAAAAGGATTGTTGTGATGCCGATTTGAGTCAAGTTTAGTAATATTTTCTGTTCTGTGAAATTAGAAACAAGCTAATATCAACACATCAAGAACAACAATTGAATGCTTGAATTAAAGGCATTGAATACAACTAAAGTACAATTACAAACACAGCAGCAACACCACACAGCCACCATCACCATGCCAATGTATTCATCTGTTTTTTAACAGTGTTTTTAAAGGAGCCATGCATCCTCTTAATTTCATGCTTTACATGTTTCTGCATCTGAATGGAAACTCATGGAAGGTCGAAGTCTGATAGAGACAGCTCTTACTTAACCTGACAACTGTATTTGAAAAGAGGAATGACTATGGGTTAAATGCTGTTAGGGAATACGGGGTTGGTTGTTTGAGTCTTCTTTTGAGTTATGAGGGGGCAGGCAGCAGTGGTAGCCATTTTAAATTACTCTATCAGCATCCTAGGGAGGAAATATTTGAGCATGTACTCCATGTAACATTTGCATTTTTTGGAAAATAACCTTTAAAATTTGTATTGAGTATCTTCATTAGTATAATCATAAATCGTATCTTCTGTCAGATTGTAATTATTTGTGTTTATTATTGTTATGTCTTTTTGCAGAAATATGCACGTTATTCTTTTGCTCCTAACATATTCAAAGTTATACAAAATGTAGTGAAGATGAACGGAGAGGCATCGATTTCACTGGGACTACTTCCCAACACGTACACGCTAAACCCATTGCAGTGCACAAAAGGCAGGGGCTGAATGGCGGGGGATTATTTACATAACCGGTTTATGTTCCTTTGTGTTGTTAAAAGCCATCAACACACACAAAATGAGATAGAGGTATCTTCTATAAACTGGCGTAGTGGTAGAGAGAGTGGATAACACACCTACTCACCTACAGAGAAATGCAAATCATTACTGTATGGAGGTTTATTAAAGACAGAACTACCAGACAAGCGCAATACAGATTCACAAGTCTTTTGCCCTCAGCTTCAAATATGCTTCCGAACTTTGTCCCGATTCTGGGCACTTGAGTGTGTGAAAGGGCATGCAGTCATCATCTTTAGATAACATGCATCAAAAAGACACACACGGTCAAATTTGAGAGGTATCTTGAGCCTCACAGGATCATACTTTCAAGGCCAAATCAAATGGATTTGGCTTTGCTGTCACTTTCAGTTTAGATGCAAAAGTATACAAAGCAGAAAGCGTGCAGCTTTGAAGATAGTGGGCAGAGGAAGCCATATTGCTCGCTACTCTCCGCACACTGTCAAATCTTGATTTACAAACTGATATTATTTTGTTGAATGCCAAAAGATCATTTTATTTTTGATGCTGTATGACACCCACCCACACACACACACAAAAAAAAGGAAAAAAGAAAAAGTACATAATAAAAAGCATAGATTAAAGAACAATTTAGATCTGATAAATAAACTTCTGCGTGTCACTGCAGTCCACTTTTAAGAACAAATAAAAACATTCACTGCGGAGTTTTAGTCTGTTTTGGAGAAAACCATGCGTGAGACAGCATATGTTCTACCCTGTCTAGCACAACCGCCAGCACTCACATAAACACGTACAGGACTGTCACACATGCATCTTTGCGCTCACGCACCAACACTCACACACAGACAGTAAATGACAGTGTGTTGATTGTTAAGCAGCACTAGTCCTCATCTCCCACTAACACCCAGTGAAAGCTGTCACCTTGAGAAGCCTCGCTCAACACTAAAAAATGTCAAGGCTGGCAATTTCCTCTATTTACCTTGGCGAGGTGCCTAAGATCCCAAACTCCTCCCAGATGTGTGTGTGTGTGTGTAGGCATGTTTATTTGCCTTTTTGCGGTCATGTTTGTCTCTGTACCAGTGTTGTTTGTCTGTCTGAGTTCCTGTGTGTGTGTGTGTGTGTGTTGTGTGTGTGTGTGTGTGTGTGCGTGTGTGGTGTTTGTGAGATCTAGACAGAGATGGATAAATAAACTCATTCTCTTGCACTGTGTCTCTCTGTAAGCAGTGTCAGCATCTCTCTGCACCTGTGGCGAAGGAGACATATCAATAACACACAGTCAACAGTCACGCTGTCCCACAAACACACGCACACACACACACACACACACACATACACACACATTATATGAAACAACACACAAGCGAACACACAAATACATGAGCCAGCGTGGACTTAATTACCATTTTAAAAATCCACACGTCGTCAGTTTGCAAAAAATCAGTGTAAACGCTTACAGTTTGTCACGTGAGGTGCAACTGACAAGTGCATAAACAGTGGTGTCACATACAGTGACATGTACTGACACACCTACACACAGAGGCAGACACCCACTAGCCTGTCAGAGTTAAGATGTCATTTGTCTTTTCTCACGATCTTCCCCCAGGTAGAACGTGACTGACTGAGGGAAAGATACGACTCACCTATCTTTGACTTGGAGGCAGAGTTCTAAATAGTCTCTTATCAGGAAGGATTAAAAAGTAAAACACGCTCATGCACTTTAAATGACTTCAGCGTTTGTGCGTGCATGTTTGGCTAGACTGTGTATTTGTGTCCTTGTATGTCTTCCCAGCGTTTTAACCAGATTTTTACACATGTGACTGGAGCCTTTTGCATACTGTCAATGCTTAAATTAAATATCGTATCAACGTTAGAAAATTGGAATGCTTTTCCATTCCATAAAATCACCCTTTTAAAAGGTCACCTTGGAGGAGCAGGTCCCTCACATCGATGTTCTGCGGCAAACCCAATGTCATCAATATGGAACCAACCCTGGCAAACACGAAACCGGACAGAGCATGTAAACTGGCTGCTTGAAGCGCCACAGTTCTACGGCCAACAAATTGATGCCTGGTGGATAAAAACCCTGGTCCAAACACCAGCTGAACACACCATCTGTTTCTCTGCGATCCCGCTCATTAGGGACACTTACTTTAATTTATTTTTATTTCTCTTGTCATTTCATCCTCAGTGCAATCATCCAGCTACTTTCTGCCATCTTGTTACTATTGAAATTTCATTCCTGTTATTGGGTGCAGTTTTGTCAGAGCTTACCATCTTGCTGTTGTTGTTGCTTATTTTGAGCTGAGATTTTTTTTTTCCTATAAAACCCCTTGTGCTTTTTTTGGCTCCTTCACAGATTGTTGATTGCATCCCCCCCTGCTATTTTCAGCACAGCATTTTATCCTTTTTTAAAAATAAAAAATCTGTCATATCATACTGATATAGCATGTTTTGGGCACATTTGCAACATAAAGTGCTTGACGAAGAGTAATACAATGACTCCACAACAGTGTTAAACTTCACTACATACAAAATGCAGAATTATCTCTAACAACCTTCAGGTGATTTCTGCCACTGCTGTGTTCATTATGTTTTTCTGGAAAAGCCACATTTGAAAACCAATGGACCCATCAGTAGAGAGCCCAGAGGCGGCAGTCATGCTAGCCTTCTGCCATCTCTCCCTCCAGACGCAACCTTTACATGCTCCATCTGTGGCTCTATGAATGCTCACAGTAACCACCTGCATTGATGCCATAGCTGACAGGCACAACCAGAACCAAAGTCTCACCAACCCCAATTTTAGTAACATTATGTTTGTTTGTTTGATGAGACTCCTCCGTCTGTGTATGTGTTTCAGCTGTAAAGACACAGTTTTCTCTTCTTGTGATCTTAAATTCTGGCTGCAAGGCAGTCAACTGACCTAGCACTGCACAAGATAATTGAAAATGCATAGTGAATCCATCATTAGGAGGACAAGTGTTGTGTTAAAAGAACATATGGCATCGAGGCATTGCATATGTGTGACAATGCTTGTGCACTTTGTACACATGTGCTTGTGTAAAAGTATGAGCTTAAAAGTCTGTACGTGTTTCTAAGAAACAGAAAGGGTATCCCGGATATGTACGCGCGTGCACGTCTGAGCGGTGGATTAGATTTCACTGTGAAGGCATGTAGAACAGTCGGTCAATTTCCTGCCACACGTTCAGTTTTCCCTCCCCATGACAAATTCCTCGATTTCCTCACAACACATTCCTGATGCATTATTGGTCATGGGCATTATACGGTCCCACATATTCTGTCTCTTACAGTCTGGGAAGTATCGTATTGCTTGCATGGTTATGTGAAAGGGTAAAAAAGAATGAAAGGACAAGTGAAAGAAAGAGCAACATGTAAGCCAACATTGTTTCATCCTCTAGTTGGGGAAGATATAGTGTCCTGTTGGAGTTTTCAAACAAGTAAGAATTTTGGCTCGCTTTCTTTTAGTTGTATGGCTTTTATCATTGTATTAAGAACGTGAACCAGTTTTTAATGGAAAATCGTGCTACAGTATCTCAGCTTAGTCTCTTTGTATTGCATAAGTACATATAATATGCATTTTGTGTAGTTAATTTACTTTTATTAGGCAGGTTTATTATGCTACTACTGTTGAAATGTAAATTGCTTCTACAAACAAAAGACCAGTTGCCACTGTCTGTCCATACTTACAGCATGTGGGTCTGAAGGCAGTTTCCGTAAATATGTCATGTTATATCCTGTCTCAATCCTTTAAAGAAAATGCCTGATACCACATAATGACACTAAATTATTCTCCAGACCTTCTTCCATAAACAATGTGCCAAAATGAGGTTTTAAACCGGGGGGAGAATCTTGTCTGTGAAGAATAAGTGAATGTTTGTAGTGGCAGTGGGGGAACTGACATGGCTCGAGGCGTCCATATTGTTGAGGAAAGTTAAGGAGGTTTAGCTCAAGTGTGAAATCCATATTGAAGCCCTTCGGTTATGCTCGACTTGACGAGTTGCGCGTGTCACTGAATGTGTGGATGTGATACTACATATGTCCGGGTGTTTGTGTGTGTGTGTCTGCACGCGTGCAGACACACACGCACATTTCTGCATTAATGCTGCCTTTATGTGTGTGTATTTGTGTGTGTTATACTATAAAACACATGGCTTTGTGCATTGCTATGAGTGTATCGCACTGGTATTTCCGTTTAAATGTGTGTGTGTGTGTGTGTATGTGTGTGTTGTATAATTCACGACCGTCCACTATTGCATAAATCCATTGACTGGCAGCTCAAAAAGACGAAATGTAGGAAAAAAGTCCATATGGAACTTATCATAAGTGGCCATATTTCTCCATTACTAGAAGCAATTTGTTTTAATTGCCTACTTAGAAGTAATATGGCCTCAAACTAGCATTTTTTTCTTAAAAACCAAAATGAAATATGAGAATGCCTATTAACTGCCACGATTATGTTCTAATAATCAGAAAATTGAGTTGTTAGGACTGGAGAGCCTCTTTTAGATGGTAGTTACACAGCATATGCTGTATCTGTGTGTGCGTGTGTTGGGACGTAAGGGTATGGTTAGATGGTGGATTTTTATATCAAATTATCCCACTTAAAATTTTAGATGCCGCTTTAAATTTCTTGGACTATGCATTAATGGGTGTATATAGAGAGCCAAGAGGATTAAATTTGAATTTGATTGACGTGCTACCTCTGTTCAAATCTCTATCCTGGGCCCATAATTTGGAAGAAAACCTCCCAAAAGAGTGGGGTTTCCTCTCTTCCACCGACACGATTAATGCCTCTCGCTCTCTGAAGCTAACGCCTGCTTGTCTTTTCTATTATAGCTAGCTAGCCAGTGACAAGTGAAGTGAGACAGCCGTTTTCAAGGCAGGACGAGTGCTTACTGAAGAATCGAGTTTCCAGCTCTAGTCAGGACTTCTTAAGGTACGAGGTCTGAGAAGGGATAGTGTTTGAAACTTAAAATAGGACAAGAATTTAGGATTTACTGTAATGAGGTATCAGGTTAACACGGAGGTAATATTATATAATGCAATATAAAATAATATACCAAACTACACAAAACAATGGACTGGAAGACAAGAGTTGGGTACCTGTTATTGTGAATAGTGTGATGATGCAGTTGGTACATGACTTCACCCGCTTGCATCACTAGCACATTCACAGTGAAGAATATCCTCTCAGGGTTGATTCCTAAATAGCACCGTGGCCTCTGCATGCACTCCGTCCTGACTGGCTGCAGGGGTGTTAATTAGTTTAAAATAATCCAAAATCTTCAGTGCTGCAGTCTTAATACCAAAGAATAGAACACATCACTGAGATGTAAGAATTCTGCTGAGTCATGAGTGGCTTTTGCTGCGACTTCATTTCACTGATAAATGGCTGCGAGTGAAGCTTATGGGGGACAATTTAATTGACTGAGCATGAATTCCAAGTCGTCAAATGATCACCACATCACCGCTCCTCTGACAGTCATGTCCATCTCCATTGCCTGGAATGCGTTAGGATCTGAACAATATAAACTGATTCAACATCCCTGGTCACAACACGACTAAATTAGCGTCACTATGAGACAAACCTATCAGCACTGCTATTTTAAGATAATTTGTATGACAAGCAATGGCAAAAAAGAACAGGAAAAAGAAAAGCTACCCCGGAAGAAATGGGTCAAAATTGCAAAATTGGAAAGACCTTTTGAAATCAACAGTTTAACAAAAAAAAGAGAAATGTTAAGCCCATTCTGTTGTGACGTGGTTGACATTGTTCATAATAGACTGCTAATGCACCCAAGGCTCCAGCAATTTCCTTTTGATGTACAGTACACGATAGCGTTGTTTAAATGTAACATATAGACACACACACACACACACACACACACACACACACACTCTAAAGATAACCTCAGTTGGGGAGGATTATGAATTTTATTGGAATAAAAACACAATTTTTCTGACAATGATTCCCACTTTGTGCTCGGGGCTGTGCTTGACTTAGCGCTTCCAATCGTTTTTCATGTGCAAGAGGCTTTTCGAAGGCTTTATGTTCAAAAGACAGGCATAAGGGATTCTCACGGGGCTGTGACACTCCCATTAGGAATACGATTCCCACAGTACAGCACACACATTAACTTAGAAACACACACCAGCTCTGTAGTCCCCGCCTGCAGCAGCATAGACAGATTGTGCTTACATTGTACCCCAAGATGTTCTTGCAGTGTGAACTTCTAAACTGGATTTAGCGTCACGGCTTCTCAAGGTAGAAAACCCGACATGTAGTAATTTAGTGGTCGAGTCTTTCTCATTTGAAATGCAAATGCCTCTACTTGCTTGCTTTCTGCTTGCCTAAATTAACATGGATTTACGTGGTTGTGGCACTGTGCCGTTTTGGAGCACTGATGCAATATGTAAAGTTGGTTTTAAATGGGTTTTCAAGGACATAATGGACTATACTCTAGACTTACTTCATGTTCCTTGACTCCGAGCTATCCTCCTAATCTCATTAGACAAAAACCTGCATGTGTGGTGTAGGGAGCCATTTTTTATTATTTAAGGAAGAGAACACACCTGTGGCACATATGGAGGGCAGATTGTGTTTGGGAGGAATACATTATCAGTGGGTGTGGGTTGCTGGCTGGCATCAATCATGACCAATCAAATCATATCCTCTTATTCCCTTTAAAAGCAGTGCACTCTCTGCTATGAGGCACTGACAGTTTTATTATGGAGAGTGGAGGCCGCCTTTTTCTAAGAGGAAGAGAAGGCGGTCTGGACTGGATATTCTTGTCTTTGAGGTGAAGAGAAACCCTTTCAAAACACACTATGTAACATAAAATATGTCATTAGACTAAAAACAAGGCCGCCGTTTTGGTGATGCTACTGATTTGGAACGAGACCGTACATTCCATATAATTTCCACAAGGCATCGCGCAAAAGAATATTTAGGCTAATTGCAACATAAATTATCTGACTTTGGATGAAGGTAAAACATTTCTCTTGGCCTTTGTTTGAATGGGACATACATTCTTAGATTCATACATTCTCGCCCTCTTACCACAATGTGTCTGTAAGCAAGGCTGTTAACTCTTATTGGCCTTGTGTCAGTGCCTTTAAACCCCATGAACATGTAGGACGCTGCCAACATGTAGGGCGCTAGCTTTTGGGCTCACTTGACTTTCCTTTGGATTAAACAAAGATTGGTTAAGTCATTAAAGTGTGGCATGACAAAGCCATTGAAGATTTCATTTCACAAAAACTGTTCTTTAGAAGTTACTCTGCTGGAGTATAAATAGCCTTTTGCAGTTTGAATGTGTGGTGTAATGTTTTTTTTTTTTTTTTTTTTTAACATATTGTATCTGCTGCTTGTTGCCTTTTTAAGTAACAAAAAACTTATAGCCTGCCTAGTCCTTGGGCCTCTTAGTGAAAAAGAAAATAAAAAAGCATGACAGAAGCAGACAGGCATGATTCTTACCGCTGTCTCAGAGGTGAATGGACAGTGGATGGAGATTACACCCCCTTTTGTCTGCTATAGATTTTACAGATAAAAGCAAAAGCCAAGAACAATTTTCCTGTCCACATTTGAACAAATAGCCCTCTCTTTTGATTCTAGTGTTGACTTAAACATATAGGGTTTTTCTACGGTAATGGTGCAATCGCTTTTTTTCCCCGCTGAATTTAAGAACCTGAGCAATCTGCTGTTTCTTTGGAGGAAAGCTGAAGGGTCTAAATTGTGAAAGTACCCTCTCTTGTAAAGCTGTTTTATTATAGTTATTTTGACTTATTGAGCTTGAGCTTTTTGTACTTTTCATACAATAGCAGTCATAAGGGATCTTGGGATTGATTATCAGTAGGATCAAGAGAAGAAGGATAGTGAAAAACAAAATAGGACTTGAAAATGTGCAAATTCAATGACAGCAGTCTTGCTATGAAATAAAATTCACATTATAACATTGAGCGTTTAGGTAGCCTGTGAAGTCCAGCAGTCTGCAGATATATCTGCCCCTGGAGAAAAAAATGTGACACTGACTTTAACCCCAAAGAAAATACTCACATTTCCTCATTTCTCAAATCATTTATCTAACAAATCCTATGTCCCTTTACAAAAGCAACGACATTTCATTTTAAAATGTTATAGATTATTATATTGCCACATGTGCACTTCAAAGAAATTCCAGTCATTAAAAATGCAAGGAGCGGAGGAGGCGAGCAGCCATCAGCAGGACGAAAATGAGGCAATCAGGTTTTTGCTTCACACATGCAGCGGGACACAGGTAGACAGGCGAGCAGAGAAAAAAGTGAAAAACTAATCAGGGGAGAGATGGTTGGTCTCAAGCAAGGCAGTCTTGTTACATTGTATTGTATTGATTTTTGTGGCGCATGTAGTGAATTTTCAGCACTGAAAATGACGTTTTTACTGTGATAACTTAAACTTTGTAGGATGTACCTTTTAAGAGTGAAATGTTTTACTGGACTCTACATGGCATGTGTGCATAAGTAGAAATAATGTTTGGCAAATTGAGCTTTTAAATTGCCACACACAGAGTGTTACTGGATGCGAGTAAAACATATTGAGAGGTTATTGATCAACAGAAACACAACAAGCATAGAGAGAGATTCAGGGCTCGAGACAGAGCATGCACCTTCTCCACACCTATTTCTGTGAGATTGTGTGTTTATGTCGGCTTGCATTGTACATGGACTTGGACCCTCTTAGTAACTAAGCAAAAGTCATCTGATTTTGTCTTTAAATAGGTGTTTACACTTGAGTGAATTTAGACCTCAGTTAATCATGGGACTGTACATTAAATGGGACTGCTCCCATTACAACATCTGACAGGGATGATTAAATTGAGGGCACCATTACACGCAGTGTTGTTGTGATGGCTTGCCTTAGCTCTAACAATTTGAAATAGGCCAATGAATATGCAACAGAAGTCACTTAACCAGGCACATACAGATGGGTGTCAAAGGAAAAACCAACATGAAGTGTCTTAGAAAGGAGTATATATCATCTTTATTTAATCATGTAATCTCATTGAATTCAAGAAATCTTTTGCAAGAGAGACCTGAGTATAGCAGATAGAAGGAAAAACAAACATAGCCATATCTTTTGTGATTGCACTGGAGAGTAAACGTCAGTCTTACAAAGTAAGGGCAAACTCAACAAACTGACAAATTATTATAGCCGCAAATGCTTCTATAAGCTTAAAAAACAGAAGTAATCTCTTTTTTTCCCTCCTGCCTTATCTACAAAGCATTTATCAGATAAAAAATGATTAAATGCGAGGACATCTTTTTAAAATTCTGAGTATTTGGATGAAACTATGTGTTACGTTTTATTCACCAATACCAATGTAATTACAGCACTGAAGAAGCTTTAATTCAAAGGGATGTTGACCCCTACATAAAGGAGGCTCCAAATCTATCCAATTAACATATTGGACCTAAATGGCTGCATACATCAAAGGGTTTCCATTACAGAGAGATGGATGAAGTGGCCAGGGGCAACAAGCTGTGGGAGCTGCAAGAGGATGAGAGTGAGTGAAAATACATTTACAAAAAAGCATTATGGTAGACATATACAGTGTATATAAAAGGAGCACAGAGAAAAACAAACTGGGGATAAAGGAGATACGAAAAAAGGGAAAGATGGAGAAACACTGAAATAAATACACTGAGCAATAGACTTGGGCTGAGCAGCACAAGAAGGCAGACAGGCAAAGATAGAAGAGGTAGACAGGGAGAGATATGAGAGGAGTCAGGCCTCCAGATGGTCTAATGACCACAGGAAATATTACAGCTGGCAACCGCACACCAACATTAATGACACCAGTCATTTAAGTGCATTGAAAGGGGGCAAAATGTGTATGTGTGCACGTCTTCCTGAGGGTGTATGTGTGCGGCACATTTAACTGTACTTACAAGGTCAAGAAATCTTCCTAATTGTTGTTTAAATACCAAAAGGCAAAGTCTGGAGACATTTTACACTTACATCGCATGCTGTGGGTTTGGGTTTGGGCAAGGTTTTGTATGCAAGTTTGTGGGTTGGTTAAATGTTGGAGATGAATGTGAAAGTACATCAAGATTCCTCCGGACTGTTTTGGTCTATCATCTCAAGAGTTTCAAACAGCCAGTTAATTAATCCCCACAAATCCTTCTTGTCCAGTTCAATTTAGTTGGAAGTTGACCTCCAAATTTGTTCCACTCACCAATAGCAAGCCATCTTAACGGAGCTGACCTTCAAGTGAAGGTAGAAGCAGAGAGTTCAAGATGGAGGAAGCTGTCTTAGCTTATTAGCTGTGTTGCACCATCCACTTCTATTTAACCCTTGTCTGTATATACTGTGTGTGTAACCTGCTCCACAGAGGAATGGTTTGCAGATAGTTATGAGAGCAGCTCATTAACTACCAAACTAAGAAGCTTGTTGACTGACAGCTCGAATTAGTTAGCAAGCTTGTTTGCTCATGGAGCCTTTCCCCCTCTTCACTGAATGTCTATAATTAATGAAATGATGTATGATCCAGAGAACGGTAACAGTAACTAAATGGCCCAGTGCAGAGGAAATCTCTTGGGTTATGGGGATTATTTTGAGTTACTAGCATGTTCCCAACTGTATAATATGTTAGCATTTAGCTAAACAGCAACAGTGCTTCACCAACTAGCCCTGCAAGTAGTCAATTTGTCAGGAGGAGATGTTTACATGTGCAGGATAAAATTGACAAGCAGTGCATGACACAAAAGTACACAAACGTGTTGTTTTTGATAGGTCACGGTCTGATGATACAGCCCCTCAAGGTAGTGCAAGTGCATTGTTATGATTACCTCAGGTAAAATTCAATCATAACTGATGAAATTTAATGTTAACCTCCAATTTTTTAGTTAGCTATGAATAACTATTTGAATATCATATATGTTGTGAACACATATTAAGACTATAAACAAGACATAAACAAATTTAAGAAAACTGTAACTGTAATTACATACCTTGCTCTACATTTTCTTTCTTGCTCTTTCTTTTTTTCTCTGTCACTCAGTCTTAGTGCTGTATTGTTGTCATTCCTGGACATTAGAGACAGTAAGTGAACTGCATTTATGTATACCGTAAGGTGCGTGTTGCTTCTCTTCATCGTCTCTCCGTCTCTTTCTGTTTGTATTTCTGCCTCTTTTTTGCCTCTCTGTATTTTCCTCCCTTCTTCATTCCCTCCTGTCTCTCTTATCTCTCTCTCATGGGTCTAAATGAAATATTCTGACCAGGCTCCTACAGTGAACACATAATTAGAAACCAGTGAACCGTGACTCCAACATGGGGGCTTTTCTCCTATCTGTTTGGGGAAGGGGGGGTTGAAGAGGAGGAGGGGAGGTGGGGTGACCTGTAAAACATCTTCATGGTCAGAATACTACACCGGCCTGAAATGGTGGTGTCCTATGGTGGGGGGGGGGGTGGAGCGGGATGATGAGGCAGAATGGATAAATGGATTGATAGATGGGGCATAGGGGAGAAGGGAGAGGAGGATGGGAGGCGTTGACAGTGAGATGGAAACACAGAGTTATGGCTTGTCTCCATTAGCTCTGTTTTCCACTGCCAGGGCTAACACTGGTACAGTTCATCGTTTGGTTTTCATCTTCATTCATTAGCCAGCCAGGGCAAGTGAGAATACAGTTGAATAAAAATTACACTAGCCGGTAGAAACATTAACAGTATAACCATTAAAAATAATGCCTTCGTTTTTTGTGTGTTACAACATGTTGCCAGTCGTGGCCAGCTCCGGCTTCTTGTGAAATGATAATTCAGCTATTATCCAGGCTCCTTTGGCCTGGTGGTTTTGAGTCTGATGTGCAGAAGCATCACTTAACAGTGATGGAGACTGAGTATAAAGGATACCATATAAAGGAAACCTACACCACTAATACACTATATATGAAATAAGCAACACCATGACGTTAAACGTTAAATATATACATTAACAGTTTATAACTGATCTGGCAAGTTGCTTCTTTTTCATTGCGATGCCACAAAAGGAGCTCTTATATGGTATTTTACCTCCCAATAATACTAATATTACACAGTGAACAACAAATTCGTGTTGAAATCATTGAAATAAACAAAACAAATCTCACTGTCAAAACACCCTTTTCTCACCCTCTACGCCAGGGGTATTCAATTAGAATTCAAAGAGGTCCAGTTAGAGAAAATTTCCCAAAGCAAAGGTCCAGAACATCAAAACGACTAACTTGCGTTATCATTCAGTACCATAATGTATAGACAACAATGGACTGTCAAATCAAGTAATATTTCAGTCAGATTTCACATCAAACTGGAGGGATAATAAATAATAACTACTCTAATAATAGCCTAAATTCTAAATTTAAGTAAACTAAAATAAAGTGCCAAATTTTTAAAAATAAATAAATAAAAAGTAGCTCGGAGTGAAGTGTTAGTCTTAACCAATTTTATAATAAACACTCAACACATCATAACAACTGAACAGCTGTAATGCCTCCTCTTCTCTTTTATTCCCTTTTATAGAGCTACCACTCCTACTTTCTCTTGTTCAGTCAGAAACGTGAGCTCTAGTTTCTCCTGCCAGCTGGGATTGGAGATATATGAGATATTCTGGTTCTGAACTGCCCGTGGGAGGAATGCACATGTAAGAATCTGTACATTCTTGATTAAAAGCCATGTAAAATCTCTTTTTCCTTTTGCGAGGTGAATCTCGCGGACTCGACTCGCAAGCTGGCTGAGCAGCGTCGCATGAAACGACTGGAGCATATGTGATTGGTCTGTGAGTTTCCTGGGCCGCTAAACCAGTACAGTAAATGCTAGAAAAGCTGTGCGGGTTAAAATAGAAACGCTCCGTCACAAGGTAGTAAGTTTCAATAATAAATTACTTGTAGGTCGGCGGTCCGGAGAGGACAGCGGCTGGATCCAGATCTGGACCGCGGTCCGCCAATTAGTGACCTCTGCTCTAAGCATACGCACCAAAAGGGAAACAGCAAACCGGGAGGTTACTTTGCTACTGTCTAAAAAAACTCCTAAAATATGATCACACACACGACAGACGGTAAATTAACAGCGTTATGAGTCTGTGTTTAATTCAGCATTCAGACTGACTGCCAACTGTTGATTTTAGACTGTTTTGAAGCCATAGTGGCCTTGCCCTAAAAAAAAATTAACATTATTTACATTACAATGAAACAGAATAGCACAAATACTAGAGAAGATTTGGCATTTATGCTTTAGAAAATAACGATTGATAAAAAACAAAAACAGTCTATTGACTAATTAGACAGGTCATTCTTTCAGCCCTACTTCTAAGTCATATATGTATAATGTATATATCACGTATTACTTATTAGTTGATTATTTTTCTGATTAATTGCTTACTCCATAAAATGTCAGAAAATAATGGTCCAAAAAGTGTAACAGCTAAAAAATCTTTACCGGTATTCGGTTTACAAACATAGCTGTAATGTGATTCAATGATATCATTTCACCATTCATACGTCCTTTACTGCTCTTTGTGATGTCACACTGTAACTCTCTCCTGACGTAGTACACCTCTGATGTGTGGCCATGGCGTGACTTTTACCTGACTTTCCCCCTGTATAGCTTTATTATGTTGTCCTGGTCTGACTAGGTAGTTATAGTTTGGGCTGACGGCTTATTGCTGTATTAGAAAAGGACAGAGGAGCCTTTGGGACAGTTTTCATCACTGGTGTCCTTGGAACACGCAGACGTTCACACATTGTCACACATGATGCTGCACACACACGAACGACACTCACGCGCTCTCACAGACACACGAGGACATATACGCAGTTTTAATCTCACACACACACCCACACACACACAAACGTGTGACATACCCCATGTGCACATGCGCCCTATTTTTATGAGCCTTCCCTGTCTGCTATAGCAGGAAATGAATGTCCAGCAGCTAAGGCTGTTAATTAACATTTATGGCTGTAGATGACCGGTGAATCGTTAGACTGGCTCTCACAGCCTTCACGTCAAAGCAACCAGGTTATAAAAATCCAATCTCAGTCCCTGACACTCTGCCAAAGTAATGATGGTAGATCATGATGTTGATTTGTTTTATAACATGGATCTAAATAGCAATGATCCCCTTTAGGGGTACAGTATTCCTATGTCCCCATGGACAGTGTGTGCCTGTGGTCTGTTTTGTAAGGGCGTGTGGATGTTTTGTGGAGACACTATGACTTCATATGGGCCTATTTGTGCATGCAGTAGTTTCGCACATCTCTCTAGTTTCGTCCATCAAAATTCAGTCTTCACACCTATTTATTTCTCTCTAGCTGGTTTCTCTAATGTTACCTACCCTAGCTTTAATAGCACTTTGAAAATCACCTTTTCACGGTTACCAGTGTCCAAAGTGGGTGAGTGGTGAATGTCTGCAGGTGTACTTACAATTCATAAACATCTTTAACAGCTGGTCATAAAATTGCTGCAGGACAAAATTGAATACTTTTGCCTCTGATTTATATAATTTGCTTACTTCCCAGCACAAAATCAAGAAGTTTGTTCAATTTAGTTGAATTTTGTAGTTTGCCTTTGCTAGTGTGCCTCAGTTCTGTCCATGCACTTTCTTTTAAATACAGTATTAAATACTTTCTTTTATATACCTCAAAATTGTCACATTACAAAATGCCTAAATTCCATCACCAGCTTTCTTTCTTTTATCCCAAAGTGGTTTTAGTCTATACAGCCCTGCTTGCTTCCCAATACCGAAACATTATACAAGCCACAATGCGAGACGGTGTATAACCTGGACCAAGACTTTGCAGTAGGCAGCTAACAAAATCAACACATAGATTGATGTCCACTGACATGACATCTTACACACGTAGAGACACAGAGAAACCGCTGTTTGCACACATGCAGTGCACAAATACATACTCCCAAACACAAAACACATGAATGCATAAACAAGTATCGTTTTAACCATCCTAGTATACAAACCAAGCTTTAAAGAGAAGTATAATTCCCGTCCCTTGTCACATGTACAGTATACACAACAAAACAGCAGATATACTGTAAGCACAAAATACACATACACAGACATATAAATTAGTTCCAGTCACAGCCCCGAACCAGTCTGCCTATCCCCCAGCAGTGTTTTTGTCCATGTCTGCTTTCCACTGGTCAAAGGAAACGGTGCGTGTGCGAGCGGCATGTGTGTAGGTTTACATGTATGTGTGTGTTAGCCGTCTGACGGCCACAGATAAGGCGGCAGTTATCTTATCGTGCTGAGCCAACCTGCTCTAAACCCTCACAAACCTCAGGTGTCACAGCGTGCCGGCTTTTCCCCAAGCATCCCCTCATTTTCATGTCAATTTCACATCATTTTGCTGTCCCTCAGCCTCTGCCCTCCCTCCCTGTCTCTACCCCTCGATTTGCCCCAACCCTCCTTTTGATAGTCAGTTTAGTCCCTTTTTATTCCCGTTTTGATCCTCAGTTCTCCCTTCACCCCTCCCTTTTTTCTCCCTTGCGTGCTTTTGATCTTTCTTGGTATCCATCCACTTGGCCTTGCAATCAATCTCTCTCTTTGGCCAACTTTGACAGCGTTTGCTATCTTGCTTTTTCCCTTCTTGCCTGCATCTGACTTTTTTTCTCTCTATCTCGTTTTCTCCTTATCACTGACCTACGTAGTCCAGACGAGGTGACAGTTCACTTTGACGTTGCCAGACCACCTCACTCATTCTCAATGTGTTTCTCACATCCTCTCTTCCACTTTCTAATCCTTTCTCGCCAAACGTTTATCTGGTTGTTTAGTCACAGCACAGCAGAGATGACAGCCTTTTTTTTTTTAATCAGCCTGCCACTCATCTTGTATGTCACCCTTTAGTCACTCTTTAGCCTGCCAAGCTGTTTAGCCCTTTAGCCTTGCAAGACTATCTTAAGTCTACTTAAATTACTAATTGGTAGGTTTGGTAGTCTTGAAATAGTTCATTAACACCGTCCACTGAGGCAGACAGCTGAAAGTTAGACCTCTGATAATGACTCCAACAAGCAACACTGTATTTCATTTCATTTGGGTGTTGACTTACAGCTCTCAACAGCTAACTTTTAAGAAAAAGTTTTTAATCTGAAATTAGAATGATGCAACATGTCCTCTGTCTCACCTCAATAACAAAGTGTTAAGAAGAAATTTAAGGTTTACAGTGGGGATGCACCAATCTGACATTTTCCGTCTGATATCAGTGTGAAATTCTTCTTCTTCTTAAGCTGTATTACTTACTTTGATGAAGACACTAGTTACATCAGGTTTGACTAAAGCATTGCTTCTTAACTTTGTAAACAAAAGGCTTGTAGTTCTCTTTGCAAAATGTTCCAGTCCCCCAGCAACGCATCACGTTGTAAGCGCATAATTGAATTGAATTGGTGGATAGAGCTGTGGCCTCAGAGCAAGAAGGTCGCAGGTTCAAACCCCGGTTGCCTCTGCCTTTCTGTGTGGAGTTTGCATGTTCTCCCCCGTGTCTGCATGGGTTGATTGGCGACTCTAAAATGTCCTTAGCTGTGAGTGTGACTGGTTGTTATGTGTGGCCCTGCGACCTGGCGACCTGTCGTGGGTGTACCCCGCATTTTGCCCGATGTCAGCTGGGGTTGGCTACAGCCCCCAGCGACCCTGTACGCAGGATGAGCGGTTGACAATGTATGGATGACCTGTCCCCTTGTCATCAATACCTGATCGAGCTATTTGACTTAGTATCGGGCGATATCAGATATCAGCATCGCTAGTTTACTGATTCATTGCGTCGTGTAGGCCGATCTAATCACCTGCATGTGGTCTGAGCTCATCAACGATACCCCTTACCTAAGCAAATGTCTTGTTACCTTTGCCAGACCACAATGAGCAAAGTGAAATGTCTTGGCTGTCTTTGCAAACTATATTCCTCACTGTTTGTGCTTAGGTTTTTATCTTTAGATCCAAAGTTTTTCATTGGTATTTTATATATACAATATAATTTCATTGTGAATGGCGAGCTGAATATAAAATATTTCTTTAAATGAAACTTTTATGGTGTTTAGTTGCTGGCATTCACATCAACATTTGTCATTCTTTGTCTAATGGCCAGTCTTCCACCTTGCTCCATCTCCCACACTCAAGACAAAACAGCATTTAGCCCCTTCCGAGCCCTCCCAGTACCACTCCCTTCCCCCTCTGTCTTCATCTCCCACCAAATATGACCATCTTTGTCAAACTGTCAGCCACCCTCGCTTCCTTCATCTATTAAATAAAGCCTTTCAATTCATTTTACCTTATATCACTCCTCCCGTCCCTCCCTCTGCCCTTGCATCCCCATCTCATACCAAGTCGGACAGTTGTTATCAATCTGCCAGAGGAGAGAACACTAACAAAATGCTCTTATTTTCCCTGCCTCTTTTTTCCCTCTCCCTTCTTGCCTCCCTTCTAGTTTGACTGCATTTACATCTCGTGGTGCCGAGGTAGATGGATGCAATGATGAGAGCAGTCAGTATCTCGATGAACATCCCTCCGGGGTCTCACTCTCCTCTCTTTGTCCTTCTCACTGGCTTGAGGGTTCATTATTTTTCTCTCTTTGCTATTCTGTGTTTGTCACCCTCTTGGCTTTTTAAGATGAAACCTTTTTTTTATATCAATTTTGACATTTTGCAACTAGTTTTCTCCATTTGATTTGCAGGAAGGAACTGCTTTCTGACTTGCCACATGAAAAAAATGTCACAATCGTCCCTTATCTGTATATATCAGGCCATTGCAAAAGTAAAAACAACAAGTGAAAGAATAGTTATCAGAACAACTCAACAATTAGCTTTAGAGTCTGTTGCAGGGTCAAATGTAAAATACTTTGAATCTTTCCCAGTAACAAGCAATGACAGCTTCCTAGACGTTTACATTTCCCCCTGACTTTCTAAGCATTAGAATAGCTTCCTTATTCTACTTCAGATCTGATGAAAGGCTGGCATTAAATTAACTCTTTTCAGAGTCAGGGATGATGTTTGGTCTGTATATTTAAAGTAAAGTGTTGCTTTACATGCACATTTTATGGTCACTTCTTCCCGTGAATTCCTCGTGGGGATCAAATACTGGTGGTTTACAGAAACCTTCAGTAACATCTTTGACTTGTTTTCATATTTAAAATACTCCCAGAATCAACCCAACATTGAGTTTTTAGAAGTAACATCAAAAGTTCACCTCTCCCTGGTGTATTATTTTCTAATTTTGCCCTGTAGGATTTAAACACTGTTTCAACTCAAATTTGAATTGTGAACAAAGGTGCATTTTGGGAATTATGAATAAATAATGAGTAATAGCCTACAGTCATCTTTTCTGTGTGAAATTAAAGGTTCTTCTCATTACATGATTGCCTTGTAAGAAGTTTAAATGTCTTTTCTAATGTGTACCATGTCGATTCTTCCCCTGCCATGGAGCTTGACATCTACAGTGTGCATGAATAAGTAAGCTGTGTAAGTTTGTGTATTTTGTGTGAGACTGACAGGTGATTGGGAAAGGCCTTGACCAATTGTTGACCGTTCCTCGGGGTCATTCTATGGCAGGTATCTGTAAAGCCTGTAGCCTTAATCTACAATAATACATTGCTTAGTATTTTTAACAGCATAATTCTTCCCGGATAACACACAAATTAAGCTAGGGCTTAAGTTTTAAACTCCCCTATGAATGAGTTGTTTCTGATGAATCACCCCTCCTGTAGCACATATGTACGTCAATACCTAGGATCTCTGTTTTTGCTGGAGGGATGCCATGTCCAGGACAAAGGTAACCAGACAAGGCAGAATCCAAGGTAGCCGGAAAGATCTCACTTACAAAAATAGATGAATAAAGCAACGTGTCAGTTTTAACTAGTCTATGATTACTGTAAACGTTGACATCATTTAGTTATTTAGTGATTTAAGAGTGTGGTAAAATGATTTTATTTATTTTTTTGGGGCACAGCTCGGCCTATAAGATACATGTAATTTGGCTTTCACACATCTCTCTCTAGAGCAGGTCTAGACCGTACTGTTTTTTTCTTCTTTTAATTTATATAACATACCATTATTTATTCAGTGTAATTTTATTCAGTGTAATTAGGGAAATACTGTAAGACAGAACCATTATGTCATCACCTTTTGCTGCTCTATAAGAACACTCCCTGAACTGGCCCTGAGTGCTTCCACTGGGTATTGACTATAAATGTAATTCAGTGCAGACTGGGCTCACTTGTTATATAAGGCCTTTTTGACAGATGACTATGACTGTGTTTTGTAATTCTTTGTGGTAGATAAAAGTGAGAATACAAACACTTAAAACTTACAGGTATATGGTCTAGCCACTACTATTGTCCTTTCCCCTGTGCAGAATTGTGAACATCACAGTTGAAGAAATTTCGATCTGAGTGTCCAGACTGAGGTTGAATATAAAAAAAATTTGGACTTTTATCTGATATGGACCAGGTGAAAGTGGCCCAAATCCGAACGGGAAACGATCAGATTCCATGTTACACAGGCTGTTCACAAAATGATGACCTTCACCTATGTGCAAACAAATCAGATTTGGGTCACTTTGGCCTGCAGCCTGAACACGACCTAGATCAAGACTGTCTGATCTCCTGATTAACTATGCTGTACCAGTTGCCCGTGGAGGATTTGTACATATGAAAATGTTGCAAATTGTTACTTGAAACTTCTCTCATCTTACCTCTTAGCCCCCCCCCCATTTTGACAACATAATTAGAGGCGGTTCAGTCATTGCGCAGCTTGTAAAACTGTAAGCTAGGCAAACCTTTAAATGTATGCAAAGCACATGTGGCCATAAACATAAAAATAACATTATATATTCACTTTATGGTGCATTTACATAAGAAACTAGGCAGTGTCACTTTTTAAAAGCTGTATACAAACTGCTTTGCTGGCTGCATAAAAACACATGTACACACTTTCAAACACGCATACGCATCCCCTTGTACATGTTTTTCTCCTGTCTACCTGTTCCTTTCTCTGTTCATGTAATATATCTGAGAGCCCTGGGGTCTCATTTATAAATGGTGCATACGTACAAAACAGGGCTGGAAACGTGCATATGCCACTTTCCAAGCAAAAGTTGTGATCTATAAAAAACAAACTTGATGGGAGAATGTGCGATCCTGTAAGTAAACTCTGAACCATGCGTAGGGACATAAAGAGGAGAAATGAGAAACGGCGACTCACATGGCAGAAGGATGAAAATAGCCTACTATTGTGTAAAATAAATTGAAACATAACCTCTGAGTATTGTGGGCTTAAAACCTTTCTGGATAAACAAACACCCGTTTGATTGACTTTCCCTGAAGTGCAACAAAATCCCACACAATTCAAAGATCATTTACAGATCCAGATTTAGGATAACAAACACAAACGGAGATATCTGTTTCTGCAATAGACCGCCTCAAATTTGCTGCACAGTGTAATCAGGAATCATATTACTTAATACTTGCATGCAGTTACTCTCATAAATAAGGTGAACAAGAGGACAAATTACATGTGTCAGTCGAGCAAATACGAGTGCATAGTTTCATACAGGCTAGCCTATTGTTCACATATTCGTTGCCTTATCGAGCTAACCGCTATGCACCAGCATGTGGATGTGATGCGCTGCTTGTAAAAACACATTCTGGAAATATAACTATTTTATGTAATTTACAACAAGTCCTCTTTATTTTAACTCATCGGCAGCCTCATTAAGTGAGTGGACTGAGTGAGTGGTTTGTGTAGCCTAAATAAATGTTCAAACGTAAGCGGAATGCATTTGGTTTACCCCCTTTTCAAACTGGGGGAATCCAAATTAGTACTTGGGTCATCCCATCTTGTGTGTGTGTGTGTGTGTGTGTGTGTGTTGTGTGTGTCCCTCCAGCCAGTGACGTCAATACCCGGGAGGGATGTCTTTGCAGTCAGATCGGTTATAAAGTGGTGGAGTTCTGGTGCCCCCTTTCCTACGGTGGGTTTTTTACCCACCAAACTACATGCTTCAGCTTCACCAAAAGGATCGTCAGAGTCACACTGAGTTAAATTTCGTTTTCTAGCCTCTTCTGTCAGAATTTGCCTCCTTTTCTTCATGCAGTCAGTACGTATTAATATTAATGAGGGGTGTTTCGCTGACCATTTATAGGCAACTATGGGCGTTTGGAGGGTCGCACATTGAGCTCCCTCACATGCGCGCCACATTTAAAGTCGATTGTGATTCATAAAGGGATCTTGCTTACAAGTGTGCGTATGCACGGTTTTATAATTTTTTGCTCTACGCCATTTTTGGATTTTGGCCGCACGTACACTTTTAGTCAGGTTTCTATGCACAGTTTTATAAATGAGACCCCTGCTCGCACCCTCTTAATGTAGTGGAATATAACTGTGTCTGTCTATTTTCTCCTCCCTCTGTCCTCCTCTGTTTTCATCATGTTACAGTATGACAGAGAGACCCCCACCCATTTCATTAGAATAGGCAGAGAGAACAGGATCCAAGATAAAGCATCTGCTGCAGTGATGTCAGATGACAGTTATGAAGCAGATTAGGAGGCTTACAGTCTGAACTCTCTGCCTTCAGTTTGCTCTCTTAACCTCTGACACCCTAACCGCACAATCTTCTTGTCTTTTTTTCTCACCTTCACATTTGCTTTCATCATTTTTTCCACCATTATTATGGTTCATGTTTGTTGTCACTTTTCTCTTTTTTGAAATTGTGCGGGTGACTCAAAATGTGCCCCTCATTGTTCTGTCCGCACCAAATCACTGCCAGTATTGCTCAAGGTTTTTATTTATTAATTGACTTTACAGATGCAGGTTCAGCCCCTATCTAGATGCTATTTGAAGGTAGACAGCTGCTAATAATATACTATGCTTATTGAAGCTTTGCCACTTTAGTTTACCTGATTCCCCTCACCTTTCCCTGCTACCTCTTAGCATCTATCTACTTTCTTTTCTTTGTTCTCTCTTAGAAGTCAGCATCATTATCACACCATAATATTCTCTTTAATCAGATTAAAGACAGAAATGTGACATACAAACAAAATAGCAATTTTACCACAAACAAAACTGCTCTTTTACATTCTTCTTCCATTAGATTCATGCTGTGCTGTGAAGCATTTAATTAATTTAGCTTCTTGACATTTCTACCACTCACTTGGTTGTTAAACGTATTCTGCAAATGAACTGGCAGGCTAACCTGTTGTTAGTGGGATTACCCCCCACTATGCCCATAGTTAGATTCTATGTCGCTCCATGCTCTTTTAGCCTTCATCTTCTTAACCTGATCCCCTTGCTTGCTAATAATAGCCCTGGCTTTGACAGAACAGGCAGGGAAACAGAGCAGAAGGGGAGAATTGGGGGACTGTTGGCTGGATTCACATTAGATTTTGTGCAGTGTGCAGTTCAGTGGCTCCTAGAACTCATTTTAGCCCATTGATTTATAGTGGTACTTTCACTGGAGTAACCTTTTCATTTTTTGTCTTTATTTTTAGGTTGTTTGTGCAAGGTGATGTTTTATACTCCAAAGTTTGCTCATCCTGTGGCTGCCCTAGATTTTAGAAGTAAAAGCTAAATAAATGTGTGAATGTTTGAGGATGAAATGATAGGGGAGGCGTGTCCCTGTGTGGAATCAGAAACATTTCCTTAATCGGTGCTTAATCAAGGTATATGTGATACCAGTGCTATGGCATGTTTTGCCCCTCAGATGGGAGAAATTAAGAGGAGAGGATGTGGAAAACTACACTTTATCCCTAAAAGCTTGTTGGTGCTGAAGTGACTGACGAAGAGAACAGACAAATGAATAAATGCAATCCCAGCTTTGGGCTGGTGGCTGCTGTGAACCCCCCATCTCTTGCTGTAATCTTTTATCCTGCAAAAAAAATAATAATCACAAAGCTGTGCAGACATCTGTTTGTAAAGTGCATTATGTATGGCCAGTAGACATGGCAAACTGCCACCTACTGTCACTGTTACTGAGCAAACTTGATAACAAACACAGTAGGATATAGTCTAGTAATTAAAATATCCCTTTAATTAGCATTTAGTTTCAGTACATGTGCTTATATTGTAAAATAGATACAAAAGTAATCCAGTGTTTGACACAAGACGCACCGACAGCTTTCTTTTGCATTGCAAATTAAAAAGCCCTCTGGGTTGCCTGGTTTAGCATTAGCTGGTCCAAGATCAAAAAGGTGGAGATGCAGGATTTGAGCCAAACATGGCATGACGTGGCTTAGCCAACGTTTTTTAATCATTTGACAACATTTTGAGTTATTTTGCTAGTCCCAGTCTCTGAGGGAATGTGAACATAGACCACCTTAAAGGGCATCAACCGAAGATTATACTTTATTAACGTCCGGCTCATGCAATGACTTTGTAATCCTCACTGTTAATATTTTGATGTCAAATCTGTTTTCTGTAGCATGTCAGGGTTGGCGGCCATGATTTTGGGATTTTACCAGGATTTGGCTGCTCACTAAAGTAAAAATCCACCAATGCAGCGATAGTGTAATAACAAGTAATAAGTGTGTGGATTGGATATCTGTGGCTATGGAATTGGGGTGATCTTTTGTTATGGGGCTGTTGAAAAGACACATGCTGAGTGTGCAATTATCTCTGAGAGTCTTCTCTCATTGTTCACATTCACATCTCATCTAGCTGAATTCCTCTCTGTAGTAGCTACTGTATATTTAGCTACCCCTCTCATTCTCTCTTTCTTTCTTGCATAATCACGCTTTGGCTCTGCATAAATAATTGTAGCCTAGCCCGCTAATACTGTCGAGCTCCCTATCTGGAAGTGCACAGAGGCCTGTGGGATTTGTTTTTGCTGATTTGCTTGGTTTTGTTTTTGGGGTTCTTTTGTTGTTTTTATTTGTGTGTTCTTAGCTGGTGTGAAATGGCGTCGTGTCATCTGGAGAGTTGAGGAACTGCTGAATTGGAAAAGTACAGCTGGTGTCAAGGTCTGGAAGAAGGAGAAAATGAGAGAAAATGTGTGTGTGTGTGTGTGTGTGTGTGTGTGTGTTAAGCGGCACAGACAGAGTAAGGCAAAGAGGCAAAAAGAACAAGGGAGCCTGAGACGAGGAGAGAGGGGGAAAGAGGAGGAACAAACAAGAAGAGGGAGAGGGAGAGCATCTAAAAGGTGATGTTTCACATGATAGCACGTTCTGCTGTTTTGCTGCACGGCAGCTTCAGTATATCTCTACGACTCTGTCTCTCTCTCTCTCTCCTCCAGCCAAACAGCCAAGCAGACAGGCATGCAGGGTTTCTAGAAATAAATAAATAGCCTTTCAGCCACTGATGCCTCTAGAGAAACTCATATGGGCTGCCTTGACTCTACATAAAAACAACAATAAAATAGAAAACTAGCAAAATCTCTAAGTGTGATTCTCAGGCCAGATTCATAGTGTGGTAGAAAATGGAAGGCGATGTGATATTTCAAGACTCTCTTCACTGGACTCGGATACCATAAGATGGTAAGATAGTACTGAAAAACTTTTAAATATCCAGTGCAATTCATGCTTTTATCTTGCTGCACAAGGGGATCCTGGCCAAAACAGGATTATTAAGCAATTGACTGCTGTGATTATAACAGGATTTACACGTTAAGGCTACAACACATGATTTTCCTCTTATCTATATTAAGGAAAACTATGTATAACCTCTCTGGCTTTAATGCTCGTGCTGTAGTTAATACGGTGGGATGAGTTTTCTGCCAGTGCACTGATCATCACTTTTAAGCCCAGAGTACATAATCGTTTTCTTGTTGGCTCTAAACTATGAAAGCTTTAGAGGGCCAGCAAACCTTCTTTTTTCCAAATAAGTTCAGAAAATGTCATTTAATCGCAAATAATTAAACGGGGAATACTTTTTCTAATTTTATTTTCAAAGACAGGAGTTCCGTGTATACTGTCAAGGTTTTAGTCAGTTGAGGAGATTTTGTATCTCAAGCCCTGAAAACTATGCCGTACTACTCCCCAATTAACAGCTGCTGTATATTTATTGATTTTTTGGGGTTTATATTGTCATTTTCTAAGGAAACATAGAAATAATAACTGACTGACTGTCTCTACAGTTAAGTTGGACTGTACAGGTACAGGTGACATCTAAAATCCGAGTACCTGGAGAGGTAATTGTTGACTCACTCTTATTGATCAAAAGGCCTCTAGATCCAGATATAGTATTACTGTCACTTTGTGGTAATGCTGTATAGAACCTACAGTATATATGTGCAGTGAGTTCTGTTTGACACCACACAGACTCGCACTAGTTCAATAGCATCTTAACAGTTGGAATGCTTTGAGCCACGGGGAAGTGAAACCTCTATGTACTTACTTGCTCTGTCATACTTGTTCTCCTGGTGCATTTTAAGTCGTCAACTCATTGTAAGTCACTGAGAATGTAACTCCGTTTTTCTGATACTGTCACATTAGGATTTAATTCTACTTTAGTATTAAATTGAGTTAGTTACACTCAACATTTTTTTTTTACTCAAATTAGATTCTTTGCTTTCCGAGCTCAAAAGTTCAATTAGATTTCTTTCTACATACCTTCTACCTACTCTCTTCTATTCTATTCTCCTGTATTGACTTTGTTGCAGCTTTTATATTCGACACTAGACCACTTCATCAGCAGCGTGACGTGGCTGTGGTAACAGCCGTTTTACAGCACAGGAGATTTGGCTGATGTGCGTGGCACGCTAAGTTACCATGAAGTAGAGCGAGAGTGGTTTTGTGTGTGTACATATGAGTGTGTGTAGTAGACAGTGTGAGAAGCGTGTAATGGGCTCACCTGTCCCTGGCTGCAGACTGATGGGCAGGAGGGGAGAATGGAAACCAGATGGATGGAAGGAGCGGCAGAGGGAGGGGAGAAACGAATGCACAGAGAAGATAAGCCTTCACTAGACTGCCTATGTGCATATGTTTTGATTTTGACTTTTCACATACATGTTTAAATGTTGTCTGATTAAATGAACACCATAACAAAATAAAATGAATATGTGGGCTAGAGAGAGGTGAAAGAAGAAAATAGTTGAAGAAATATATGATAAACTTAAATCCTTTAATGCACAGTCTCTGTGGACTAACTCTAGCTTCTTTTTGACAGGGTGAAGAGGAGGATCGTGCCGTCGTTTCATCCTGTCCAAGGTAAGTTTAGTTGTTTTCTGTGGGATATACTGTGCATGTCTTTACTCCAGTTCGGACACACTGCAACTCAATTGTTTTTCTGCTTTTCAATTTCTTGTCCAGTCGAATTTAGGCTTTATGTGCTGCTTTTGTTATTCGTGCTGAGTAAGTTTCACGAGCCAGGGGTCCGTGAAACTCATTTCATTTTCCTTATAAATAGACAAAAAAACCTGCTCTTGTTCTTTGTTGTCCTGCGCAACCATGTAAGCGGTGAATTGGCATCATCATGTAAGTGTGTTCTAGCATCACATGAAATTTCCCTAACGCCACTTTGAAGATGGTTTCAGTGCTGTGATCAAATGAACAATGGGACCCACGTGTGAAAAGCCACAGAAATACCGTGAACCTGTTTAGCATATGTGAGAACAAAGCTGTATATGAGCTTTTGGGTCTCTTGAATCAGGGCTAGGGTTTTAGTTGACGCATTTGTTTTAAAGAATATTGTAAGAAAATTCATTTGCAGCAGCTGTCCAAAACCTCACGCTGAGAACCTCTGGCCTGGCAGTATGGTGGTCTCTGCTAGCATGTCTTCGGCTGTATCTGGTTGCCGTGGTGATGTGCTCTCGTCAGCAGTCGGATGTGCGACCTGTGTTTGTGTGTGTGTGTGGTGGCGGGCGTTGAAAGGACTCCCTGGAGGCAGATAGGGTTCCTCTGTCCAGAAATGCCAGCGACATCCACGTGTTGACGGTCCAATACGGAAACTTCAGAAATGTGGGCATGCAGGCGTTACACACCGTCACACAGGCGCCCGCAGACACTCAAGTACACACACACTCGTACAGGAAATTCACAGACGAAGTGGACACACACGTAGACAGATATTCAGATTCCAGGCAGGCCGCTGCCATGCATTCATACTGACAGCTCAGGACTATAAGGTTACATACAGGGAAGTCCATTCCTGCCGCAATGCTTTGAACACTAATAGTATGTATACACACTTTTATTAGTTCACAGAGACCTGAAGCTACATTTTAATGCCACACCTTTAAAGTCAAAAATAAAAGTCTGATGAATCCGATGTTGACAGATTTATTTTTATGCCTGAGCGATATCTGCATGCAAAATTAGCAAATGCAAATTGTTGCTCACTCAGCAGCTGCACCAGACAAATTGGGGGTTAAGGGCCTTGCTTAAGGGCAACTTAACTATAGTGGATGAGGGAGGGGAGAGCATTACTCATTTGCTTTCCCCAGCCAGATTTCCCCCACGCCAGTCTGGGGATTTGAACCGAGGACACGAGCCCGCAGTAGCTTTAGGCTACTGCTGACAGCCCGGTGTAATGCAGTGTAATTACTCCGGGATTCTGTTTTCGCCAAAACTGTAATTGAGTTCAAGTTCAAGATTTTATTCTCCCCATCGGGACGGTTGGCTTGTAGAGAGGCACATGTCGTGTTGCATAATCACGATAAACAAGAAAGTGAAATTCAGAAACACAAGACACATTAAATGGTTTGGAAAGAGGGAAGACTCAGGAGACTGAGACTCAGAACAGCTGAGCTGTTACAGGTAAGGATGTTAATGGGAATGTAGATAAATGTGAGATTAGTCCAGTCTAGATTCATAAGCCATTAGTCTCACATCTGTTATGATTGTGTTGGCATTTAATTATATAAAACATTGCTGAATAAATGTAAATAGTATATTTTAGTTTACTTTGAGCAGGGCTGTGTCGATTTTAGAGGTACAGTGACTTGTTGGTTATATTGACCTTTACGTCTTCTTGAATACGCCGCGTCATCCTTATTTAGTACCTAACCATGTGTTTTAACATTGTCACAAATTTTTATAGCTCTGATTTACAAGTGGATCGGTGTTAGCGAGCGGGAAGAATTTGCAGGTTCAGAACTGCAATGAGAAGATAGACAGTACGTCTTTCTCCACATTTTATGTTTCATTACTTTGCTGGAAAAGTAACAAAACTGAAACGCACTGATAATAAGCATTCAAAGGACACTATTGTTATTTGCATTTCTATTATAAGCTAATTCAGTCAGAGGCAAGGCGTCCAAAGCAATATATTTTCTTCAGATCATATGGTGGTCTAGTGAAAGTATTAACATGATAGAGGGCATGGCTTTTATATGGTTTAAATGTGAAGTTAGATTTTATGCTTTATGGTCTCACACAGATGTTATCTAAAACAAATACAACTGCATTGTAAATAAGTGGTATGTTTCTCCAGTTGCCAAGATTGCATTTTTTTAAGTTACAGAGATATTGTAGTGTCCTGTCTGGTGATATTGTTACAGGAAAAATATATTCATAGTATTGCATAGTGACTTTGCCTGCGATTCCCAGCCTTCTTTGTCAGACTTGTGCTATGTATTTGAACATTACTCTTGCAAGCATTAGCTCCTCTCTGTGAAGAGGACAGTATGGGTGACCTTAGCTATGTTCGTCCTCTCCTTCTGTGTGAAGCATTCTGAGGTTGAGTGGAGACAACACACTGCCAAAGAAATCTGTATATAAGAGCTGGGTTTCTTGACATTTCTTCTTCTGAATGCATTTGATTTGATATTTTTAACTTGGCCACAATGCTGAGTGGTTTTGCAGCTCTGAACAGCACACAAACAAAACAAAACCTGTCACCTCATTCAGCCTACTCGACTCTTACTGGAGTGTAGAGATCACTGTGACTAACTGAAATGACTAGTCCACATACACATATTTAACCCCATACGTATCCATGGTGAGTTCAAAAACGCCTCCTTGAAGCGGTGTACATGTGAGATGGTCCGTGACCATGACAGCCTTTCTGACTACCGCAGACGGTCCCGTTGGCACGCAGGTCGGCAAGTGACTTTGTAGACACCGCCGTGTCATCTACACATGCACAAGCGCATACATATCCTGCCTGTGAGTGTGTGGGGTCGTCAGTAATGTGAGACTGTGTGTTTTGAACCCTCGGGGTCGCCTTGTCGCCAGAAACACCTTTACACACACACACACAACACACACACACACACACACACACAGGTTATTTTAGAACAGATCGACATTGATTTGTCCACAATGTACCCTGTACCAGTGCCAGGTTTATTTTACAGTTTGGCGCAAATGGACTTTAACATTGACTTTTCGTTTTAAAAACGATGACACGTTTTGTTTTTTTTGTTTTTTCTGTATCTGGGTGCATGTGTGCCTCTGGTTTCTCTCTTCTCTGACAAGTATATGTGTGTGTTAACTAAGAGCCTATTCTGAACCTAATGAAGGCCAAATTACCTGAGAGCTCTTCCAAGTTCACTTATTTTGTCAGTACATGTTTTTCTTCCTTTTTGTAATATCTAATAAGCCTTCATTTATTCTGCAGCATCTTCTAATTGTTTAGCAGTTGTCGTCAGACATAGGGAGATGTTGCTGAGAGGTTTTTTCATTTTTACCACTTTTGGAAGAAAAAGAGATGAAGGAGCCTGCAGAGTATACCACGAGTCTTTGTATGCAAATGATTACATCGAGTTAAATTATTCTAAGGGTATCATTATGAAATATTTTGTATTTTTGAAAGACAATAGCATGTAGTGTTCCAGATGTGGCCTGGACGTGTTTTTCCCCGTGATAGTTCAGACTAAGTCAAGGCAAGGTATGAGTATCACTGGTTAGCATCTCTGAACTAACATTGTTGACATGGGAGCGATAAGGCAAGGGATAATACAACACCAGTGTTGTCCTGACCGTGCAGACAAGGCATCATTTTGGTCTCTCTCTCTCTCTTGCATGATTCCAGGACTTTGTTGACAGTCCAGATGTAGCCTATTCACATTGACAAGGCGATACTAAGATCAGCACCGTTTGCCATCTGTGACCAAGAATTGCTGACAAGGGAAATAAGCCAAGGAATTGTATTAACCCAGACGTGTTCTGACCATGCTGACAAGATGTTATTTTCTAGCCCTGTTGCTGCTGTTAGACAGCTCTGCAGACATTACAGGCTAACGCTACTGAGAGCAGTATGTCTGCTCTGTAAGATACCATTTTGACAAGCCAGTGTACTGCAGGACTTAAGCACTGTTGACCAGGCAATGGAACGGCAAGGAATAGAATTAAGGCTGGCTATATTGACTATACATGTTGACAAGGCACGAGTGAGCGCTGCTCTAGCCTGCCCGGCCTTGTGTTGCTGACAAGGCACTGGATGCTTGGTGACAAGCTGCTTGCTATTCCACAGCCATGTTAGCATGGCTAGGGTCACATTGACATCTGCAGTCTGGGGAAACTTGAGCCTATCTTTCCAGCAAACATTGTGAGCGTGTGTGCGTGTGTGTGCCCATTGATAGGGATTAGCAAAGATGTGTGAGCCCGGCTTCTGGGGATGGCCCTGGTCGCTGCTGGAGGTCAATGCATGTGCGCTCTAATGTCCGTGAGTGTTTGTGTGTGTTTGTGTGTGTGTGTGTGTGTGTGTGTGTGTGTGTGTGTGTGTGTGTATTTGCCAGGCGGTGGGGGGTTAGGCCTGGATTGCAATGACAATGGAGAGGAATTTAAATGAGAGAAAAAAGGGGATCAGGGACGTTTGCAAGGAGGATGGAAGAGGCTTTGGCACCATTGTTAGTCTTCCTCTTTGTCATTCTGCCTCTCTATCTCTCTATTACAAATCCTTCGCTCTCAGGCTCACTCTTGGCTGCTTACATTCCTCATGAAAATCACTCTGCCTCTCGTGATTTTATCTCAACTTATCCCTATCTCTATTATCTCCCTGCGTGTCCTTCCACCCTTTTTAATGTATCTCTTATTGACAGGGTTTTTTTTTCGTCGTCTTTTTCCTTTCCCGCTCTCAAGATTCATAGGTGCTTCGCAACATGCCAAGAGGGGAAGCCAAGTTTTTGCGTCCAGTGTTCAGCCAGTTACTTTTCCTTCATCATACAGCTGCACTGACTACCACTAACTATTAATGTGTTAGTAGAAATGGCTAGTTAGGTCATTATTAGTTTACTGATGTGACTTTTTGACATTTGTTGTTTTAACTGCTGTTTAAACTGTTACCCAACAGGTGGGTGTAGTGACATCCCAAAGTCTTTTTGTCACATAGGGTTACCAGGTTCGGTATCATTGTGCCAAAATAGAGACAAAAACCAAGGCCTGTGCCCACCTTATAATCACAAAATGCTGTTTTTAGATATCTGTCCACATAAGGGTTTAACAAACAATATGTCATAAGACATTACGTATTAACTTTAAAATACATTTTAAAGAGGTTTTAAAGTTAAAATATGTATATTTCTCCTTCTGCAGCTTTATTACATCTCTAAAGCTAATTGGCCGAGTCAAAAATGGCTTTCTTTTTGTGTCTAATTCCCACCGCCTCTTTTAATGTCTTTCATTGAATGTCATTTAACTCTCTCCAATCAGTAGTCTGTTCTGTTTCCATCTTCCTGTGACTCGCTGTCTCTCTGTGTCTCTCATTGTCTGTCTCTTTGCTGCCCCCACCCCACTTGTGTTATTGCCCCAGCAGTCTGTGGTCAATTGTAGTCCAGTTGCTAATATAACCACTCTCAAAACAGGCTCATTGATTTTAATCTCTCTCTCTCTTTCTTTCTGTGTGTCTGTCTGTCTCACACACACACACATGCACGCACGCACACTTTCTCTCCCCATCTCCGTTTGTCTACACCCCTCCTCCCCCCACCCCTTTGCGGCTCTAATTGCGATCAATTAGGAAACTTCAGAAGGCTGAAATAGGAGCTGTGACAAGGGGCATCCGCTGAGCTGGCGGGGGAGAGAGGGAGAGAACTGGAGGAGGAGAGGGACAACTGAGAGAAGTCTAAGTTGGTGTCGAGAGATGAGCTAATGGTAATAGCGTGATTGATGTGGCCACAGTAGCTGAAGTCACATCGTTTTTACTGCCAGGTATCGATTCCTAACAACCTCTTGTTAGCTTTTGGGTGGAGTGGATGGGGCATGGCACTAACATTGCCATCGGTTACGGGTTGTATCCTCATCTAAAATGTATGCAGTTACTCTGCTGAAAGGTGCTTTGAACAAAAGCATCATACTCTAGATTCTGAGAATGCCAGCTGGAAAGAGACAGGCTTGCAAACTGATTTTAAGAGGCAATTATGTTAGATCACATTCACAGAATTGTTTTTGGTGTTGCACATCGTTTTATTTAAAATATTTCATTATTAATTCTGCTCAGTGCATCTTTTCTCATTGTCTTCAAGTGCCAGAAAAAAAGTAACTTTAGACTAAATTTAAAAAATGTAGCCTAACAGGTCTGTTATGCTTTTATTCAAAAGAACAAAACCAGTGGATCAGAAAGGTGAAAGATTTAAGAAAAAAGAGATACAGAAACACAAGGCATTAATATGTAGGAGTGAAGTAAAAATAGTGATGGCACTTTGAACAGAATTCAGAAAAAAATATACTCTTATATACACTTCAAAAAAGGAAAACTGTTTTAACACCTTGCCTGCAGCTGGCGCAAGTGTCGAAATTGCAGCAGTTTTTGCTTTCCTTGCCTGTAGATGCTGCACACAAGTTTGTCTACATCCCCGAAGCTCACGCGGCTTTGTGACTTAATGATAATTGCTTGGCATTGTAATACCCAACATCAATGATACAGTGTTTCCCTGTGTAATTTTATTCTTGTTGTGATAGTTGTGTGCCTTTATGCCCCTTCAGAAATGGAGCTGATCAAATACAGACCCGAATTGCAACTTTCCACTTTTCTCATTTTCGGTTTATTTACATGTGTGTTACAGACTGTCCCCTAAACAAAAACTCTTAAGACAGCTTTGCTCGAACAGTCTTTTACAGAAAAACAAGGGACTTCTTCCAGTTAGATTCAAGGACCCCTCCCCCCAAGGCGAAGATTATAAATAGCGTTATTATCCGGAAATTTTTCTTCACAGAGACTAGAGCGTGCTGGTTGCCTCAAGCTTTCTGAGGCAACAGCTGAAGAATGTTTCGACCACAGCGATTCTACAAGATTCATGTTCTCTCACGAGGAGCTTGACTTTCAGATAAAAAAGAGCTTGTAAATAATGATAATTTTAGGACAGTTCCTGTCAGAGATATTGGGATGTTTTCACTGCCTTGGGTTTGTTAAGAGTTTCTGTTTTTGATACGTGTACCAGAGGCTGAGAGCCTCTGGTCTCGTGTTTAGCTGGCTTTGCCCTGGGGCATACAAACCCTTTTATCTTGTCACCCTAATGCATGTATATAAGCCTGTGTGTGTGTGTGTGTGTGTGTGTGTGTGTATGTGTGTGTGTGTGTGTGTAAGACAAAAAAGAGAGAGAGCAAGAGAAAGAGAGATAGCAAAAGAGGGAGATGGGAGGATCAATACTAAGCCGTCAGGAGGTCTGCTACTCCCAGAGCGAGAGAGAGAGGGAGAGAGAGGGAACAGGACACCCAGCAGAGAGTGGAGAGTGAGAAAGTAATAGAGAGTGAGACAAAGAGAGAAAAGAGTGCGGAGGAGGAAGAGAAGAAGGAAGGGACACGGGAAAAGAGGGGTTAGAGATGGATGGGCAGTAGGAAAGTAACAGGAAAGAGAGATAGATGGGGATGGAGATGGGAAGGGAGAGTGGATGTGGCTGGTGATAAATGAACAGATACAAGGGAATGGAAGAACGGGGAGGAAAAGAATAATGCAGATGAAAAACTGCAGACAATGAAAGAGGAGGTGAGGAAAAGGGCAAGTACCGAGCTTCGGGGACAGGACTGGAAACGGTAGTACTGCCAGTTGTAACAGGTGAAAATGCAGCAAAATAGAAGTTGCATTCAAACAAATACGTACACCTGAAATGTAGTTAACCATGTAGTTAATCCCTTAACATTAATTTAAACCTAACGTCAACCAGTTATTTTGCCTTCATAAAAGTAACCAAATACTATAAAGCAAATGTCCATAGTTGGGAAACATAACCTTTCCATTATTCTAAAACGTCACAGCCAGTGTAATCTCTGAGTCACAGTGAAGTGATTAGGCCAATAAACCTCTACTTGCTGAGCTCTGAACCCAAACCCCTTAAATATGAATGTTAAATTTAAGAGAGAAATCATCCCAGAAATGGAAGATCACACATTTGATCCATAAAATGGACAATGTGTACATCAAAATGTCAGATATCCTGTTAAAGTGTTAAAGCAGCCAATGGTTGTGCACTGTGCCGGCTAAATGCCTTCAGAGGTAAATGTCAACCTGCACCTTTGTTGTATTTCCTGTCTCAACAGTATCTCATACAGCAATAATAGATCTGCTGTTCAGCTGATGTTGTTTTTTTTGCCCAGTGTGCCTCATAGTGCCCTGAGTCCATGCACTTTTACAGCTGGGTGACTCCGTTGGGATTTAAACCTGGTACTATGGCTGTGTCAGTGCCAAGCAAGAGCTCTTCCTTAGAGAAACAACAGAAAACGAAGAGTATTTATAACACCGGTTTAGATGCATAATTCAGCAAACATAAACATCAAATGCGGAGAAAAGCGAAACTGTATCCCACAAGATCTAAAAGCTTTGTCTTGACACCGATAATGAATATTTAAACCTTGATGACCTTACCCTGCGTATGTCTGTAAATGATTTACTGTTCTGCCTCCCACATGTCTATTTTTATACCTTTTGTCTTTTTTTCACCTCTTTTTATCTTCTCTTTCTTCTTCTGACACATTTTTTCCCAACTGCTGGCTTCCCAGTACTTTAAAATCCTTAACCAAGACAGATAGCAATGAGTTGCGAGCCTGATGGCGGCAGAAGAAACTGCAGAATGTAACACTAAAAGAATAAAAATGGAGAAGAAAATCATCTGATCATCTGTGACTTATCTGTGAATATCATCAACTGTAATTATCTCTCTGCAGTGTATTTCAGCCCCCGATGATTAAGCTTCTTAATGGGCTCTGGGAATAGTATTATTTAATGTAGGGGAATAAGATGAGGAATAATACCCCATTATTATTAAATGTATTCGAGATGAAGAATTTCAATTGTGGGTTTCGTTATACTTGGGCCAATAATGACCCAGGTTCCTTAATGAAAGAAATGACTCTGAGGCATAACACAGTTTTTCACAATGAAGCAAAAGGATGTAATGACACGTCTCTTACCCTCTAATGCTTTATCTGGTTTATAGCGTGACAGGAAAAGGAGGATTTCATGCTTTGATACAGAATTTCACTAAATGATTTCCTGATGCTAATCAGTGGGCCATAGTTAATAACAGTGCAAGAGACTAAATCCAAAGATAAACAGTGAAAACACCATTTTATTCTGAATAATATATATTTACAGTGCAGTGCAGTTAGTAGATTTTACTGCATCAGTAGTGTTTGTTTAAACACATTCTGTAAATGATGCTGCTTGTCATGCATATATTGGGAATTATAATATGTGTAAATACCCCAATTAAGTGGACTAAAAGAAGAATATACATTTAGTTTGGTTCTCACTGTATCAAAAACTTTACCCAGAGCTGGCATCAGATATCTGCTCACATTTGTAATCTAGTTTTCTAATTCTTTGATCAGATATGTCCTAATTTAAATCAATAGTTTGGCCAATTGTCCTCGAGGCTCAGTTCTTGTGCAGCTGCTTGTGTTTAAACGACATTTGGGAACGTTGGATTCTTCCGTTAAAAAAAAAAATCTTTGTAGAAAAAACAATGCCATCCATTTAAGAATGATTTTAGAGTCGGCACGCGAACTTAGGTATCATATTGGCAGTAATATCAGAAAATGTTAAAACAATACCCACCAACAAAAGATTAACACAAGAATGAAAACAGCCAGCTAATGTGCTTTATTCTGAATTTGGAAATACACCACAAAAACCCCAATAAAAACAACAAAAACAGCATCACTTTTACAGGGCAGGTTATCTAATATTAGACACATTCAGTAATGAAGACCAACAGCCTCATTTCTAACAGAATATGGCTTTGCAACCTGCATCTCTCTGCCTGTCTCAAGGTTAGGGCTCACAGGGGAGGAGAGGGATCAGGTTACACTAATGCATCATGGCTGCTGGAGGACACACATGCGCACGCCTCGTCACACACTGTCTCACCCTATCTCTCTTTCTCTTTCTCACTCAGACGCACACATGCACACACCCCTGTGTGAGCTGATACCCTTGTACAGGTCTAAAGCACCACTGTGGCCTTGTGTTATTGTGCCCTTGCAACCTGCGAGCAGTCCACTGTCTGTCTGGGCAAATCACTTGTCTCCGAAAATAAACTGAAACCATGTACAATCGCTAAAGGCCCTGCTGAGGTTAAACAGTCGCAGAGCAGTACGTTTCAGATTAAGCTCTGTGTAATGAGAGATGCAGCATTAAGTTGTGACAAAATTGATTGGTAAGTTCATTTTGGGAATTTGATATTACATAATGTGATAATAGGATAATGCGATTAAGGGATATTTCAAGCATTATATACAGATATTTTAATCCTTTTGCTCAACAACAACAAATCAAGCGTATTTTTACAACACATAACTCAGAAAACGACAAACATATGTATTGACTTGGAGCGCCACAAAATGTCTTCCACTATCAGAAATCCATCCGTACACCTTTAATCCTCCCAGTTCTAATCATAGTAATAATCATCTCAATGATTCTTCTGGTTCATCTACAATAGTGAAAAACGACAGTAGTGATAGTTTAACCACTGCAGTATGAAGGGATGGCAGGTCAACTTACCTTAAAAAAGGTATGAATGTTAACCGTAATTGCTGAAACCGCTCTACATATAAGATAACATTTTGAAGAAATGGACAAAGGGTGATCATCACTCACAAGTCAGTCACCAGTTAATTTGAACCAGATGAGGACGAGAGGATGTGTCATTTCCGAGGCCCGCCCTGAATCCTGCCTGCTGACGCTGCGTTCCTCCTGCTAATAATGTATTCACCCCTCTCCATCCTCCAGCCAGTGTTTGTCACAATGTGCAGGGATTGCAGTTGCTCATCTGCTCTTCCAAATTGCCATGAGTAGGCGCTTGCATTTGTGCTTACACCCAGTCTCTGAAAAGTAGAAGCCGTAATCTCCATCTGTGCATCTGTCATGCATCCATTTAGCTATATCTCCGTTTGCGCCGAAATTATTAGTCGCTTAACACAATTGTTTATTCAGTATCTTTGCGTTTTGTACTGGTCAGACTAAACATGCAATACAAAGACACCCTCCTTGCGCTCTGGGGAATTGCCGTGGGTGTGTTATTCTATTGCTAAATGATTAGTTGATAAATCTGAATAATATTTGACAGGTTAATGATTTCCACTATCCCTAGTTGTATTCTGAATTCTCACTTATTCCGGTCCAGCGTGGTGTTAGAGCTGGAGCCAAAGCAGGAGGTGAAAGGGAAAGAAGCAACGTCTGCAGTCTGTATCGCGTGGCGAACACACAAGATACACTTCCACACTTGCATTCAGCAGATAAAAACCTACGGACATTCACACTGAGAGAGATAAAAGCCTCCCTGCACAGATCAGATGTACATCCATAGAGCCCCGCGAGAAGCTCCAGATTAAAATTTCCATCGGACGACCGACCGTTGACCTCTAATATTAAGGAAACACCGGAGTGCAATGGGTCGTTTTCTCTCTGAATGACATTCTCCGCCTTACACTCGTGCACAAGACGTGCGCACACATGCACTCTCTCCCGTACAGACAGACACACACACGCACTCCTCAGTGTAGTGAGAGGGCCTTATTGTGTGAGCCAGAGGAAATGCAGACACAGCAGAGGACAGGCCATCCATTGATCCAAGTATAGACTCCTCTCCTTCTCAGCCTCCCTTCTCCTTTCTCTCTTGCTGCTATCCCACACTGTCTCTGTCTTTTTTCTATCACAACCCCTCTCTTTCTCTGCTCTTTTGTGTTATCTGCACTCAACTCTCCTACATTTAGTTTATTTCTCCCTGTGATCTACCACCCCCTCTTTCTCTGTATTATTGCTTTTTATCTCTGGACCATTTCTGTTACGTCTCTCTCTCTCTCTCTTTCTCTATCTCTGCCTGCTTGTACCATGCTTTCTCCCACTCCTCTGTCTGCTTTTCTGGTAGCACTTTGGTCTTTATTATCTCCATCTACCAAAAATCATCCACCCTTCCTCTTTCTCTTGGCTATTCCCTTTGCTTCACTTCAGCTCCCTTTCCTTCTCTCAAATGACTAATATTCCCCCCTTCCCCGTTCTCTCTCTCTCCCACCATGCATGGTACTTTGGGAGTAGATGTAGTTCAAACCAGAAAAAAAAAACAAAAGAAAAAAGAAGTGGAAGATGGGGCAAGAAGTAAACAGAAATCAGAGGGAAGGAAGGAAGAGTTTAGGAAGAATGAATAAACAAGGAAAATGGACTGAAAAGATTATTGCAGGGGGAATTGAAAGAAAGGAACGAGGAAAGCAAAGGAAGGCAGTGAGGAGGGAAAGAAAAAACAAAATATAATGAAGGGATGACAAGCGGACCAAAGGATAGGACCATGGCAGAACATGTGGGAGAGTTAGAGGGAAGGGAAGGGAAGCAGGACGGAGAGCAATGACAGGTAGTTTGTATGTTAAAAGGTGTTGGAGCTGTGCCAGTAAAAACAGGCGCAGAGCTGAACAGGAGGAAGTGATTTAGTGAACACACACACACACACACACACACACACACACACACACACACACACACACACAGAGTACCTTCAGCGATGGCCAAAGCAACCCTCTGGTGACTGGTGATCCTCAGAGCTCTCCTCCTTTGCACATCCCTCCTCATGTGACTCACTCCTTCTCTTCCTCTCTTCCCTTCCCTCCCTCACTGCTTCAGCAATTCCCTCTCCACCTCCCTCCGTCACCTTCCCCCCGTCCCTTCTTCTTTCTTTGCTCACTTTCTTCTTTCTTCCCCCCTCCCTCCCTCTTCCTCTGTTCCCTTCTCCTTTCCTGCTGGACAGGCGTTTATGTGAGCCATGTGGACCTCCCTAATGACATGTGGACCTGTTTGTTTGTGCGTGTGTGTGCGCGTTTTGAAGGTGCTGACATGTTCGTTTGTGTATGTGTGTCTGTCTGTGTGTGTGTGTGTATTTGAAGTGCTGACGTGTACGTGTGCGTGTGTATGTGATGGAGGTGCTGACAGGTCTGATCGCGGTGTGGTTCCACTGAAGTCGTGCCGACGGCCTCTTAGCTTTGAAGAGGCCAGTGAAGAGAGGCTGGGGATGGCAGGAGACGGGGAGGAAGAGGAGGGACAAAAATTTCAGGAGTGCAGGACCAAAAGGAGAAGAGAAAAAGAAGATAGGAGGGAAGAAGAAAGGGGGGAGAAAAGTGTAAGGAGAGTAGCTAAGGGGAAGGACCAGAGGTATCACAGATTATAGTTATTACAGTGATGGACAGAAAGGATGGGATGCAGATGACAGAGAGGAAAAGGTTAACAATGATCAGACAAAGTTTCTGTCTCATTAGTGTTAAGTAGATCTTCTTAAAGGATTCAGAAAAACACATTCTTTTACTGAATGCCTCATGGAAAAAACCTCCAGAATAAAATACTAAAGCAAAGACCTTTTTGATATACATAGTTGGACAGATTATACCGGGCTTTGATAAAACGCAGTCAGTATCATTGATGCGATAAAAAAGAAAGTCCATGAAAGAATGTAATGTATTAAAATGGTTTTTCGAGTCATTGAATGAGAGTAGAGGATGTGATTGTGAGGAGAAGGAGAGAGAAAAGGGAAGAGTTCCTTTCTATATTTACGCTTCAAGGTATCAGCCATTGGTTTGTTATTTTATACCAGGCGCGTTGATTTCCTGGGAGGTAGCTGATATTTGTAAGACTGTCTCAGTGGTCTAATTTATTATGGATTTCTCCCATATGTTTGTCAATTTGCAACATCTGCCTTTTTACAAGACTATATTCAAACTAGGGTGCCGCACAGTCATGACGTTATGTTATTACTTCCAATCAAAATATGCCGTAGAAGTAATAAAATGGCATAAAATACAGTAAAATCTACATAAATAATGTGCTTTAAACTCTGTACCCTAACATGTCTATCTAGCTATAGTATATCTACATCTATGTATTGCCTTTCTCCACAGGTAAAGCTGTTTCTCTGAAGCCGCCTAGGCACAGTTGGGAATTCAGTCTGCTTTGTGTGACTTGAAGAAAGAGACAGCTCTCCAAAAGAGAATACAGTTTGGATCAGCTTTTTCCACCCTCTGTGCAATTGTATATTTCCAAAGACCCAACGCTCCTTCAGTGGTCTGATGGAGTGTGATTGAAGCACCATGTCTTTGAAGTGATATAGTCAAGTTTGAAAGATGAAAGGAATGAAGGAAAAAGAAGCAGATTTTCTACTATAATGACTCTTAGACTACAAAATGTAGCACAGAGCGTGCAAACACCCTCAACTGCACACACAACAACGCTGATCACCAAGCCAGCCTTAACGGTGGACAACTCTATCTGAATGGGAGAAAGATAAAAGCCGTGTGTATGTTTTCTTGTATTAATCAGTCACTGTGGGAACTCACCTGCCTGCTGGGGGAAAAAAAGTTGGCAGTGTTAACTATTTATTATTGCTTAGATTAAGGAAACAAAGTAGAGTGAAACCATTTGCTGCATGCTTACGTAACATTAAAGTGACCATTTTCTGAGATATTCCAAAGTGTTTGCCCTTGTGTGGTTTTTCCCCAAATTTTCAGGCAGCCATCCGTTTCCAAACTTCCTTGGAGGTTGGAGGCAAAATGTTTTGTGTTCCAATCAAACAAACCTCATGTCTTCTGTGTTTCAACTTATTTAGTGAATATTTCAAAACATTCAGTCACAATCCTGGCAAATGTGAACTAATCACATTTTGTTATTAGGACACAAATCTCTCAATCTTTGTATAAGGACACAAAAAAGTATTATTCATAGTAAAGAATTTGCACAGGACATGTATGCATGTCAGATATTAATTACTCTTTCTATGTGTTGCACATTTGAGCCTTTTCACAGCCCATCCTCAACTACTCAGGCTTGTCTTACTTTTCCTCCCTATCGCCTGTTGTTAGAGTAGGGCCCTTCGATTTCCACAATGCAGAGACATGGATGGAATCTGATAATAAGAGTGCAATCAGCTGTAAAACACGAAATATTGTGAAATCTACCAATCTGCAATTTATAAAAACTGTCTTTTCACTAGCAGTAAAAGCAGACTTTGTGGAAGTGTGGGGGGAGTCTGAAAGCAACTCTTTGCTTAAGGTACCTAATTAAGCAGATCATATGATTATAAACATTATTTCAAATACTCGTCATGGTGACAAACTACTCTTATTGTTTTTTTACCTGGGAAGAGTTAATTGAACTTTCAGTACTTTCGACAACAGTGTTGGCCAAGTTACTCAGAAAGTTACTAGTTACTTCTTACTCCTCAAAAAAGTAATTATATTACTTTACTTATTACTGGGTGATAAAAGCAGTTGTGTTACTCACTATGTTACTATAGTACTTTCACTAATTTTCACTACCCTCACCCCCTAAAAGCAGTGTTTCCTGACTTAACTAATATCATATTAGTAGATAGTAGTAGTACATAGAAGTTCTTTGGATGTACAAAACCTCTTAAACCCCACCAGGTTGCCTGCTTTAGCTGCCTCTAAGCTGCTTAGATCGTTAGTACAAATGTTATTGTTTAAGAGTATGATCAATATGTCAGTAGGGACATGCTACATATGGTTAGATCAGCTAGATTATCCACAATTCAATCATTCAGTTCGTTTAACATCAACAATGAGCCCCAGAGTTTAATTCTTATATATTTACCAGTGTAACCGGTATGGTAGGAAAGAGATGAGAAAAAAACATTCTCCCACATTTTACAACATAATAGCGCATAGTCCGTTACAATGCTAGCTACTGGGAAAAGTAATATTATTACAGCAATACTACTTGCCAAACATAGAGGGGTGTGGGTTTGATCACGATGGTAGGAGGTTCAGCGGTCAATGACTGTGTCATCGACCATCGGCTCAAACCCTAATGAGAACCTGGAAATGTGAAGTCCCGCTTGGTCCTGTTGCACATAAGGGGCTGCGGGGTCCCAGAAGTTGGTGTAGGAAGTGTTTTGACAGCGTGGCTAGTTAAGAGTGATTGATGCCCGCAGCCCTCTCAGCTGTTAAGGAGAGATGAGGGAAAACAAGTGATGCAAATCAGATTGGAAGCTGCCTGCTGGCATCTGACTTCAGGAATGGTGATTAAAAACACATTATGACAAAGACAACATCTGGTGGTGCATTGAAAGAGTCAGCCGAACAGTAGTGTGGTACTGCATTACCGTGGCAGAACATGCACAGAAGATGAAAGGTGTGCTGCAAAACTTCAACCTCCATTTTAAACAGTGAAAAATGAAAAACAAAAAAATGTTTAGAACTAAAGTCCCATTTATACTGCTTGTTGATGCTTTGAGCAAATTGAAGACAATCACCAAATCATTAGTTTCACCATTTTATTGTAATATTTCTTAATACATAATAGTCTTTGCTTTGGTTTGCTTTGTTCCCAAGGTAAGGACTGTGTCACCTATCAGTTACATAAAAAGGTAATTAAAAGCCAAATAAATAATGACAAATGGGGACAATTTTCCTTGATGGCACACCACAAAAGACAACATCTCTTTTGGCACTGAAACTGGTAGGGATGTTCAGTGCAGCAACATTCCTGATAAAGCGTGTGTGGATGGTTGTCAGGATGACTATTACTCCCCAGATGATTTTTTTGTCAAGGTTGATGAACTTAGAGAAGGGTGTGACTGATCATTACATACATGAAGGCAATAAAGTCAACAACAATTATATTTTTATTCTATTTATAATTGAATTATTAGAGGTGTCTTTTTTTATCCGTTGCAGACAAAACTTGTGAATTCTCGGCTTGAAACATTCCTCATTCCATTCTATTCTTTTAGAATCAGATACTGTTTATTTAAAGCCCCACTCCAGCCAGTTTTAACGACCATTTTTGGCGACCGTTCTTTCTCAAACAGAGAATGGGGGTGTGGTTAATAGTCGGACGTAACATTACCATGACAACTAAAAACTGACCGGCTGGAGTGTTCACTAACGATATGCTGCGTTAACATCACTACACTGTAAAGTTTAGTCCACTTTACCGTCTGGCAGGAGCAGCTGTTATTTAGTCATGATAGAAACTAATGTGCTCGTATCAGCTGTTATCAATCACACAGTCGATGGTCCTGTCAGGCGCTGCACACGATAACTCCCGCTACATTTTATGGTGCACTTACTTTACCGCGGAGGTGGGGGGTGTCTCCGCTGATGCATTGGTAAAATGGCCGTCGGTAAAATGCATGTTACAGACTGTATACAAGACGGTGGCAGGTGAAAGTGCGACGCGTTTTTGTGAAGGACATGATAAATTGGTTAGTTCACAACGATGTTTATCGGTTTGATGCTCTGAACGAGGCCTGACAGTTTTTACGGAGGCATGAGAGTGCGCCTGCGCAAGCTTGGAGAATGACGTATGACTTATGGAATTTACTATAGTTATACGTCACCACCCCGTTTTAACAACTAAGCAACTTTTGCAACTTTGAGCACAAAATTAAGCTATTTGTCAAAAAATATTTGGCGAACTATGTGGGTAATCAACATTGTAAGGAAGTGACTCAGAAAAATATGAAATATCATAGAAATGTCAAAATACACTGGAGGGGGCCTTTAAGCAATTGCTCACGACAGGCCGTGGTATACTCTTATTCACATCGGGTGAACATGCCCCTTAGCTGTGATATAATAACTGTATATCACGGCTTGAAGTTGACTACTGCTTTTATAAAATGGTTACCAAGTATGGCAAAAAGAAAGTAGGCTAACAGACGCACTACAATTTGACTTTATTTCATCAACAGACATTTCTTTATGAATAAAAAAACCTAGTTCAACCAGGCTGCCGGTAGGCTACTTAGCGCATGAAGGCTGCTAAGCAACGTACATCAAAGGCTAGAATTATTAGAACTATTTATTTATATCTGCACATTGTGCAGCCACTTAAAACTGTCCAGCGTCAGTTGATTGACTTTGACTTTAACTTATACGATAATATGCTTGCTACTACGTGTCGGTGGCCAGCAGTGCTTAAAATAAGAACACTTTAATATTATACCCACCGCAAAGGGCGGAATTGCATCTCTCTTTGAGCAATAGTCTTTTGAACACGCTATTGAAACTTAAACTTTGTTGCAATATCGCAGACATGTGGGGCAAGTAGTGGACTGCTGTGTGTGTGTGTTTGTGCATTTTCGTGCGTGAGAGAGGGAACTGAATCACGCAATAAGCAATGATTTCTCTGTGCCTCTCTCTCTCTCATTATTTATTTATTTATTTATTTATTTATTTATTTATTTCCGCCAATAAAATGTGATCTGTAACAGATCTGTATCAGATCGCATTTTAATACCAGGTGTAAGTGGGGCGTGAGACCCACACGAGCTCAGATTATAACTCAAACCCTGTTTGTCACGGCGTGATACGGATCTGTGCAAAGGAATTCAACGTCATACCCGTTGTATACGCTCATTATATCACTACTATGAGCCAATCAGATTGCTTGACCTGACCTACCCGTTTTAAAATATACAATAGCTTTCTTAAATTATATTTTTTGTGAGTCTGAGTGTTCTTTAGAAATTAATAATCTATACTTGGTGGGTTTGGCATTTCATACTTGTGACATAGCAAAAACACTGCTAGTCTTACTGGGCTTTACAACCTTTTAACAACTGAGGACTGCAAAACAGAAAAGTACCAAGGTCAGTGGTGTATAAGACTGTTACACTGTAGTAATGTAACCAATGTAATTTTGTTGTTATGCATTGTCAGCTTGACACTAAAGTTAGACAAACTGCATAACTAACAAAAGCCTTTACACATTTAGACAGTTCGACACACGTGAACATGTATGTCTGTACGGTATGTGTGAATGCTCAAGTGTGTAGTTTTCATCCTGCTTTCATGTCATGCCTTGATGTTTTAAGTTCACACCTATGGTGGTAATAAGGCCAATGTTAAACCAAGAACATCAAACGTTGTCTGACGCTTCGATCTCTAACTACCGCCAGAGACAGAATCAGAGAGGCTAAAGGAGATACATTTACAAAGATATACACAACATATGGAGACAAATGTGAATTGACTAGGAATCCTAATGTGTAGCGGCCTATATCAACAACCAAGAACCCTGCTGAGGTGCTCATGAACAAAGACCTGAAGATATATTGAGTGTATTTATCAAAACCAGCTGTGGCGTTATATATTTAAAAATAGTGTGAAGAACAGTAGTTATTTGTTGTACAAAAAAGTAGTTTGAAGGAATGAAAAACTGTCACTCAACAGGAGAAACATCGTGCCTCTCCACTATTAAATTGGCATTTCGTTCATGTATCTAAAATTCTGAGAAATACACTGACACATTTGTCAGTGCAACTCAAACAAGAGGAGGTAGTAAGAAGTGACATTTCTTTCCTTTAAAGCTTGAAATATTGTGACTTGTCAGTGGTCGACTGTCACTCCCCCGCTGAGTTTAAATTAAAATGGGGTTATTTGAAACCTTTAATCCTTCTTCCAAATGCAATACAAAGCCAGTGAGATAAATTCTTCAAATACAAAAATATTAAATTGACAACAGTGATTCCCACACTTTTGCCTTTGCGTCTAAGTTGTAAAATCTGAAATATGGTTTTGGTAATCAAATGTGTTAGGTAGACTGATGCAAGATTCAGAAACACTTCCAGCAATCTCCTGTTGATCTTTAATGTGAAACGGGTCTGTCGTGTCTATATTCGAATTGAGTGCGTTGGCTTAAATGCCACTTCATCCATTAAGCCATCTGTCTGCCTGAAAGAATGAAGGGAATAATTTTGCTCCATAAAAATTGACACCGCCAAGATCATATCGACAGATCCCAGCTTGAGATTTCCAGGAATCTTGGTCATATCACTAGCAGAGATCAAATGCAGATGTGGTCTGTCAGAAAAATAACGGAAAATAGATGAGACGCCTTAATGTTTGAGAAGTATAACAAATCTCTGAAAAAAAGTGAAGAAACTAAATGCAGCTCTGCCATGGGACACAAAGCACACAGATTAAGTATTGCACAACTGTCGTTTCACATTTTTGAGATATTTTCGACTTTAACAGCTTTGGCTCCATCGGAGAATTAATGCCTAGAGAAGTTTTCACCCTGCCGTTGTAAAACTGTTGAGCTGAGGCCAACAAAATGGAATGTAACACTAGGATGCCCACATTGGGTGTTATGCAACATATCTGAGGATTAATTTGATCCATAGAAAATATCAATGACATCAATTAATTGTTTATTTGCATCAGCAAAACACATTTTGAAGGGAGCATAATGCCACCCGCTTTTCTATTAACAGGAGGAATTTTGTTAATTAACGTAAATTGCAAAAACATTGATACTGAACGTGTCAGTGAAATGTTCCACTATCCAAATTATTAGCCAAATAAGTACATTAAAATACATTTTTTTAATAAACCACAATCTCTCCCTCCCCTTAACCAAATTGCTTTTGTTGCTTAAACCTAACCGCAGGCAGGACTAAGGATGCAACCCCCGGACTCCAGCGTCAAAGTCCAGACCCCCTACCAGCAGGGGTAAATGTTCATTCACTCAAAACAAAAAATAAAACTTTGCCTGTGAAAATTATCCAGGCAGCGATTATGTTTGGGTTTTGGGACATTTTATTGACCAGAGAATTAATTGATTAATCAAAAACAATAATATTCATGTAGTAGTGTCTTTTATGAGAGAGCCGCAGCTGTTAAAAACTCAGCTCGGAAAGTAATGCAAAGCATGTAATGGGTTGTTTCAATCAGCTTTGAGATAAAGGGCAGAGGAATATGCAAATTTAAATAAGTTGGGGAAAAGAAGACAAAAAAAAAAGGCAATTGCCCAGAGTAGATTGTTTGTCTCGCCGAGTGGAGACGTTTAATTTGTTATGGTCGTATTCAAGTGTAAGCGCGCACACACAAACACACACAGTCACAGCCATAAAAACATAATGATATGCACAGACGCACACACACACACACACCTCTGAGACCTGGCCTGGGTCTCCATTGTAAACGCTACAGTTCATCTGTGTGAGCTGTAGTTGCATTAGTAGCTAATTAGTTTGGCACAGCAGCGTTCTTCCCAGGCCCTGAGTGTGTCTGTGTGTGTGATGTGTGTTGGGGGTGCAGTGGAGGGGTTAATCCTCGCTACTTGTTGTTCTACACCACTGCCCCCCCCCTCCTGTCAACTTTCTGCCTGTCTTCTCTTCCTTTCTGTTTCACTTCCTTTTTTTTACGGCCTCAGCTTTACAGTCTGGTTCTTTCTGTTCTCTCTCTCTCTCTCTCTCATTTCTTTCTTCTCCACTTCTGTTTTTTTTTATAACATGTACTTGTTTTGTCCCCACTGCCCAGTCCTTCTTTTTGTCCCCTTTCATTTCATCTCTGAGGCATGCATGCATATTTATTTTATTTTATTCCCCACTACCTCTCTCTCTCCCCATTCTCTTGTTTTCTTTCTCTACACATCCATCCATCCATCCCTCTCTCCCCCATTTAATGAAAGCCCCTGGTATTGGACTAATCCAGTAGTGGAGTGTTCGCCCTCGCTTCATTTCTCTGTATCTCACCGCTCATCCTCCATCTTTACATTTCTCCCTCACCCGCGACTAATGGAAGTCCTCCACTATCTTTGTAATCCAGTGTCTCTCTCTCACCACCTTTCTGTTGCTCTTTCTTTTCCTCTTCCTCTCTGTAGACTAATGAAACTCTGTGGTGTTGGTCTAATCCCCTAGCTGTGTGCTCACTGCCTCTTTGTTGGTCAGATCTGACTAATGCCCTCCGTCTCACTCCACAGCACAGGAGACTCTTACCTCAGCCTGCATGGACACACACACACACACACACCCATTCTCATTCCCACGTCGTCAAATAGGCTACCGACGCTTTGTCACACCCCTCGGCATCTCATATATGCACAAGGTACCATTTAGCGTCTGTATGATGATTATGGATGTTTTCTGTATTGGTCACATTTAAAAGTAGACAATGCATCTAGATGAGCAACAATAAATCATTTCCCCAACTCAAAACTTTATAATTTTAATGTGAAACAGTGTTTGCTCTGATCTGCATCAGCAAGTGACAACAAATAAAATTTGACAAATCTCACTGTCATTGGGGCTCTTTAACAAATGACTTGCATCATCAAAGTTCAAGGAGCAGCCTTAGTGACAAGTATTCAAATAGAACCTCAACTGCCTGACGGTATAACATTTTAGTTTGTGATTCAAGCTTAAAAAAAAAGCTGCACATTGTAGCTCTAAAGGTGCACTAAGAGTGAAATCATCTCCTCCATGTCTTGCTTGCAAAGAAAACATCCTTACCATTTGAATAAAGACCTAACGACAAAAGCCTGGCTTAGCAATAAAATCCCAGAAAGCAGTATGACTCTCAGAGGTCAGTGCGTGGGCGCCGTAAATGTTTGGTTAAATTAGACCTTCAGCTTCTCAGCAATAAATCTTTGCATCCGTGAACCCCTGTCAGCATCGACCAGACCCTAACTTGCCTATGTTGTAGTGACACTGCACCTAGGCAGCAGACTGACCCTGACGCCCACGCTGAGGCCAGAGCAGATCATTTTCAACCTCATCGTCATCAGTCATAGCCATAACTTCATTCGGGCGGTACACAGGTTGACCCTTAAATGACTGCTCCATTATAGGGCAGACAGCGACCTCATGTAACCCCAGTCATCCTCCGCGTTGTTAATGGCTCATATTGACGTACTGATAGTCTGTGTCCCAATGCCACACATGCAGATGGTTTTAGTCGATGCTCCTTGGTAATGTGGAGGGGCCTGTCAGAAATATGTGCACATGATGAAGTACATGCTGCATTGTGTGTCATATATTGATTTTTTCTATCCTTCTACCATCTCCCTGTGCTTGCTGCCAGCAGCAGAGCATCATTGACTTTGGATCATGATGTGGCTTTGTGTGTATGGGAGGAGTATATATATGTGTGTGTATCTGTGCGTGCATTTACTTGTGTGTGTGTGTTGCGGCAGGTTTGTGGGTGGGTGGGGGGGGGTCTCTGTGTGTTTGAGAGTTTGAGTTTGAGAGCCTTACGCAATTCTGACAATGTTTGTAATATTTTGCAGTCATTAGCTTGCCTGTTTATGGAGATGCAATAAATCACGACAAAACATAACCAAACACAAGTGCGTGTTTATCAACAAGGGGAAAGCTTTTTCAGGCCTTGCACATTTTCAGCTGTGAACGTGACACCGGGGTTAAATTGTTTCAGTCAGGCTGAAACTACATTGAAATTGAGTTTTTGTTGACTAGTATTAGGATATTGATATTGATGACACTCAACACATACTGCAGATGTTTCACGATAAAACCCTAACAGGAGAAGGAGAGATTATTCCCTTTTACTCAGATGCTTTTAATGTCAAACATTTGTGCAGGAAGTGTAGTTTTCATTGACCATAGCTGAAAGTGATCCAAAATATGGCAAAGTAGATTGCAATTAAGTGAATTAAAACTGTTCCATTAGGTTAAAAAAGACAAACTCAAAGTAATATAATGGTAGTATGGAATTGTAATTGTTCTTACAGCAGTTAAACATTTGTGTTTGTTAACAGCATCAACAGCAAATTAAACTTGTAGTGGATTAGAACATGTAAATTTCTTAGAATATGATAAAATACATGTAAAAATTGAAAAGTATGAACAGTCTCTAATATAAAGCCGTTTCTACCAGGTCTAATTTGATCACTGGTGACTCATTCATTTTGGACCTACATTGTATTTTGCAAATGTAAAGATGGCAATCAGAATCTAATTCTGGAAGAACAGCAGGCATACAAAGAAGTTGACCAGGTTAATTAACACTCACACATTTACAGAGAGATAAAGGATTTGCAATTACGGACCGAACTAGGAAGAGACAAGATGGTCATATAAAAACATAGTACACACAGTGTAGAAGATATTCTTGATATTGTTTTAGTTGTGCACAGGGTTTTTCTCTTGTGACACTGTTGCAGCGACATATCAAGTTTATATTAGAGATATTGTTTAGAAGTACATCCACGTACCATAGCTCTTGTAATACGGCCCCAGGCTCTAAAATGTAAGCACAACACAAGACAAATGCTTGACAGTTAAGTTTTTTTCCTGAAATTGTTTTTTTTTTCTTCTTGAAAATTAGATATTTTTTGAAAAAAGGTGACAGCTACTCACTTTTGAAAGCACAGAAAATTAATTATACACAGCACATTTTAAAGAACAGCAGCAATTGAAGTCTCTTGTCTACATCAATAATGTTTACAGCCTTGCCCTAGATCTACTAGCTATGCTAAATTATCCACTTTAGGTAATGGTTTCCTTTCCAAGAATGAGTGTAAAGCACCCAGGGATTAAGCCCATAGTTAAACATAGCCTTCAATATTTATGCACTAGATTTAAAATATCAGAATGTCACATCTGCTCTTTTGTTTTTCCTTTTCCATCCTATTGCTCTTCTTTGTGCTCCCACTAAGCATTTGGAGACCATGTTTCAAACCAAATTCTCTCATGTGGGAAGTTAAACATGTATAAGTCAGCCAAAGGTGAAATCCAGCCCTGCCAAGGGAGATTTTCAGCTTACAAGGTCTCAGGCAAGACTCCTCTGATTCATAAAGGGTCTGTAGAAGGAGCAAATACATGTCTGTAAGTGTGTGTGATCCCTAGAAAAATAAGGCTTCAAACTGTCTCATCTATTGAGGCACCTAAGGATCCTTCTGTTTACCCATCGCTTCATAATGACAAAAGCTCTTAATTTATTGATTGTGAAAGATTCAATTTAACTTCACGCATGACTGAAACTTCTTTGGAAGTTATAATTATATATTTTTATAAAATATTTCTAACACATTTAAGTCTTTAATACTCCCAAAAACTTGAGTTTGGGTTTAATTTGAGCTCCCTAGAGTCAGAACTGGTGGCGGTAGAAAGTCAGAAAGCAATAGAGAGTGAGAGGAAAGGAAAAAGAGCAAAATAAATCACGAGACATGCACAGACGCGAGCAAAGTCGACTGAGACAAAGAGGGTAGAACAGACAAACAAAGAACAGCAAGGGACACAGTCCCAAAAACACGGCGAGCATAAACACGGGCGACGGTAAGAGGGAAAGGGTGAAAGGTGTCCCCACATCTCTTGGCACCCCTCTCCAGCTTCCTGTCTAATCCGGCAGAAGCTGCCATGAAATCATCTCCCCTGCTCCTTGCCTCCTGCCTCGGGTGCAAAACCACAGTACAATTGAGCAGAGAGAATAACGGAAGAGCGGCAGCGCTAATCCACCCGTCGGCCTGCATGCTCGGGGATTTGGGACTAACTCCTATCACTTACCATGAAGGAGGAGGAGTAGAAGGAGGTGGAGGAATATGAGTAGGGGCCAAGGAAATGTTCTCCCTGTGCGTCACGTTCCTCGCCTCTTTTCTGTCAGTCAAGCCGCTGTTTTCACCCTCTCTGCTTCCCGCCATTATAATATGGCCTTTTACGGTGCTCACTCACTTTCTGTCTGTGTTGTCAACCTACGCAAACTCATTCTCTCTACACCCAACTCCACCCTCTGTTTTTCTGTCTTCCTCTGCCTCTTTGTATACACTCCCCACCTCTTCCTCTACATCTTTCTCAGCAGTACCCCTCTGTCTCTAACCACGCTGCGAGCCAATTTAGTAAGGCTGTGAACTACATTGCTGCTGCCAATTCACAAAGACAGACACTGAGAATAGTTATTTAGATATGACAGTTAGAAACCTATCAATGGGGAGAGGTTTCATAAAAGATTAGGGATTTGTTGCTCAGATATTAATTAATGTGGTGCACTCATTATTAATTCCTTTAAAATTTCAGTTTTGATTAGATAGTCTTCAATGGAGAGTCTTTATAACATGAAATAATGGGCCTCAGCTCGACTCCTGGTGCAGTTATTACAGAAATTTAGACGCAGACCACAAGACTGAATTCATGAGCCGGACATTTGTCAATACACCCTGTTAGTCCCTGTTAGATATGTAGGGGTTTCTAATGCCAAGCTGCATATCCTTTGAGAGAACTATTGTTAAATATTGGGTAGCTAGTTTGCACAACAAAAAGTTAAATATTATGCCACCAATTTCTTGGCCATTACAGCAGTAGCTGTTTCCTCTCTTTATGCCAAGCTAAGTTAGCCAGCTTCATATGTAGCATAAAGACTGTCTTTATTAACTATTCCTTTCAAGTAAAGGTTGTGTATAATAGTATGCTAATTTGGCTCAAAGATTATACAGTAAAAAAAAAACTAATTACCAATTACTAAATCTGGGGTTAATTATGTATATCAGTACTGACAACATGCTTCTGTATACATGGGAGTCCAGGCAACCTGTCAAGGATAACCAGTGACCGCTTATCCATTGCATGCTGAGAGAGGCTCCACAACCCTGAACAGGTAACAAATGGATAGATAATGGATGTATTGATGCATAGATGGAAAGATGGATGGGATATGCTGCTATTAGAGATCTGTGACTAATGTGTGGATAAAATCTGTTGTGGTACGGTAGACATTTGGGAGAGTCCATCTGGAGTCAGTGCTGGATTATTGTGATGAACCCTGTAATTGCTCAGTACAAATCCCCAGTTTGGCCATATTGCCACTGATTCTGGATGGAGTCTTAATGCTTGCAGTGTGGAGGTGGGGAGTTAGATGTTGGCACCATTGTACGGAGCTCGAGGCAGAATGCTACAGAAGCAACTGATTGGCTTAATGAAGAGCATGCTGATTAGTGATTGACTGCTCAGTCTTGAGCCGGGAAGAAAATGCCTCCTGAATTTTAAAATGAGGGTGTAATGGAGGAGTAGATGAGAAAAGTAAGAGAAAACTAGTCCATGTGAAGTAGACAGAAGGTGTGAAATGAGTAAAATCACTAACTCATCTTCATGCCCAGGGAAAAGCACACAGCCTCCTCTCTCTGTCTAAAAGTTGGAGCCTGAGATCGAAGCTGTTAAGGCAGGGAGTTCTGCTCACCTAGAAGAGATTGAACTTGTCACTTTGACCCAGAGTAAAATTGTCAGTCGAAAAGGGGCAACCACACCTGACTGAGTAACAGCAGTAGTGGCTGTTAACACTGAGAACAGGATAATAAGTCGCAATGCAAAGGAATAAGATTGCTTTAAAAGTTCCATTTTTTGATGCTTGGGTGCTTGGGCATTAGTCCAATAAACTCATTTTATCGTCTATACACACTAATATCTATACGATCTTATTTAATATACTTTCTTTATCTGTTGTCAACTATAGTTTAGTTTCTATGCTGCTTTTTATAAGCTACTCCACAAGGCGTGTGGAAGTTAATTGACCTTGGAGAAGTGAATATGTGCATTGAATCTAGCATATTGTGAATTAGCTGAACCCAGTGGTTCACTGTAGATCTCACCCTGTAGCTAATTATTATCAGCCATCTGCTAAATACATACACTCAGCCATCACTATGCTTTCACATTGCCTCAGTTTTTTTACGTGCTTTTGTGCCCCTTCTCCCTGCTGTTTCTCAACTTTACCTACTTCCTAAACTTGTTCTGTATTTCTCTTTTTGTCCATGTGTCTTTCTTGCTTCTGCAACCGTTTCTACTTCTGTCTATCAATCTACCTTCACGCTGGCTTAGTGTCTTTCTATCTGCTTTATATTCAATGCTGTTCTCATTTTGGATTTTGCCTGAGTATCCTCGGTGAATAGTGTTCACAGTGGGGTCTGTGGCTTATCCAAAGTAACTCCATTGTTTCTGAAAAGACACAAGTGGAATTCTCACCACCCCAATTGCACTTGGGTATAGGCAGAAATCTCTGTGCATATAATGCAACATAAAACCAGAACTATTTGTGTTGCTAAATATCACTAGGGGTAGTTTTATTTGTGATAACAGTGAACCAACTATTACATTTTTCTTTTCTTTTCTCTCCCTACTCTAGCGACACATGGCTTTCTGTCAGACTTATAGATGTCATGCCTATTTTCTCAATTTCTTGGGTAGACCATTTGTCCTGCATAATGCTTTCTTTTCCACATAAATACGCAAACACAGCACAGACATGCCATAATGGCTCGATTCATCGGGTAGATTTGAACGCATGGTTGCAGTGACGTGTAGCAACAATATCAGTGAGCTATGACATCCATTATGCCGCCTTTATGGAGCAGCTAAGCAGTTATATCCATCTCAGAGAGGTTGTTTAGGGTGGGGGGTGGGGGTGATGCTGTGAGACACTTGTCAAAAGAAGATGGAAGGAACAGCAAAGAAGAAGAAGGGACAGAGAAATTGGACATGTAATTGTGTGCCAAATCTAATCTAATGAAGGGGTAGGAAGACAGATGAACCAGGTCCACAAAAGAAAATGTCAAACAGTGGAAAAATGGAGAAAACTAGGAAAAAAATAAAGGCAGAGTTTACTTTAGCTGTGCTCACCAGAGAGCAGAAAGACAGTCAGCCAAGATGGTTGCTATCAGGCCCTTGACAGAAAACATCAGAGTTTCTTTGATTGCTTGCGATTACAGATAAGTGCAGTATTTTCACAAAGACCCATTTGTTTTGATCAAGACTTATCCCTGTCCCCAAGAGAGAGGTGAAAAGAGGCTGACAAAGAAAAAAATAGAGAAAGAATGGAGAGGAAGAGGGAACGTTCTTATTGGTATTAGATCTGGCGAATGCTAACTTTCTTTGTCTCTCTCCCAACTTCTTTTTTCAACATTTTAATTTTTCTTTTCCCTTTAGTTTAGCTACAAACCTCAGCTCTACTTTTTATTATTTTCTCCTTCCTTTCGTACTTCCCATCCCACTGACCTTCTCTTATTCTCTATCACCCTGTTTTCACGTCCCTCTTCCATTCTTCTGTACCAACATAAAACTGAATCAGATTCTTGGCAGAAGTACAGGCAGCTGCCTCGTACACAGTTATACCAATGTAATGCTGCAATTCTTTGCTGTGCTTCCTGTAACTGTTTCATTGTTGATCACGTTCTTCTGTACTATCTAGCGTCATAAAGGGTTAACTACATAAAAGATGGTATGGATTCAGACAGAATCCAATCTCATTCAGGGCTGGAGTAATGCTGTACTGGTTGGTGGAGTTTTACATTTGCATGTAAAAATCCATCTTATCAGCCTAATAGTGAGGCGGCAACAAAGTTTCCAATCCTTACTTTTCATTCAACCCATTTGCCCAAAGGTAATCTTGCACAGTCAGACCTGTTTCTCGTCAAGCTCTGTGAAAACGGGAGGAAAATCTCGTCAAAATGTTTGGTTGAGACTTTCAGAAATCCCAAAGCAGTGGCAGAGACTTTTAGAAACGCTGAAACATGTGGCCTTCCTTACCTAATGAAACAGTTTTGTACTTTAATTTCCTCAGACCTCGTGTGACCTTGCCAAGGTGTAGAAATGCTAGGAAAGTACAGAGGATTCTCAACCCACAGGATAAATCAAAATTAAGGTCTTCTCAGCTTTAACAAAAATGTAGGCAGGTTTTAATTCAAAAGTTAAAACACAGAAGATTATACAGTCATACTGTAAAATCACTGTTGCATACAGATGAGTTCCATTATTTCATGATCATGCAAATAGAATAAATGATCTAATCTCATTAAATTGACCTAATTATGATACAACTAGACAAAATTATTAGATTTATTTAACCAGGTAAGTGAATGAAGTGAATGCAAATCAGTGGCATGAAAATTATTTGTTTCATCTAATGAATAATTGTAAGTTCACTGAACAGAGGTTTAATGCTGGGTTTATTTAAATGTTTCTCATCACACAATGAATAAACAAATAAATAAAATTAATCCCTGTTTGATGGTGCAGAATAATGCCCATCCATCTAAGCCATTACATAAAAGCAACATGATGGGTAATTATCATTGATGATAACCTGCATTAGTCTCCGGTCACTGAGCCACTTGTTTCCACTGGAATGACTTCCTTTGGGACATCCCATCTAAACCAAGCCACATTTAAACCAAACCATTTATAGCCAACCTGCTGGTTGAGCATTACACAGACTGAAAGGGACACTTTTCTGAGAGCACACAGAGGCTCGACATCCACTGGTCAGAGGACAAATCCAGGGATCATAAGGTGGAAACTTCAAGTGAAGACTGTCCTGTAATAAAAGTACACTGGTTACTGTTTTCTTTCAAGTGAACAGCTGCCAGACTGTTCCTCTGTGACCTTCTACCGGCTGAAAACAGAACAAAATATGTATTCAAAATCCCTTCAGAGAGTTTGATGTCAGCTAAATTGTAGCAAAGCTGTGTATGGCCAATATAGGAGGAAAACTGTGGTGTTCACCTCAACCAGGTTTGGTTGAACATCTCACTTACTGTGGTCATTACTTTTGCAACAAAAGTGTATAGTATAAAATATTATCAAAACAGGAATTAAATTGGACCTCAGTAATCCCTAAAATTATCTCACAGTGGATTTAGTTTTAGCAAATTAACTGCCAAACAATTTACCAAAGCATAACACATTTTTACAGTGATCTACTTTTAAAAGAGCCATGAATTTCACTGGTGTGTGAAAGTTAACTTGCAAAACGTTAAAACCTATTTAAGAAAGGTAACCCATCCTCACTGCAGTAAGTAGCCTTGGGTAACAAATTTATCATCTGTTATAGGTGATTTAAAAGGACACATCAGGATCATTACTCAAGTAGCAATACAATATGCTATACAGGTTGCTTGAATTGCATTGAAAATGCAAATGATTTGTCAGTTTCACCTAACTGCCAATTTGTTTGGCTTCCACTCCAAACCCTTTGCAGATAATATGGGACAAAGAAAACAAACACATGGAGTGTAGAAACATGAAGCACTTTGCACTTCTGCCCATCACACAGAAGACTTTTCAAAAAGCAGAGACGTTTCCATCGATGAGTAAAGTCGGGAGAACCCCTTTCACCTTGAAATGTGCTGCGTTTCTGTCTAATCTTCTTTCCTCCTTAAAAAAAATTACCGTTCTGAAGGGCGCTAGGAGTTCAGGGAATCAATAGATCACTCAGGCTGCAAATGTATTATCTTACAAAGGAAAGGGGGGAGGGAAGAAGAAAGTGAGGGATGGTTGGCGAAGGGATATGGGTGCAGAGGAGAGAAGGTAAAGATGATGGAGGGAGGGCTCTGGAGAGTGGAAGGAAAGATGACGGGAGTGTGGAGGAAGTAAACGATAAGGGGTAAATAGCGTGAGTGGAGGCCAGATGGATCAAGTAAGGGAATGATGAAATTGGAGAAAAATGAAGCTAGAAGAGGGGGGGGGGGCAGCAGAGGAAAGGAAAATAGTTAGAAAAACACTGCCATTAAAAAAGAGAGATAAGGAAAAGGAAATCATGAAAAGGCGAGGTTGTTAACACAAATAGCAAAGTATCCATTAATAATTGTAGGAAGTAGCTGGATGTGAGCTAACTGACTAAGAGGAGTAATCTGAGAGCAAAAACAAAATATAAAAGTACATTGAACTGAACAGTAAAATTATAGATGAGAATAATGACAAAAAGTTATATTCATACATTACAATGGACCAGGTGGTTTCCCCCATGTTTTACTGCACCTGATCCTCTTATGTCTTACAAGAAAATGAAATCTGAGGGTTTAATAATGTTTTTAAAGCGGATGGGTGTTCCAGTGACTGTATACTGAAGTCAAATTGTGACATTCATGCCAGTAGACTATACAGAGATTTGTCACAGTTCAGTAATGGTAGCAAAAGGAATTGGGATCCAAATGTAGACATGCAAGCAGAGTCAGAAAGTTTTTGAAGTAGCTCACTGAGATGGGCAGGCAAACAAGATGGGATTGCGAAAGCTGCAACAATAATGATTTGAGGAGAACAAACAATGTGAGTGATTAAACTAAACACAGCTGTTGGGGAAGGTGACTAATATTTACTTTTTTGAATTCATTGCCACATTTTTGCCTGTTTTGGGGTGGAAATTACAGCTCTTTGTCTGCCTGATAGTAAAACGAGTGGCCTGGTTAACTGTGTTGAGTGTTATTGCTTCATGAGAGTTATGTAGGAGAAATCCCTACTTAACCGCCTCTTTGATGACATTTCTCACAGTAGCATTTGTCTTTATCTGCTTTGCCTTACATGACATTTCTAAGGCAGTGCCATTATAGTAATTAATTTTAATAACGTTGAGTGAATTCTCTTCCAATTTAGAAAAAGATTAGGATTAATCATCAACACCACATAGGTGTGACAAAAAAAAAAAAGACTAGACTTTCGATAATTATGGCAGCAGTAATAAACACTGTTTACACGTGTACATTGCTGTAACATCCCAATGGTAAATATGAGCTGTAACACTGCTAGAGAATGGTATGTGTGCGTGAGCTCTCTGACATACTAATGATAAGATTATTATCTTACTCATCTTGGTTTTGCGTGCACACAGCACATGCACAGGTGAATAACTGACTTGAGATGACATGGAGGCTAATGCGCTCTCTCTTTTACTCTCTCTCCCTCTCCCCCTCTGTCACACACACAAAGACACACACACACAAAGACACATCCAGTCAGGCAGACAGATCAATATAGTCTCATTTCACACCTTGTGCAACCAAAGTTCTCCTTGCATAGGCAGTAAAACACAGACAGACAACAGATATAGCTAGCCAGACAAAGACAGGGAGACTGATAGACAGAGAGACATAGAGGTGCATGCTAGGGTGTCAGAAACGAGGTATAAATGGAGATTGAATCCCTATAAAGGTGTTTGAGCTGGAAAAATGAAATCTGGGTTGCTGGGTGGCAGGAGCATTTTTGGCTTCTGGCTAAATGGTTGTGTGTGTGTGTGTGTGTGTGTGTGTGTGTGTGTGCATGTGTGTTTCTTACATTGACATTGATCTGGCTCTCAATTGCCTACCCTACACTTTTTTTCTCATCTCGAGTCTATTTTCTCTCCTCTGCTCTCCTCTGCCCTCCTCTCCTCTCCTCTCGTCTCCTCTCCTCTACATTTTAGACATTAAGCTGACAGTTTTATCCATCTGCAGCTTACAATAAATGCAGCTCCAGATTAAGCTGCAAGTCTTACTGTAAGATCACCAACAACACAAGTGCTTGGGGAACACAAAAGTCAGAGTTTTTAGTGCTCCTACAGCAATCCTTTGACCCTATAGAATAATCATATTAGAGAGGAGTCCAGGGGAAGTTTAATGGAAACGGCCTTTTCATCTCCCCTTCTCTCCTCCCTTCTCTTCTGATTTCCACCATTCTCCACGCCGCTCCTTTCAACTGACAAATGAAGCGAGACAACAGCAGGCAGGTGGATTCACCTTTAGTTTAATCTGTGTGACGTGTGTGCCTGTGCACGTTTCTATGTCTGCGGGAGACAGATGCTTAAAATTTGTCCTTGCATAGCCCCTCCGTTCCCCGAATGTGTTCGTATGAGTATACACCTCCTCCCTCACTCGCCCACTTTGCATTGGCTCCCCTCTGCAGGCTGCAGACGTTAGTAATCGATATACAATATATGTGTGTCTGCGTATGCGCGCGAGTAATGGAATGGAATCTGACAGCGATTGTCAGTCATCTCACACAGCTGCAAAGTAGAATCTAAAATGGAGCTCCAAAAAGCCGTGCATATGCATCCACTCGTTTTATATGTATGCGAGCTAGAAAGCATTTCATTAACATCCATCTCTGCGTCACCTCTTTCTGAGCCACCTCCAAACAATAAAAACCATTACAGCCACTTTGCTGTACACCAGTGAACGTTTGTCATCCCATTGTGCTGGATAACAACACTGTAAGATTACTTTTGTTCGGCCGTTATTCATCCTTTTATGTTTCCATTCTTTCCAAAGAATTGCCTCGTAATTCATCTTTCATGAACCGGAATCCTGTTTGTGTTTGTTTCATCCCGTTTTTAAAGCCTAATTTGCAGGTTTGTTGTCTTGAGCGGTTTACTGAGTTGAGTGGGATGTTAACCACATTACTTCTGCCATTTAGAGCTTCACTTGTGCCTATACCTGTATTACTGTGGCTCACTTGTCATTTTGCTAGGTACAGCATTTGTACCTAGACATTTAATCTTTTTATCGTATTTTCTTTTAATTAAATACAAACACTGTAGTGTCTAACCCATATGCAGCTTATATTTATCTGCTGTCACAGCTAACGCAGACCTCCTTAATAATTAAATATTTGAGTCAGTGTGTATTGGGTGGATTATTTGCTGTTAGAAATGTTCCTGGATGTAAGCTGACTGACAGCAAGGACAGTGGAATACTATTACAATTAAGGATTTAACATTTAAGAGAAAAACTTAATTCCGACAAATAACCCCTGGCTTTGCTCACCCAATCAGAGAGCCATAATCATCTTGTGGACCAATGAGATGTTTCTGAATGTATACACAAACAGGAAATCCCTCAACCTCGTCACAAGGGAATAACATTAAACTAAGAAAGTAGACGAGGGCCAACCTTTGTTTTGTTTACTGTGATGGATCACCAAGCATTGGTAATTGCCCAGCCATTTACAGAAAAAATGGCACCAAATGGATTATTTCATGAAAAGAAAACAAGCCCCATTGAGGCCATATTTACAGCCAACACACAAGCAGGGAATATCTAATGAAAAGGGCAAGCTATAGACAGCTGATTCAAACATATCACTCCCAGAAGAGCACAGGAACACTGTTTACATGAACTAACTGGTGTATGGTCCTGGTTTCTTATAAGCCATAAAAGTCATACTTGGTTGTAAACCCTGCTTGCAATTTGTTATGACAAACATGTGGGCATCAAGTTTGTTTGTGTATTGCTCTCAGATAGGATATATAATATATATTTTCACTAAATGTTTCTGGTTTCATTTAGTGTTCTTCATTTATTTATGTGACATGTTTAAAGGGAGAGTAAGTGATTCTGCAGAAGGATTGTTGATATTTGAATTCAACTCCCAAACAAATACACCATTCCTTCAGTGGTCCTGAAGGACCCACCCCCCCAAATCTCTGTGGTTTCTCCAGCACTGAAACGCATCCGCCCTTGGCCTGGCCGTAGAACTTTCTTCTCTGTTTATACTCTTCAGACCTTTTCCTCTTTGGCTGCTTTTCGACCATCTCTTTCTTCCCAATGCCTGGAACGAGCACATTTTAATGTGCAGGTGTACAGAACTCTCTCTCCCACTGCCCCCCTCCACCCATGATGTGCATGAGCAAGCCACCTGTTGCTGACGGGCTGTAACAACGTTGTGGGGAAGGTCCACACAACTTGTGTAATTTAGAGGCTGTGTAGGAAAGCTTGCATAGCAAACACAAAAAAATATTTTTGTGTAAAATAATGAGACAAAGATAAATCATGTCATAACTTTTTTTAATGTGACCTATAGTGTGAACAATTCAATTGAAAAACAAATTGAAATCTTTGAGGGAGAAAAATGAAAAATAAAAACCCTCAAAAAACCTGGTTGCATAAGTGTGCACACCCTTAGACTAATACTTTGTTGAAGCACCTTTTGATTTTATAACAGCACTCAGTCTTTTTGGGTGGGAGTCTATTAGCATGGCACATCTTGACATGGCAATATTTGCCCACTCTTCTTTGCAAAAGCGCTCCAAATCTGTCAGATTGCAAGGACATCGCCCGTGTACAGCTCTCTTCAGATCACCCCACAGATGTTGAATTGGATTCAGGTCTGGGCTCTGGCTGGGCCATTACAAAACATCAATCTTCTTCTGGTGAAGCCATGCTTTTGTGGATTTGAATGTGTGCTTTGGGTCGTTTTCATGCTGAAAGGTTAACTTCCTCTTCACCTTCAGCTTTCTAACCGACGCCTAAAGGTTTTGTGCCAAAATTGCCTGGTATTTGGAACTGTTCATAATTCTCTCCACCCTGACTAAGGCCCAGGTTCTAGCTGATGAAAAACAGCCCCAAAGCATGATGCTGTTACCACCATGCTTCACTGTGCATATGGTGTTCTTTGGGTGATGTGTAGAGTTGTTTTTGCACCAAGCATACCTTTTGGAATTATGGCCAAAAAGTTCTACCTTTGTTTCATCAGACCATAACACTTTTTCCCACATGCTTTTGGGGGGCTCTATGTTTGTCTTTGCAAACTTCGGCCGGGCTTGGATGTTTTTCTTTGTAAGAAAAGGCTTCCGTCTTGCCACCCTACCCCATAGCCCATTCATATGAAGAATACGAGATAGTTGTCATATGTACCACACAGCCAGTACTTGCCAGAAATTCCTGCAGTTCCTTTAATGTTGCTGTAGGCCTCTTGGAAGCCTCCCCGACCAGTTTTCTTTTCGTCTTTTCATCAATTTTGGAGGGACTTCCAGTTCTTGGTAAAGTCACAGTTGTGCCATATTTTCTCCACTTGATGATGATAGTCTTCACCGAGTTCCATTGTATATCTAATGCTTTGGAAATTCTTTTGTACCCATCTCCCGACTTATATCTCTCAACAATGAGATCTCTCTCATGCTTTGAAAGCTCTCTGCGGACCATGGCTTTTGCTTGGAGATGCAACTAAGAAAATATCAGGAAAATCCTACTAGAACAGCTGAGCTTTATTTGTGATTAATCAGAATCACTTTAAACGATGGCAGGTGTGTAATGACTTCTAGTTAACCTGAGTTTGAATGTGACTGTTTAATTCTGAACACAGCCACATCCCAGTTATAAGAGGGTGTGCACACTTATTCAACCAGGTTATTGGGGTTTTTATCAATTTTCATATTCACATCATAAGAACCTGGCATTTTAACAGGGGTATATATATATATATATATATATATATATATATATATATATATATATATATATATATATATATATACACACACACACACACACTTCTCCTTTTCCTTTGTCGAGATAATCCACCCACCTCACAGGTATGACATCAAGATGCTGATCAGACAGCATAGGTATTGCACAGGTGTGTCTTAGGCTGGCCACAATAAAAGGCCACACGAAAAATGTGCAGTTCCATCAAACAGCACAATGCCACAGATGTCGCAAGTTTTGAGGGACCGTACAGTTGGCATGCTGACTGCAGGAAATTCCACCAGAGCTGTTGCCCGTGAATTGAATGTTCATTTCATTTCATTAACCGGCCTCACAACCACAGACCACGTGTAACCACACCAGCCAAGGACCTCCACATCCAGCATCTTCACCTCCAAGATCGTCTGAGACCAGCCACCCAGACAGCTCCTGCAACAATCGGTTTGTTGACATCGGGTAGTGACATACAGTATAAACCAATACCAATCATTGCAGCATGTGCCACTACATATTTAAAATTTGCTTTCAGTTTTAAATTACTTGCATACAAAACTACATTTATCCAACTGCAAAATTACTAATGCTATTTTGGATTAAAATATTCAACATCCTCCGAAGGCAGAGGATCCCCACTGGTCTTTAAAGGTGTTTTCTTACAACCGACATCTTGACAGAGTGTGACAAACAAGAAAGATCATTTTTTAATTATATAATTAACTGTATTTTCCCCTTGACCTCTTAAGTCAACATAAGGTCAGTGACGTGGTTTTCACTTGATAAAGTGTTACTTGTTACAGTTTGTTGTTGCCCTTTTCTTCTGTTAATTGTTGGTTACAATGCTGTTGTAAGCCCTCCCTTGTTGTCATTTACACGAAAAATACAGTTGTGTGGCAATACATTTATATTTGAAGCTAATAGGACAGTTTGAGAAGCAGATGAAAGATGTAGTACAAAGACAGAATTTTTAGCCTTGGACAGGAGAGTTACAATTTGAGCTCCTTATCAGTGGTTAAATAAAGGCCCCAAGAGCTGAAGTTCCCACTTGCACTTGAACCTTAACATGCGCATGCCCTCATATGACGAGATTGGTGGCAGAATCTGAAAATGGGTTACACCCATGTTTTTCTGTTAGTCAAAAATGCACATCATCACTTTTTGGCTCAGTTCCAGACTGATAAAATGTTTCCTGATGATCCTCTGTTATCAGTTGTTAGTTTGAAACGAGATATAAAAAGTAAAAGAGGATCCCAACAATATTTTCTTTTGTCATGCCTTGTTTTGACACTTTCATGCGAATAACACCCACCCACAGATATTTAAACTCCTGCTCTGAAAAGATAAAATTGTACCACTGATATAATCACTATTCGGGGTTCAGATGTATTTCATTCTCTTACGCTTACTTACTTAAAGTATATTCTTTCAGTCAGTGCCGTTTAGGCACTTCTTTCAGCTTGGGTGGTTAGATATTTGGCTGAGCAATACGGGAGACCCAACGTTTCCATATCCTGTGTGAGAAAAATGATTTTGAATGTTGAATATCTAAGTGCTGTTGCATAAGGGTCTTAAATGAGTTCATGATAATCAGTAGACAAACAGAGTTACATAAACTGCGCACAAGCATCCATCTGTGTGTGTTTGTGTGTTTGGCCACCCGTGTGTATGTATTTGTGCGTGCAACAACCCTTGTGAATATGCTTTGTCCGCTCTGTGTGTGTGTGTGTTGTGCTCGCAGCAGCGTGTGTGGAGTCTGGAGTAAGGAAATGGGATTTAACATGTCGCTGTCTTTTCGCTTTACTTTCCATCGTGCTGAGTTTCTTTCATTCCGTCTCCTCTCTTTCTTGCTCCTGTTGTCTTAACAATTCTTCATACCCTCCTCATTCTTCATCATGTTTTTTCAGCCTCTCTCCTCATCTTCTTTTTGTCCAACTTCATCTCTGTCTTCATTTCCCCGTTGCAGCACTGCCTTTTTGTTTTCTCGCTCTCCTCACCTCTGTTTCCCCTGTTATGTCTTGGCATTTATTTTGTTGCGACGAGTGTGACCGCAACCTGTGAAACAGCGTTGTTACGATATTTCCCCCACAGCAGGTCATTAAGATGCAGCAGGGGTGGATGCAAGGTGCGAGCGGAGGGGCCAAGCTGTGCTGATGCTTGGCCAAACCTTTATAACGGATTGCATCGCTAATAAACAATGAAAGGGCAGGAGCAAAGTGCTAGGAGAGAGAGAGAGTGTGTGTGTGTGTGTAGGTGTTTGTGTGTGTGTGTGTGTGTGTGTGTGTGTGTGTGTGTGGGTGACTCATTGTATGTGTGTGTGTGTGGGAGGGGATAAATGGGAAGAGGATGCTAATAGCTCTGTCAAGATCTTGATGAGTCAAATGTTTACTTAGGGCAGCACACACAAGTGCTCACCTACGCATGGATACACACACACACACATGCACACTTACTGTATGTGCAGCCTCAGTCAGATCTGTACCTCATGGTAAATGTAGTTGATTTTCTTTACCTTTTGAGATTTACTCTACTGCTTTGTTTGTTTCCATTATTCCCCTTTTCATTGAAATCTGGCACAAGTAATGAAAATAGCCACTTATTCGAAATTACACAGCCACTTACCTAGCATTCACAATAAATAAATAAAGGTGTTACTTTCTATAATGTTGTGCGGGCAGAGACAGTTTCAACAATATAATAAGAATTCAGATGATTACTCGCAGACCACCGCAGGCTGAGGGACATTAAATATATTTATACATTAACCTTTATTTAATTATTGGGGTAATGCTAACTGGTCCTTTCTGTAATGTTCTGATTCACAGCCAGTCTGCTATGCATATTAACAAGCAGGAACTTCATTTGAGTTTTCCTCCCACATGTGAAGGCTTGAATTTCCATTTACACAAGCGCAGTTATTTTATCTTAAATGCTCCCTCCCCGCCTTATAAAAAAAATACAAACAATCTATTTCTAAACATTGTTATTATTTTATGTGGCACATGGCTAAATATCTGCTCATATTTGCTGTACGCTAAGTCAGTCTATATGAAGACAAATGAACACTCAAACAGATTTACATTCAGAGGTTGTCACCATGCCTGCTTACTCATCGGCGTATCATCGTCACAACAATTCCTCCGGGAAGTTCAGGGCTCTCTGCTGCGTGAAAATAGGAAATGCTGTCATCAGCGTTTACTGGAGGACACAAGAGACACAGAGAGAGAGAGAGAGAGAGAGAGAGAGAGAGAAAGAGAAGAGAAAAGATATATAGACAGTGAGAGGTGTGGACCGGACTGGTCTAGAATGAAAGATAGTGAATGACAGAGGTGTGAGGATGTGAGAAAGGGCGGATGAAAGGTAGAGAGGATGACAGATGGAAAGGGAAAGGTGGAACGAGAGACACGGATCTAGGGAGAAAGAGACAGACAGCGTGAGTTAAAATGTTGAATTATAGTGTCACTGGGAGAGACGGAGAGTAAGGGAATGGCTGACAGAATGTGTGCCTATAGGGCTTGTGGTAAGAAGAGAGAGTTGACTGAGATAATGAATGACTCCCTCGCTCTCTGTGACGCACACACGCACACACACACACACACACACACACACACACACACACACACACACACACACACACAGGGTGAGCTTAGATAATGACATCAGTGTAAAGTCAGCGATGAGTAAGTATAGCGTTTAGCTATACTCCTGCAATAGCAATAGATGACTCGTCCTGGAGCTACTAAGCACACGAGTGTGATGTAAGACGATGCCACGAGTGCTCAGCAGGTTAAGGTGGATGCTGTGCAACTGCAGACTTTTTTCACTTCCTAAGTAGAAGTGTCAGGTTGGACGTTCACCTTGCTGAAGTGTCCTTAAGCGAGACACTTTACATAATGATCCCCTAAAGCATTTTGGAATACTCTTAAATGTAAAGAAAGGGACACTGGAAGCCACTGCACTGTTTCTCAGGGAGCATTCATAGAAACAGTTTGACTGGCTGACACATATACAAGCCATATAGTAACATGATTTGCCTTTGCTCTAAGAGTGATAATCGTTAATTGCTTAGGTCATATTGCAAAGGTACAAACTTTAAGTAAGAAAGATGTTTGATTTGGGATACTGTTTATTTCTTTAATAAGAGCTATATCTCTGCTTCTCTTGTGCCTGACTTTATCTTTGCCACTAGAGACTTTGTCTGTGTATGGACAGACATGATAAAGCATCAGTGCATGCTGAAGTTTCAAAATAAAGACGCTAGTTTCTAGTAAAGAGCAAGCTGAGGTCCACTCTTTTGTTGTAAATTAAACTACAAGATAAATGGACAATGCCTCCCTGATGACAGATTTGTGTATCTCACACACATGAGGGGAGGTGTGAAAAAAAGGTTTGACAAAGAGGGGAAAAGTTCAGGAATTTTTCTTCTGAAGTTTATATTATTTTGTACGTAAATACACATTTTTAGTAAACTGTAAAACAATTTTTTTTGTAAGGATGTCCTATGCATCCACCACATGATGTCAAAATAATTGTTTTGATCAGGAAAGAATGCACTATTAACCTATACGTCACCAGCCATTGTGAAAATGAAAGCAACCTCATTTTGAGATTACAAGAACAGAAGGAAGATTTTTCTTTGGAAAACATGGTGATAACCCACATTTGATGTCTTTTCTGCATTTAGTGAGTGATTTTCATTTGTGTGATGCATTTAACATGTATAAGTGAAGAAATGCTCATTTTGTCTTGTTTTGAAATCGAGACCTACTATATCTGGTCTTTATGACCAAATAAGTTTCTCTTGGGGTGGACACCTTAAGAAACTACAAAATAGTTTTTCGTCTCTTTTTTTAAAATTTTCTTCCTCTCTTCTGGACTGGTAAGTTAACATTTTCCTACTTTAACATCCACACTGCCTACATTAACACACCTCATTAGAGACAACCAGCAAGCTGGCCTCTTAAGGAGCTCATTCCAGGTTATGTGTTCAGTGCCCTACTGAGTGAGAGAGGAAGAAGGGGTTGACTTAGAAACTCAGAGGTCGCCCTTTTTCCTAAGTGGTATCTGAATTCATAAAGCGCTAAGGGCGCTGATGACTCAAGAGAGCGGGGTTCCTTGCGGTGGGCCACTTGTTGCTGCAATACACGTTCAAATAATGGAATTGTGATTTTAAATAAGGAAAAATAATAATCTTTGTGCATTTATAGTGGCATGCATTGGATTATTTCCTTGAAATTACTTTTTAAAATGTAGTTTAGGAATAAAATACATTTCTGCCTGCAAATATTCACCCCAAAACACACTGCTTTGATAACTTCAGGTCTCTTTTAGCTGTTTACTTCAAGATGGATTTGCTCTATTCCCGAGCAATATGCTTATGAGTTAATAATTTTGCAGATTTTGCCTATCAGTATTTGGCAAAGCAAGGCGGCACTTTCCATACACTTAGGTGATGTACAGAGAAGCGAAAACAAACACAATACAAAGTTAAAACATTCAAAGTTATTCAACCCTACAGTAACTTATTGTAATATCATATTTCGGTCAGTTAACATTTTTGACTTTCGAGTTACTTTTAGTGGATCTCTTTGTGAGAATGCTGTAATAAATTCTCATTGAACACTCATTGTAGACATGATCTTTACAGAAGAAGCATGAAAAATTATAACAATATTAACAAGCACAATTCATTACTCTCAGTACTTTTGTATGACGCTAATGAGGCAAGGATACTAATGTCCTCCACCTTCACTCTCCTTCCGCCCACACACACAACCTATTTCAGTCGTGTGTTTGCACAGAAAGAAGCAACAGACACTTAACTGTACTGTAGTGAATGCTCCAATATAGTTAGCATGTTTATCTGGTTACTGAACTTCTTGGCCACCCAACTTACAGTGCATGTGGGTTTTTGTGCACACCTACAGTATGTGTGTTTGTGCATAAACAGTGTACATTTAACGTGTGTTGACGGTTTAGTGCAAATCTGTGTCTGTTTTACCCACAACTTATATTGTGTTTTTCCTAATGTGCATGTATGTGTGGTCTTAAATGCGTGTGCTTGTGTGTAGAGTTTATGTCTGCATGTGCATGAAAGGCCACCCAACTAATAGACAGACCCACATGAAGGCCATAGGAATCAACTCTACAAATAGCCTCCTGTGGTACAGACCGGCGGACAGTTGAACACACACAGTGTTTGTGTGGTATGTGTGCGTGATTGTGTGTACGTGTAAGTGTGCATAAGCCCGGTCTATGCTGCTACTGTATCTTCTATATTTACTAAAGAGGTTTGGCAAACAGGTTGAGTAAACATACTGTTTTTAGTTTCCAGCACAGGCAGCGAAACGCTCCGGCTCGCATTCACACACAAACAGCACACACATAGTCTCTCGCACACAAACACACACATACACAGCGCCACAATAAGACAGAAGGAAAAATTGCGTTCGTCTTTCTTGGTTTCTTGCTCTTCATGCATCTCTCGCTCAGTCTGTTTTTTCTGTCTATTTCCTTTCCATCTGTTCTCTCCGTCTCTCTCTACTTCACAGCCTTCTTTCTCAGTCTTCCTCTCTGTTTGTCACTCACATTATCTCACCAACGTAAGGCCGTATTCACAATTGCCTCTTATGCCTGGGAGATCAATAGGCTGTAGTTTGGGAGAGAAAAGGCAAACGCAGATATTCAATTTTGAAAAGATGCTGCCGTGCTAATATATTGGAGACAAACAATGGGTTAGATTATCCTCGCTTTTGAACAAGACCTGAATCAAGCATCGCCATCCTTGCATGCAAAATTGGGAAGACTGAAGTGGAATGGCAGGCAGAACA
>JALXJV020000019.1:8979889-9097389 GCA_024633595.2 Lepomis macrochirus | reverse complement strand
ATTTCTTTAAGAGAAGGATGCCTTCTATCTTCACACACACGCACACCGCAGCCCGCCTAGTGTATTTCCCTCCTGGCTTTCCAATTTAAATGCAAATGTTCCCAAATCGGACTCCACAAAGACGCAGAGGCAAAATCATTCGACGCAGCGATGAATTATATATTTTAATTAAGCAGCCAAAAGAATCACGCCTATTCAGCCCTTTCCCCTCCAATAAGAAATGAATAAATAAATATGGAAGAAGGGAAGAAAAAGAAGAAGGGAATAAATTGAAGGGTCAGGGGAGGATGGATGGATGCATAAAGGGAGGAGGGTTTGTATTGAGTTTGTGTGATTGCAGCGCTAACCGCCCCGTGGGCTGTCATTATGTGAGCGATCTGAAGCTGTCAGATTTCAAAACTGTATTGTTTGCTGATAGACGGGCTAAATACCCCCACAGTTTCAAGCAAGCGCACACATACACACTGGAGCGTTTGCACCCAGAGGATCCCAAATGCATGCAAACATGCCATTTGGATTTTGATGGGTAAACCAGCACTTGAAGAGCAGAGATGGGGATTGTGATGCTCTGACAAGGGATGCAATTTTAATTTCACCCCCTGTCACTCTCCTCAATATCTGCTCAGATGAAATACATATGAGCTGCCAATCACTCACGCATACAAATAGGCACACACACACACACACACACACACACACACACACACACACAGTCTAACACTAAGTTATATGCACGCATACAATCTTTCAGTGAATATTTCTATCTTTGGAAGTCACAGGTGGACACACACTCAACGACTCATCTTTAATATAATGGAAACTCAAATGCACTCTTTCCCTTTCTAAGTACATGGCTCTTGAATACCAGGAATTGAGCTCCCAGTATTTACAGGAATTTTCACGGGAGTCTGCATTAGAGTAGTTTCACTTCTATGTCATTCCGCTGCCCTAAAAGTAATCCTGTGCCCAATCCTGAACTAATAAAATCTGAAAACAGCATTTATTCATATTAGAAATGCATATTTATATATAAAAAATTGACCCATGATTACAGTCCCCCACCCCGCTCCCGTTAACGTTTTTTTCCCCTGTCCCAGTCCCTGTTTGCATTTGCGGGAATGTGTGTGTTTCTGTGTCTTCATGTACCTGTAGCTAAGTACTTAAGTCAGTGAAGTGCCATTATTGTGGCACAGGTCAACTGTGTGACAAAATACATTAGAGTTAAGTGTGAATGAAGCAAAATCTGTAAACACAAACTGTGCAGAGTGAATTCAACAGGTGCGGCAGCGAGTGCAGAGGATAGGTCAAACATCACAAGGACACACTCATTACTGCCATGCCTTGAAGCGGCAAGCCAAAATGGCTGCATACAAGAGGTTTTCCCTGGTGTCACTGCAGACGGTAAAAAAAAAAATCTCAGGTCTAAAATTAATTTCATAAAAAATAAAAAGATTTTGACTCACAGGAAAACAGGATAAAATGTGTTGTAAAGTAAGAAAGAATTTTAATTTGCTTATAATTATGCATGTGTCAATATCAAAACACATGATGCGTTTTGATGCTGTGAGTTTGCAGTGGAAACGAAACATACTGGGTGAGGAATGCATCAACTGTATCCATGATGACCGACGTTTCCCATACAGAAGTGCATTTCCCAGTTTACCTGTTTAAAGCGAAATGTGTAGTGGATCTCTGTAGGGAAGTGGAAGTAGGGACCAATGAGGGAAATGGTTGTGGTCTAGAGTGGCCAGATACAGACAAAAACAGCATTTCTTTTGATTTTTCATTGCCTCTCTGTTTTGTTTGACAATTAAAAAAAAAAATCACAATTATGTTATTTGAAATGCCTAGAATGCTTTAATAAATGTATATATAAATCATTTTCATGTGAAATTTTATAATTTTCCAAACACAATTAGTTTTAGTTTTTCATCTTTACTGTCATAAGCTGTTTATGGCCTCATCCACACTACTGCGTTTTTCGAATTATAACAGAGACCTTTTGCTACGTTTGCACCTCCCGTCCAGACTAAAACGGCAAAAACAAAGACCTAAAATGCAGAAGTTTGGAAATGCTGCCGACCCCGTTTTGCATTTCGAAACACCGGAGGGAGTTTTAGTGAAGACAGGCAAAAATTGAGGACTTTAAAAACGATGACGCAGACGCTCACGCTCGACCCTCTAAGTCATGCAAAGCAGAAACACCATGCTACTGGCCAGGTTTTTTAGTTGGTATTTTTATTAAAATTATAAAATATTCTTTACCGTGAAAATAACACTTATCTACCTACACTTGTACTGCGCATGTCGTTTATTTTGAGAGTCTGTTTTCTGCCGCCACAGTGTCGTGTTATATTCAGTAACAGTCCCAGCTTATTATTGGTGCATGCAAAAAAAAAATCTGGTCTGATGCTTCATCTGTATTTATTTATTCTTTCGCCATATCTTCTGTAACTACGGAATAGACCATCTGCTTCATATTTACACCAGCATGCGCATACCCAGTGTACCTTAACAGCCAATAGATTTCAGTTTTCAGTCGTTTTAATGTAGACGGAGATCAACACTGATACGCAGCTAAAATGCTGGTGTGGATGGAGTTTGTAAACTAAAACCGGAGTAGTGTGGAAGAGGCTCTTTTTTTAACCCCATTAGTTTGGTCATTCATGAAAACATGTCCTGCTATGTTTTTGACTGTTTTATTGCCTTTTGATGTTTTAGTCGGACTGTAAAAGCTTTTTCATGTTCTTGAACATCGCTCAGAAGTACTTGCAGATATGTTTGTCTCTTTCTGAGAAGCTTAGACACGGTGTAGTGGTGTTCATGTAACAAAGAGAGACAGAAGGAGTGAAGGATATAACATGAGGGAGGGCAAATGGAAAGATAGTGAAAAAGAGAGAGTGGAATGGTAAAAGAAAACTGGGAAAGAGTAGAAGGAGTAAGAGAGAAAAAAAAACAAGAGGTAATGGGAGATGACAGTGGTTTGCAACAGCTGGAGTCTTGTATCAAAATAACAAGGAAATACACTTTCCTCTCATTGCCTCTTATTTAAAGCTCTCTGTTCTCTGTTCTCCACATGCAGACATACTCACTGCAAGTCTCAGCAGCGAGCAGACCCTATGACACCCTTTGTCTGTAAGAGAGCCTATCTCTCTGAACAGTGGAAAGGAGACAGAGGAGTAGCCCAGAGAGAGAAGAGGACGTACAGGGAGAGAAAAGAGAGAGGCCACATTTTAATAGGAGGATATGGGTTCAAGCCCCCTTGCTGGCAGGCATCCGCCCGCTAAAGTGTCCTTGAACACACTGGTGAAGCCCTACGAGCTCCAGTGGTGTAGCTAAGTTGTAGCTGGCCCTGACCTCTGACCTTTTCCCTCCTAGCAGCTTCTCATCAGGGATCGTCTCTAAAGCTGATTAATGAAGACGAATCGTGTGTGTTTATGCCATGCAAAAACAGATATGTAAACATTTTATGGGAAGCTGCATGAGGGAACAATTTCGCGGTGCAATAACCGTGTGCCATGGAGACTGAAACCAAAACCTGTGCCCACGAGCTGTATCTGGCAACCTGGGCTATCGCCGGAGATGTGACACAAATGTACAGGGCAGTTTAAAAAAAATGTGGGTTGTCCTTTTTACACTTATGTTAATTTACTTTTTAAAGAACTGTTTGGTATTTTGATCACATTAAATATGAAGCTTACTGCTGGTTACCGACCAAGAAGTTGTGCCACATAACCTCCCATAAAAAGCTATTTGTCCTTTTAACGCTGAACTTGAACAAATGTGTTTCCTTCTGTCTCCAGTTGTTCTGCTAAGCTAATGGTGCGTTCCATTTGACATGGCAAGTCGGCATTTCCAAGTTCAAAGTCGGAAATTTCAAAGGGAACCCCCCTCAAGTCGGATTTCTGAATTGGAAAGTTGGAAGAACCACACTACCCCGACTTTGTTATCCAATATGGCTGCTCTGAGCATCAATAGAGTAACAGTGGCTAATCTGGCTAGTTCTCAACAACGGCTGGCTGAGTGAGGTTTTCTGACTGGAACAACATGAACTCGGGCGTAACGTCATTCCCAGCTCCGACCTCTGACTTTCTATGTAAACAGAACATAGAAGTTATCAGGCTGCTGGCATTCGCTTCACATTTACCTACAAGACTTGAGAGTGGCATCAACTTACTCATCTCGGAAAGAAAGCCAATTATTTCCCAAAATGTGGAACTTTTCCTTTAACAAACAAGTTAGTTTTCTGTTGAAGTTTGGGCAGAGCGCTGACATTTACTGTGTATCTATCTTCTCAAGTCACTCTCCGAAAAAAAAAAGCAAACTGCAAATTCTTCTAAAAGCAAAGTCCTTAAATGTTATACAGGTTGTAAATGTTTTATGGGAGACAACAATGAGGTGACAGGATTGCCCATGACATATTGTTTTACATGAAAAGCTGTGTGTGTGTTTGTTTATGGTGCTCTATACCTTTAAGAGCTGCTGGCCATAGCCCATCCCAGAGAGGATGGACCCATTAGGCTGATGAACAGAAAGAAAGGGAGAGAGACAGAGAGGTTATACAGCCAAAAGGAAAACAACAGTGAGAGAAGTAAAGTAAGGAATTCCATTTGAATTACGGGAGTTTGACGAGTAGGAAGGAAACAGCGAAGGATAGAGAAAAGGCCACTCAAGGGACCACGATAGTAAAATGAGATAGAGACTCTGTAAGATACAGGGAGAGGACAGGAAGCAGCTATCTCTCCATCTCTTACACGGTGTTGTTGGAGGCGTCTATGGGTCTGTCAGTCAATCAGGACGACAGGCGGACACACTCCATCGCCGGCTCTCTTGCCTCTCACGCGCGCTCACGCTGATGACTACTGTGCTCTGTGTGTGTCTACAGATGGCAAACCTTGTGACATCGCTGTGCTGTGTAGTTCTGGCCGCGGTGGTGGTGGCCTACGCTCAGAGACGCAGTCAGCTTGGTGAGTATGCATTTTCATCTTCTTCTTCATTACACTGTACCTCCTCTCTGCCTGAAGGCCTACGCGGCTTCTTTTTTGTTTCATCTCGTCTGGTCAACCCTAGTTTGCTCTTTTCTCGATTCTCAAGAAGTAAATACGTTTTGACTCTTAGTTCTCTTCCTCTCAACTTTCCTGTACTCCACGCTGCACTCTCTGCTATGCTCGACTTTTTTCAACCTCTCTCAACTCTGTCCTTACTTGCCTGTGTGGTAGGTGCAGCAGAATACATTGATATGTACCTGTGAGAATGCTTACTGTAGGTGGGATTCACTTTTCCTCACTCACTCTCAAACAGAGAAGTAATAACTAACTAAGGGGTGTGTTCTCCAAAGCAGTATTTGAGGATAGCGAGGTTAGATCAGGTTTAATTTTGGGTTTTCGGTCCTACATGGTTGAGATACAGTCTTTCCACTGCTATTTGAGCACTTTCTGTTTTCGCATGGATGGACTTTTCATTTTGTTGCTTTATGAAGTTAATTTAGAACAATGCTTGAAACATTTTTGAGTATGTACAACAAATTAATCAGATTTTTGAATTGATGAGACATTATTACACGTCATAAGAATACATCTACACATTCATTTAATGGAATAAACAAATGTAATTATAGTCATCGACTTAAATAATCAAATGATGAGGCAGTGATATTGTAAGCCTGTTAACTTATGTATTCACACAGTGACAATTTTCTGTCTGTGTGGCAGCTGTGTTGCTTTTAGCCTTTATTATGTGTTTAACTTCTTCGTAGACTTGTCCATGTTTGCAACTGGCCATATTCTGCAAACACTGCCCCTTTTATGTGAACGTGGTAATGGCTACATTAGGAATCCCTGCGTTGACTTACTGAGTTCATAGCCAGCATTGTGTGACTGCTTAGCCTGACCATGATTGACGTTATTGAACGTGCTTCATAGGCCCCAAATCAGCTCGCCATGCCTCACTGCATGGTGTTAATATGTTGGGCACATTACCAAGGCTACCTCCCTAACAAATAAGGGCTCAACAAAGAAGCCAGTCAGGTCAACTGATGATCATGAGCATGTTTCAAATGATTTGTGTACTGAGGTTTTGAGGGAAAAGAGAGAAGCTGAAAAGAGTTCACGCAAGATACATGACCATCATTTAGACTGTGTGTGTAAATGGTGTGTGTGTGTGTGTGTATGTGTTAAACATTTTTTCCCTTGACTTTTAGTGAAGAGTGGCCTTGGCTTATTAACCAGTGAGGTTGGGCTATTTAAGTCAGCTGACCCAAAGAAAGAGTCTAAGGAAGTCAATAAGTCCCAAGTGACGCACATCGCTATGTCACGAGGGTCATACACACACACACACACACACACACACACACACACACACACACGACCCCATACACACACATAAACAGAGCAGAAATGTCTTAGGAAATAGGAATGTTGTCTTTGGGGATTAGGTGAAAGCAACAGAGAAGGTAAGTGAAAGCGGGAGATGGAAAGAAAAACAAAAAATGCAAAAGTGGATGAAACTGAGAAAATAGAGAAACAGCGGATGGCAAATGGAAAGAACAGACAGATTGAGAATGAAAGCGTGCAGGATAAAGCGCTGAGAAAATGAGAGCTGTGCCGCAAACAATTCTGTATGTGTGGAAGATGGAAACCCTACCTTTTCTTCAAACTGTGTCCTCAAATAATCACAAGTTTACATCAGTAGCAGCTATTAGCCATGATGGGATCTGGTGTCCTTATTTTACTTGATACAACATAATTTATTTAAAAAGTCACTGAAAGCCAAGTTCAACTTATTACAGCAAACAGACTTCACCGTATGTATTTATAAGATTCCTTTCGGTATAGGATTAATCTTTTTTGTACTCCAATCAATCTATTTTTACAAAAGCAGAAAGAAAGTAAGGTAGCGAGAGCAAGCAAAGGTGAAAGGGGAACACTTAAGGGAATAACACATATGGATAGAGTGAGGAATGAATAACATGTATAGAAGAAAGACAGCTGTCAGTTCTGTCTTTGGGAAGTAATGTGTGTGTAGCTGTTTTATCACTTGCTTTTGTTCTTTGTGCTACACAGAATCAGCTGCATGCACACATACACGCAATAGTATTACCAGTATGTACATTTGCACCCAAAATCTTATGCACACACAGAGTATCTAAACAGCCTCATACTCACACAGAGACACACATACGTCTATCTGTCTTGGAAAGAGCCTTGTTTCTTTGACAAATTGCTAGCCAGTTTGATTGACAGGATTCCCTGGGGTATGCCCCACTTGGAAGAGAGTGTGTTACACACACACAACGAGATATGCATGTGCACACACACACACACACAGTCAGACCTTACAGAAGAGTTCAACCCTGTCGATCCATCTGTACTGACTCAGTTTGTGTAAAATGAACATAAAGAGGAAAACAGACACCGTCATTGTGTGTACTTGTGTGTGTGTGACATAGTGTGTATAGGAAATCCATTTGAGATTTCATAATTAATGACAGCAGTGCACTGCCTAATAAAGAGAATGAGAAACACTGCTAGAAAACATCCACAGACTGAGTGTAACAAACAGATACAAGCCCCACATGCCTGGAAGGAGGAAAGATGGAAAGTGAAAGAGAGCCAGACGAGGGAGAGAGAGACACACAGAGAATGATGGACAGACAGGGAGTGATACAGGGTTGAACACGTATCAGGAAAGCTGTTGTGTCAAATAAATGTTGGCCATATTCCATGCTTTTTATTCAAATATTTAATTAAAGATTAAAAAAGGCAAACATCTCGAATTCAGTAGAATTGTAGCTTGCGCTCCTTGTGAACATAAGGCTCAGGAAAATAAACATGTACAAGTATTTTTTCCTCATATCTCGTCTTGTCATTTTGATCTTATGCTGGAAACAAAGTTTGTTTGAAAAGCAGAAAGCAAACAAATAAATACATTTACTACATGACTGAATTAGCATTAAAAATAATAATAATCACAAAATAACATTGGTTACACAAGGCTTATAGTGAAGGGATTTGTACTGTTGTTATTGTCACTATGCTAACTGGTTCTTTTTCATTACTAAAGAATATTTTTGTTTTTTAAAGAATAAATTTAGAACATGAGTAGAATTAATTTAGATTTTAAATATAACTGAATATTATTTCTAGCGCAACCATAAATTTCAGAAAAATATGGTTGAGAACTCTCAGTATCTTTTTTCGGTTTTCATGCATCTAAGACACTGCAAAAAAAAAACACCAATTGTTAAAATGGCAGGGAAAACCATGACAAATGTCACTATATGTAATTCAAAGTTTATTTACACCAGTATTGCAACATTTCTTCAGCAACAAGACTTTCCCAAGTACAGCAACTTTATTGTTCACAAACTGAGGAAGGTTCATTGAATGTGCCATTTCCATTCAGCTTTCGTAACATGATTCATGTTAACTCAAATCAAAAACTCTGAGACGGAAGCCCTGGCAACGGAAATGACAGTTCCTTAATGAAACATCACTTGAAACAACAGAGGAAAACGAAAATAATTGAAAGCTGTAAACCCGCAGCGGGAAAGGGAGTGAGACTCAGAGGTCATGCCAATTACGCTTCCTCGAATGTGAATTTGATTTTTGATTGCAAGAAAAAATAGACGATGAGATGGTTAGAAGAGGGCAGAAACGATATTGGGTGGGTGGAAAAGACAAAAGACTTGTATGGGGAAAGGCATGAGAGAATCCAGAACAGATGAGAGACAAGAGACGAGAGTGAGATAGGGGCTATGTTTTTAACAGCCAGTTATTTTACGGTATAGTACTTATATAGATATACACATACAATCCCTGTCATCCATGTGAAAAAGTAAAGCATTACTTAAGCCTCAGAATAAACTTCAATGCTAACATCACCAATAGCAAAGAGTGTGACTGTCAACATGGATTTCCTGGATATATTTACAGGTTTTAGCATCTGTGTTAACTGTGAAGTACTTCCCTGCTGTGCTTTAGCAAGATGCTGAATGTCAAATACGACCAGACATGCCGCGCATATCATTATTTTTATTCATAAGATTTTGATAGAAAGCAGATCATGCTAAGAGTTTAAGAGTTCATAAAAAATTACAACAGGTTTTTAATGCAAGTACATAGACAGTGTGGTATGGCGATGAGGTGAGCAGTATCAGTATTTGCAAGTTGTCAGACCTCAAGTAAACAATATAAATCACAATATTTGCCATTGAATTGACAAGAGTCAGCTCTAATAGGCTATATACTCTTTACTGTTTTTCAACATCATTTTAGCTCTTTATCAAAAATGTTCGCACAAGCTGTATGTCACACAACTCTGCTTTTATAGCTTGTTTAAACTTTAAATTAAAGAATTCAGTTATAAATTGTATAGCTGTCCTCCATAGCAATGTCATAAAAACACGATAAGCCCTATAATAAAAGGGTCAAGAGGAAAACCAAGTTTTCAAACATCTAGTCCTGATGGTAGATTATAAATTCCACATCTGTAGTCATCGTCCATGTATCCATCCATTCTCCTAGTCCACAAATGTTTTTTGGATTCCATGTACGGCTAATGTTTTCGACCGTGACTCGTCATACCGCTGCCTGTCATGCCGTTCTCTGTGTATTTGTGTCATGCTAAGTCCAACCTAATTTTGGAGTCTAACTATAATTCCACTGGTCCAAGACCTTTACAACCAATGGCAACCAATGAAGTGAGTGCGTTACTTGGGGCTTTGGTGACTGAAATACGGATTAACCAACAAATACTTGGGCTATGAAAACAAGAGAACCCCAGCTTCAGATGCAGTTCAACCCTGGATTTTTCTAATGAAACAAAACACATTACTCATGGCTGCCAGGATGTCTCTGTTTCTCCCAGATTATTCTATTCCAGCGCTGATACAATCACTCACATTACGCAGTCTACAAAGTGAATCCTCTCATGCACTGAAGAACCTGAAGATTGATCACATACATGGCGAAAATGAGCCTTATATTCCCTCACTATTTGTCTTAATCTCATTTTGTCTCTCTCTGCATCTTTAACAGTCTCGCTCTGTTTTCCCTGATTGCTTCTTCATCCTTCTCTCTGTGGGTTTTTCATTTTAATTCAGAGATATACCTGAAAGTCCCTATAGAAAGCAATATAATGTCACTAATAGGGTGTCTTAGAAAGTAAATACTAAGAATAAGGACAACAAGAATACCAATTAGCAAAGTACAAGAGCAATCAGTAGTGAAGGAGAACAGAAGAAATGGAGAAAATTAACACAGAATGAAGAAAATATGGTGTAATTAAGGTAGTGTACTTTAAGGGAGTTTTTTGGCAGCAGCAGCGCACCTACATCCCCTCCCAACACTGCCTCTGCCTTATGTGTGTGAGAGTGTGTGTGTGTGTGTGTGTGTGTGTGTGTGTGTGTGTGTGAAAGTGGTGACATCATGCTATTGACTGAGAGAGCCTGTTATTTATGGGAGCCCATATCCTGATTGAGAGACAAATGTTTCCACTCATAATCATTCCCTCCATCTCTCCCTATCCCTGCGTCTTTATGCCTCTCTATTTCACCCTCCCTCCTCCCTCAGTACTTTGTCCTCTTCCTCCACTTGACTTTCCATATCATCCACACTTGTCGCCTGCTCGCTTTTCCTTCATATCTGCCATCCCTCTCCTCTTACCTTGCCCTCCTAATTTCTATTACTCCCTCTCTCCAGATCCCTTTCCCCTTCAGTCCACCCCTGTCTCCATCTCCTCCTCTCCCATCCCTCAATCCATCGCCCGAGTGGTCAACAGCAGATTTATCGGCCATGACATCATTTGCCAAAATGTTTTTATGTATATCATCTCAGCCACTTGCTGAGCTTCTTTACCTCACACCGATTCCATTTAATTACTATGGACAGAGGGGCGAGAGGGGAAGAGAGACAGAGATCAGGAAACAGAACTGCAGAGGGAAAGGGAGCAAATGAGAGACAGCAGGAGAGTAGGAGGTTAACTCTCTCACTAATTCCATGGTATTACAGCTGTCAAAGCTGTATTTATTTCTTGAGCATTTGACACGTGCCGCTATGGCTTTCCAACATGCCTGGGCGTACGCCTTGCTACGCTGCAGCCTTATTTATCCACACCCTTGTGAATGGATCATGTTAAATATTCAAATTAAATTAACACTTGCAAATTTTTAACCCCTCAACATCAGGCATGACAGCCAAGTCTAATCTAATTCACGTGCATGTGCAGATGCTCATATCGGTGGATGTAGCACTACAGCACTCCAAAAGCAAGACGGAAAATATTTATTATATTTAATTAGACATACCTTTGTAACAGGTTAATTTTTTATTTATTTGGGTAATCATTTATCTTACTGGTCATTAAACCCAAAAAATGTCAATAATGTAAGTATTCTTTTCTGTAGTTTACAGTCTATATGCAAATGTAGAATATCATGTAGTAACGGAAAGTACTGTCAATGCAGCAACTTTCTTGTTGTAATTGTGTTGCTTTGTTATGTGCTTTCTCTTAGTGGAGTATTACGATTGCAGTACAATTTCCAAGTGGCCTACCATTCTGCTCAGTCGGGGAGAGATTTCATTATTGTTTGATGTTCAGGTGATTTTCACAGAAAGAAATGGAACAAATGAGGTACCATGTATATTCACAAGGCCTAACTAACCATAATGACAGAGCACGAAAAGTAAATGCAAGTAAGACGTCATTGGGTTTTGCTGATTACACAATGAGAGGTGTTGGACTATAAACTCCACCCACTCACAACATGCTGGCCAAACTGAAAGGCCTTATATGATGAAAGCACTGGACATATCAGCTGTTGTTTGTGATTTGTGTACCTCTGCACTTTTAGAAGTACAAAAGAAAAATCTAGACAACTAAATGTCATCAATTATTCATGGGATTTAACCGCTCTCTGATGTGTCATCAGAGAAGACAGACAGCTGTTGTAAGTAAATAAGCAGAAAGATTGATTTCTGTGTGCAGTGCGTCTGTTTGTATGTCTTGTATGTGTAAGCCATGTACGTGACGGCAGATCGCACTCATTATCCTGAGTAGCACTCAGTGTAATCAGTGTTCACTGTTTGGCATAACTTATCTTGTATTAAATTCAAGATTGAGCTCAACCAATTGATTGACTGACTAGATTGGCAGATGGATTACAGTCAGACTGACTGGATGACTGGCAGCAAGGGGAAGTAATGCTAATCCCATTCAGCCATGGCTTTGAAAATACAAGAAAATAGGAAAACATGTCTTTTCTGCCAAAAAGAAGACAAAAGACAAAAGGAGCACAAACGTGGCAAAATCACAACACTTTTAAAGTGAAAGCAAAATACCCCTATTTATAAAACTTATCACAGAATAAAAATTGTGTTCATATGCAAATACCCTGAGCTTTGTATAGTTTTTATTATTTGCACAGTATTTGAGACTCAAATAATTGTAAGTAAGGAAATCATCTAGTACTAGTAACTGTCCCTGAATATGTTTATTTTATCTATTTATATGTTGTAAGCGTCATCACTTTTATGGAAACCCTTACCCTTGATACCAATGGCTAATTGATTTTCTAGCTGGTCTGCTGATTAGATGGTCGGCTGTCTTGATGGCTGACAAACTGTTTAGTTAACGGACTGGCTGACGGATTCTTGTTGGTTAGCACAATGTAACAGTATTGCATCCCTTCTGGAGGACCCACAGGCTTGGCAGATTGAAGACTGAGTGACTACTTGGCCGACTGAGTGCCTGTCTGATTGCAGACACACTGAGAAGATACAGCAGCTGATAGAGTGGTTGATTGACACTGATATGGAGGTTATGCTGTTACCTTTTGATTGGCTTGCTAGATTACAGTACTGGGTGTTTAACTGAAGAGTGGTTGGGCTAGATATATTTTGAAGAGGGGAAAAAAAATAATGATAGTTTACATCTGAGTGCTAATGCAATACACTGAAAGTGGCATGTGGAGAAAGAAGGGGGGAGAGGAAGATGTCGCAATAACAGATGATAGAGAGAGAAAGACGGACTTGGAGCTTTATTAAAAGAGAAAGGGAGACAGTGTATCAAAACATTCTTAGTTGAAAAAGGAACAAATACTGAAACATAGAGAAAAGAGAAACTGTCTCTAACATCATACTTTGCAAGTTTGTGTGTACATGGATTGGTATGTGTGCTGGCACACACACATAAACACGCATCTACATATTTTTACAAGAGCATTTCTTTTGCAAGTACTCATATTAAGAAGAATATTGGATACTTTGTGCTGGTTTGGTAAACACTCAAATACTTGCATATTGTAAAACTTCAATTAATAGCCAGAACTTTTATTTGCTTCATTTAATGAACTCATTTGGGACAGGCCTTTAATTCTTTTTGCACAAATATCTTGCTCAGCAAAGATAAGAAATAGGCTACTGTCAAATTGTTTATTTAAACCAGTGTGAATATTACTACAGTAAAAATATCACAGTCACAAATTATTCATTTGATCTAGGCCAACCTAAAACAGTTTTTTTCACCTTGGATTAATTCTTATGAAAAAAAATACATTTTGATTGTTTTGATATTCCTAAAGGAATATAAATAATGGAAGAATGGTTACATATTCTGACTTAATGGCCACTTGAAAGGTAAGAGAGTCACCTTTTTTTTGTCATCCCTCTTGTTTATCATATCATGCCGGTAAATCTGAATGAATTTTACTGAGTTGTGGAAAATCTAAAATGTATGCTGTGCAGCATGTCAAATGTTTAAACATTCATATCTGCATGCACGATTAAGCAGCTTAGAACCATCTCAAGCAGGTGACCTGGTGGGCTTCAGACCTGGCATCTAATGGAGACCTACATTATTTGTCAAAATTTGTAGCCACACTGGTCCTGCAATGGACTGGCGACCTGTCCAGGGTGTACGGATGGATGGAGGGAGTCACACCATAGGACAGGCATCTAATGGAACTAGAATTTTAATTGAAGTTTTGCAGTAACTCTCTACTTGTTGCGTGACAGATATCCATTAGCTAGACGGTCAATTTAGCACAAACGTTAGCCTGATATTCCCAGCTTATCTTACCTATAGCTCCTTCTTACAACCTGCTCGCTTTCACAGGATGTTATGAGTCATTTTTTTGGCAGCTCTTCCAAGTACAGAGTGTAATATAGAGGGATAGTGACCTAGCAATAGATAGCTAAGCTGTGAAAATTAGGCTAGCATTAGTAACTTTACTACAAGGTTATCTAAGTCGGTTTGGGGATTATAAAAATGACCAAAAATATGTACAAAGTTAACTGTGAAGTAAAATAACTAAATTAAGGATGAAAAAACACTGTAAGGTGGTCAGGTCTAAGGTCAGAGACGAAGGCAGTGTCAGTAGAGTTGACATGCAGAACACACTACATTGTGCAAGTAGAAAATGGGCAAGACCAAAACTGTAACACACAGACCTGTAAAATGAGCTGAAGGGCATAAGATATGAAGTGTTGTTTAGTTTTTTATTTCAAACATTAAAATAGCACTTAGCCTGTGAAATTTTTTTACTAGAGAAGACTGGTGGTCTTCTTTAATAGCAAAAATATGCATTCCACTCATGCTGAGCCAATTTACAGCTACAGAAAGCAAATATGGATATTTAATTAACATGAAACTGGATCCAATGCGGAAGTGGCTTTTGAAACCAACCTTATTAAGGATGCCCCCGCGCTGCACACACGGAAATGTGATCCTCCATTTTGTCAATCAGCCTGTATTTTCTTTCCTAAAAGTTTTTAATATGTCAAGAAATTGAGACAAAAGACAAAATGTGAGATATGAGAAAATAAATATCCGTGGAATCCACTTTTGTTTAGTGGTGAATGCTCTGTAATTGGTCCAGTATAGACGTAGGGTTCCCGACTGTCTGATAACATCTGTCTGGAAATGGACCATTTCCAACCAATCACGGCCCTTTATGCTAAGATATGAAATCTCAGAATCTCACTGTCTGGGCCAGAGCGTTGGCGTGTGTTTGCGCCGCGAGTGTGCATATGTGTGTTTATGTCCTGTCCAGCTCCTTTAACTCATTAATTTTTTAAAAGGGATTCCCAGTAAAGCTTTGATCAAGACTCACTCTCTTTCTCTCTCTCTGATGGCTCCTTCCCAAAAGTCTGAACCAGTTAAAAGCACTGTACATTCACATTGAAGTTTCAGCTTGTTCCATTGCTCACCAAGCCTTTAAATAAGCGTTGAAGCTGAGTAAGAATAACACATTTTGATCTTCAACTCTTCATAAAATATAGTAGGTGAGATCCATTAACTTTGTACATTTTATCACTATGCTTTTGTCTTCCTGACCCTGGTGCATTGACTTAAGGCTCAGCTGTGGTGCTGAAGAGATGGAAGGAAAACTCCAAGGGTTTGTTTAGCTGAACAGCTTGCTGTTAATCTGGATGATTGTTTTTATCAAGGAGTTTGCCATGCGCTGTCTTTTTTGAGTTAGGTAGATTGGTCTAATTTGGTGCGGACCATTTCTTTCACAGACAGAGGGATAGCCCAAACATCTCCCTCTACTAAAATGGATATAAGTTTATTCAGCAATCATATACCCTCATCTTCAATGAAAGAGTAATGACCGCCGCAAGAAAGGAGGATAATAATTTGACTAGCTGTTTGAGCACACAAATTCAAAAAAAGTCTAAAAGTTCTAAAAGGTATTATAAGGCAAGGCAAGTTTATTTGTATAGCACATTTCAACAACAAGGCAATTCAAAGTGCTTTACATAAAACATAAAAGCAACAGGGAAAAACAATAAAAATGTTTTAACGCAACATAAAATATAATAAAAGTTACAGTGTTACAATCAGGGTTAAAAGAGTTAAATGGAAACAATTTGAGTCACAATCATTCTGAAAAGAGAATAAACAGAGAATAGAAGAGTGTTCAACAGATTATTAAAGTCCTCTTTCAACACTTCAGACTGTTGCTTCACAACATCATTGGTCCCGATGTGCAGTATGATGTTTTTCACAGTAGGATGTTCAGGCAAGATATGCAGGATTCTTTCTGCCAAGTCAGACACCGTATCCTTTGGAAAGCAGTTCTTACTGCACATGCTTCTTACATCGTTTACAGCAGAGTCACCCACAATCAGAGTTTGAGGCCCAGCCGTTAGCTTTCGCTGCAGCCTTTTACTGTCTGATTTACTCTCAGTATTTACCCTTCTGTGTGAGGACGGGATGTTATCCGGGTCATCAGACGGAGATCCAGGGTCCTGCAATAGTGGTGAAAATCTGTTCTGCTGTTGCACACTCGGTTGTTGGGGAGGTTTGTTGCTTATTCTCCCTTTTGCGGCTGTCCACGGCTGTGTCCAACTAAGAACAGGGGTTGAAGAGGCGCTCTGCCTGGATGATAAAGCAGGCCAGCCAGTCGCATCACAAATCTCAGGGCGCTGGGTTCTGCCTGTTACTCGTCCGCCCATTTCCCAAGGAAATTATTTACTCTTAGGCTTTGCACCCAGAGCGTTCCAGGGAGGACTCCCACTTTTAGATTTATTACCCAGTACACAGGCCTCCTGCTTCTTGGTAGTCTTGTTGGTGCTAATTAGCCGTGTGTTAGCATGCTCTTGTCCACTGTTTTGGGTCCACGGTAAAGTGGTGTCATTCCCACATAATCCATTCACTTCCACATTCACTTCTAACCTTTGGATCTTTGTTTCCAACACTGTAATTTTCTGTAGAAGTTTGTAGAAGTCATCCGTGGAGAAGGGGGCCATCTTGTTGCTAATTAGCATTAGCTATAGCTCCAGTCACTGTGGTACAGGCTAGTGCTATTGATAGGCCGCACTCGCGTAGCACTAAGATCATAAAAGTTTTTAAAGTATGGCAGGAGCCTACTTTATCTGACAGTCCCAGTGATTTAAAAGAATCCAAGAGCTGCTGATTTCTAGCAGGGAAAGAAAAGAGACTTTAAGCGAAAAAAAACAAAACAAAGAATGCCAAGTGTATAAGAGTCGAGGATCTTTTTTGAAGTCTCTTTGGGGAAGAAAACCAAATCTACAGTGGTGTGTGACCAACCCTGACCTCTGACTTCTCATGTATAGCAGGACAGCTACTCATCACCCCCTCAAAGGCGGATCTGGATCTGGGTCTGCAGGATCTAGATCCCACACAAATCCCCCACATTCTCATTTTATCCGAGTTTTTTGTACATGGCCCCCCTAAATTGAAAAGGAGCACGATATGGAAGATCTGCACAAGAACACGAATGACCAACAACAGGATTTCTCTGCTGTCTTCTTACTGCTCTCCACACAGCTCTTTGTTTTTCTGTCCTCCTACCTCTCTTACAAACACTTTCCTTAACAACAGGCAAAAAAACAACTCCCTTGATCTCTGACGCTCATCATTGAAGAGCGCCTTTGTCCCCTTTCTGTCCTTTTTCTCCGACTTTCTTCCTGCCTGCACATCTCTCTTTCAGACTCACTCTTCAGATGAATGTTGAGGCAGGGCGAGGAGGACGCAGTGGTGAAACTGCTTTGAGCAGCACTGTACTCAGCCAGCGTATGCACCCTCACCTTTGCTTGCGGAATTCATTAAAAGAACAGAACGATTTGAGTGTACTGGGGTGTGTGCGAGTTGCCTAATGTGAGTCATTAATGGAAGTGTATTCTAATGAGGATTACAGCAGGTCAGAGCCAGCCAGTGTTTAATGACAAATAAATAGTGAACAGAGTGGTGCAGCGGCTTTCAGGTCAGGCAGCATTTAGCATTTTGAAGATGGAACAATAAATGGAGCAATAAATTTGGTTACTGAAAGTTTTATTCTCAGTCACAGTCATGAACACCCACACACGTACAAACATATAAATGCACACGTGTGTTAAATGGTAAACGGACTGTACTTGTATAGCTCCTTTCTAGTCTTCCGACCATACAGTACATTCACCCATTCAAACACAGTCATACACTGATGGCAGAGGCTAAGGTGCCATTTGCTCCACAGAAACAGAAACTAACATTCACACACATTCCCACACCGATGGCACAGCCATAAGGAGCAATTTGGGGTTCAGTATCTTGCCCAAGGCCACTTACTGTAGACATGCAGACTGGGGGAGCCGGATATCATCTCGCTCTACCTCCGTATGTGGTGCCTCACGCAGCAGTGCTTCCATTACATACTAACTGAGAAATCGTAATTAAATGATGTGTATGACGCTTCATTGTAATTCCATCGTAATTGGCATGTTTGCAGGTCTGTTTCTTTGACTCAATTAAGTGGCCTCATAATCACATCAAGAATTTTTTAACCACTGCTTTACTGACCTGACTCCATATTGTATGTATGGGGGTTATGAGATTTGTGACTCCCGACATACAGGTGCTTCTCCTGCTTGTTCCAGTGATCAATTGTGGATGAGAGTCCATGAATATGTACGTGCGTCTGAATGAGTGTAAGCTCTGTCATGTGTGCATGTAGCATGTACAGGTGCTGGTCATATAATTAGAATATCATCAAAAAGTTGATTTATTTCAGTATTATTATATTTATAACATTATTATTATATATTTATATATATTATATTATATTTATTTCAAAAAGTGAAAGCTGTATAATGTATACATTCATTCCACACAGACTGATATATTTCAAGTGTTCATTCCTTTTAATTTTGATGATTATAACTGATAACTAATGAAAACCCCAAAATCAGTATCTCAGAAAATTAGAATATTGTGAAAGGAAACTAACCACTTACAATCCTGGGTGTTAAAATGATAAATAAATCTACCTTGTTCCTTCTACTGTAATATACCGTCACACTGTGTGAAAGGCCTGCTGAATATACAGTACACAGTGATACAATTTTGGATGGTTTATTTATACATAATTTATTGTTTTGTTCCTTTGCATTCACGGTGCAGTTAATCTTAAATGTAATGTGACAGCTACATTTTTTAAATGTAAAAATACGCTCATGAGAGGAACTCTTTAATTTTTTGTGAACGACAAAAAGAAATATAGTTTTACTCTTTTCTTTATACATCCTGCTGTGTAACTACCTGTCCCTTGGTGGTTTAAATGGTCCAAAATAGCTGGTATTTCTTTTTCAGATTAAATAAGAAAACAAAATCCTACACCCCTGGTACTGTATTCAAGAGAGGACGCTAAGGCGGAGTCGATATTGGAAACAAAAGAGCTGCTTGCACTTTCAAAGAAATCAACTTAACAAATCCATTTATTTTAGTCATTAAAAACGGGATTTCATTTGTAGATGAACAGAATGTCCCCTCAGCTAAATTGAGTGACCATTTGCAAGATAGATTTTCTGTTTCCAGAGCCATTTTGTTGATTCCAACCCATTAAATCTCAAGTTGTGTTTTCTCGTGCCATTAAAAATCACTGAGCCCCCACTAGTTCCCCCAATTCTTCCTGATAGACTGTTCAATAAGTTAATGTTGCCAGGAACCTAATGTAATTCCAGCCAGAATGAGCAGAGTTTTTGGCTAATGTTGCTTTGCAATAAAACTTTGTTCCAAGGCATTGGAACTGAATCATCAGAGGCTTAAAAGGGGTCTCGGACCCCTCAATGGTGCAACACTTCTAAATATACACATTTAATTTGATCTATTGTGAACAGAGAGGCCTCAATGTGATGCATTGTGGGGAGAAAGTAGAAGAGTGGCACGGGGGGAAAGATTGCCATTTATCACATTGAACTTAATTTAAATCAGCTCAACTTTATTGTAATTCCTCTCAACTTAAGTCACTCCGCTTAACTCAATGGCACAGAGAAACAAGATCAAACTATGAGCTCAATGATACAAGTGAGAGTGGAATGAAAGCAGAAAAATAAATGCCATGAAACTGGAATAGAAGACAAAACAATGAAACCTAATATCCACAGTAGTGTGAAAGTAACTGGTGCATAGGATTTAATAATAACAGTAATACCACATCCAAGACGTAGCAATTAGGGGGGCGGTGAATAAATACAATGTAGATGTTGCATTTAATCCAAACAATACTTAAAACAATACATACACACTTGCAGTACAAACTGATAACTGCGTGTATGACAGATTAATGCCGAAGGAAACTTATTTGACATTAAAAAAGTAATGTTAAGAACAGGGACACTGAAGCCTTTAGTCGGAGCTGTTATACAGCTTAATAACCTTCAGGCAAAGCTCTTCTGCCTCCCACACCAGCCAGATACTTTTTATCACAAGTCATGCGTCCTTTTGAGGTAGGACACATGACTTTCAGCAAGGTAGTAAAACACTAACTGCCACATCTTGTGATAGGAGTAGATGTTGAGAAAAACAAATTAAATATAAAACGTAAATGACATTAGCTGGAGTGGATTCTGTCTTTGATTGGTTTGAAAGCTTGTTTTGTCTGGAGCTCTATCTATCTATCTATCTATCTATCTATCTATCTATTAGTGGTGGACATAGATTAATTTTTTTAATCTAGATTAATCTCACTGTAATCTTGAAATTAATCTAGATTAATCTAGATTAAAATGGCTCATTTGAATTCTGCCGAAGGCATTCAGAATATGTGTGCAAATGGGTGTCAAGACTACAAACTGCTTGAGAAAGCTGTTCTACTATGATAATTGGTGATGAAAATAAATCATGTTCAATAAGATGGCTGTCGGGGTATCAACAGTTACTGAAAGCTGTAGTTTATACTGTTTATTAGCACTTCTGTGTACTTGTGACTCATATAAATCTTCGTACACAAAGTGCTGTCCAACAGCTGTCTGTGGACGTGTTGCTACAGTTAGTGTGAGTAAATACCGCACAATGCGTTTTTTAATCAACCAGCGTATCAATAACTAACCTGTCCAGTTGTAAATAAACAGGTGCCGAGCGAGGTTGTAACTGTAACGCCGTCAACTCGGGTGTGACGTCATTCCCAGCTCCGACCTCCGTAAATGGAACGCAGCAATAGCTGCATCCATGTTAACACGTCACGTTTGATGCGGTAATTTCACAGTAGGCAGACACACAGGTTCGAAGACTTGTTCTTGCCCCTTACAGTGCAATTTGGCTAGGTATACATCTGCGCTAAAATATCAAGCTTGCATAGTATAGACCCAGCTCCCAACGAATAGATTAACGGCGATATTTTTTTTATCGCCTGATAAGAGTCTCACGTTAACGCAGCACGTTAACGCCGATAACGGCCCACCACTAATATATATATATATATATATATAGTATTTATTCAGAAAACTTTGTGAAAAGACAATTTCTAGGTGTATGGCCACCTTGACTGAAGTTAAAAATAAAGGGGATGGGTGGGCACTACAACAGTTTTTGAAAGAGCTGTTTGTCCTTGTAGAGGAGAGACAACAAAAGAGTGAAACAGAGGAAAAGTGTGTGCACAAGTGTGTATGTCCGTGTTGTAAGAGTGCGTTTGTGTGCAGGCATGTGTGTTTGCGTATTCGTTGCTCGTGACATTGTGGAAGGACAGTCCAATCTCTCTCGGTTGTGATTTCCTGTGTAGGAATGGATACATACGGAAAACCATTCGCTCCCCAAACCCTCATACTGTATTGTCTAGGGACAATAGCCTCCCTGCGCTCCTTTCAAATTCAAATTCCCGAAGCTTTCTTGTCCATCATGCTTACAAAACATTGACTATAGCTGAGAGATACTGAAAGTCTGCAGAGGCTTAAAGAATTGTAGCAGTGACAGGAACCTCTTTCTTCACATGAGAGAAAATATGCACACGCCAAAAAGCACACCAATGTACACACTATGCATACTTGATTTGTTTTCTAGAATTAGATAATCTTCTGGGGAGCCTTTGAGTTACTGGATGAGTGGATTGCATTGCAGCTTTCTTGATACATAACCGTGTGCAAGACTGTGTTTGTGAATTTGTAGTCTTTGGGGCTCAGTCCAGCAGTAAGCCAGAAACATTTTAGTTGTTGTCCTTCAGTGCAGTTTCAGTTAAATATGTTTGTCTAAATATGCTGTATGGACAACTAAACCGAACCAATAGAATATGCTATGTTAGGCAAAGACTTGCAAGTTGGTTGTCACATGTTTTACTACTGTACTGACAGCCTTTAACATGCTTAATATGTTGTTTTTTATGATAAAAATACAACCAATAATAATAATAATAATAATAATAATAATAATAATAATAATACGTTTTTTTGAAATAACAAAAAAAACCAAAAACTAAAAGATACAAGCTTGTTCAGCAGGAGTGGTTTACTGCTTAATGAGATTTTGAACATGAAAGTGGACGCTGAGTTTTCAATGGGTGTTTTTGCCTCAAGTTTTTTGGAAGTGGAGGCAGGGTCTAATGCTTTGGGAGATTGTTCCAATGTTAACAGATAACAGGCCGGCTCTGCACAATAACCAAGTGCCCTTAAGCAAGACACAGAAGTCCAGCCTGCTTCGTCATTGTCAGACATGCAGCTGAGGTGCTGCCTATGGAAACCACATTACGTAATCCACCAGGACTAACAAGCCATTATGCAGTGTAATGTCCTGTCATAGTCTAGGTGACCAGCCGAGGGATTATGCTGAGTTATCTCATTTACACACCTGCAACTGGTTAACATCGTCTCCGGATAAAGTGCCAGGAATGTGTCATGAAAGTAAAGTGTGTGGATGTTATTACAGTGTCAGGGCAGGGAGCACCTGCTGACCATTGATTACTGAGCAGGTACTGAAATACTGCACTTAAAAGTAAAAACAAACAAACAAAAAAATACCCTCTCTACCCCTCTGGAGCGGTATTGACGAACTGTACATCATCAGGCAGCATACCACCTGCAGCTCTCGGGAAACTACATCATTTGTTCTCTCCTTTGCTCTCCCACAACCAAGATTTGGGGCTGCATAAAAACAGTGTTTAGCTACTGTGTGGATTTTCCACAAAATTCCAAAATCATAAAAGGATAATTGTGGATATACCCATGCACACACTTCATCTCCAACCACTTCCAAGATGTCACCGAGGTCCTTCTGAGTTGGGTTTCAGTAGATGACCTTACAGTAAATAGTGTATGTCCCTATGTTGGGAAGTGGGAAGAAACAGGGAATTTAGTCCACAGCAGTTCATAGGTAATAATGTCTTAACTGTTTCCTCTAGGATTTTTTTCAGCAGCGGGGGCAAGACAAACAGCAGAGCAGATAACAAATAAACTATACCCAAAGATCAGTCTACTGGAGGAACACCAACCTTTATATCTGGACAAAGTGATTTGATTGGTTCTGTTGCTCCACAGTAATTTTACATTGATGGCACAGCATGGTTTGGGCAGCACCCCTAAGCCTTAACGACAGGAAAACCCTGTTAATGTGACCTCAGAATCATTATAGATACGACTGTTCATGTTTGCCTTTTGTGTCTTCATTTTACAGCTTCTGATAATTATCTGTAGACATTAATAGAAAAAATAGGCAGCATGACAAACCTCCTCCCTTCTGAGCTGCATTTTATTTGCACATTAAAATCCAAAAAGAAACGTCTCCTCATTAGCTCAAAGGACTAGTTTGCATCACTAATTAACTTTACTAACCTCAGCTCCTCCATCCTTTCTTTTCCAAAACAATTTTTTAAGACTGAAAACTGAAAAATAATTAAACCAGTCTGTACAGGACAGAGCTGCAGGCTACATCAGTTTAGTTTAAGTTTGTACCTGATGTTCTCAACACTGGACAAGTAGGCGGTAAAAAAATACAGCTTCCAGTTACTTTCTATAAATTGAGCTAATGTTAAGTTACATAGCAGCTATGTAGCTGCTGTAGTAATAAATTGTCCATTCAATATCTGGCCAGATTTGTTTTCTTATTTACCTATTCTTTAAAGTGACAGTTCCTTATTTTAATCAAAACCTTGCAAATTTTACATAATTTTCTTTGGTCAAAGTTCGTGTTCTTTGTGCTTATGTTTAGAGAACATTTTACATTTGAAAAGGTTTGGCTCATTTCCCAAAGCCAGGTATGAAAAACATTGGTACTGAAAATTAGGCATTAGCACTATTAACATTTTACAAACAACATACAACCCTAGATACTTGATGTGGCATTTAAAATTAATAAAACAAAACCTGACACTAAAATTCAGGATAAAATTACATTGAAGTATTAGAAAACAAACACCGAAAGTTGATGCGACATCTAATTTTAAACTCACACTGGCACACACTGTACAGTGAGTGTGTGTCTGGCATATTTCTTTAGCAGGATAACATGAGGTGTGATCTGTCAAATCGATAACACACCATATTTTTCACAGCAGCTTACACACACACACACACACACACACACACACACACACACACACACACACACACACTCACACACACATCAGGTAATCTTGTAGAGGTAGCATTAACCTTATGGCTGAAGTTGTCTCTACCCCTTTCCTATACCCGTACAGATACAGATACATTCACACACGGAGGAAAAACCTATATGTCAAGACATACAGTACATGTACCGTGATGAAGTCAGGGCCATTCCATCACTCACACACACCGCAGAGGTGTTTTTTAATCTTGTGTGTGTTCGTGTGACGCCAGAAGGGTACCACACAATTTTACACCACATATCTCAGTCCCCGCTATTGTTTTGCTCCTGTTTCTCACTCTGCTCTGCACTATTTCAGAAAGGTTAACCCTAATCCTAAACTAATAACAAGACAAACTTGTAGCATTGAATTGCTTTTGTATCAAAACATAAAACCCAATTCACATGCATTTGGTGAAACATGGATTTTCAAAATAACGCAGCGAGCAGAAATTACTGTTTCCTTCATATACCTGTATTATAATATTGTGTCACGTCTTGATTCAGCAAAGGCAAATGAGATTTTAAGAGAAAGGAACAAAACTCCTTCTCCTCCACCCTTTTTCTCACATGCTTTCACATGCCCTATTGTTGTCCTTTGATGGAAGCTGCAGTTTCTATAGATGAAGCCCATGGCCTTAGTGAGAATGTTTAGGGGATTTAGGCTTCTTATCACTACTGGCCAGCATTGCTGAAATCCACCTTATGCACGTGTTTTGCACCCTCGCAACTAAGCACACACGCACAAGAACCCAAAGAGAACCAGTTCATGATGGTAAAGAGAGCGTAGAGTGTGATATTAACACACGTGTGTGCATCTGTGTGTTTGTTTGAGTGTACACTTGAGTGTTTGAAGTTGTATATATATACGTGTACATGTGTTTTGTGTGTGTGTGTGTGTGTGTGTGTGTGTGTGGGAAAGAACTAAACAGGAGCTGTATCTCAATCTGCACCGCAGACTGTATATAAGAAGTGGTCGTAGTCATCGTGACGTCACCCATTGGTTTGTGGACTGCCGTTTTGAAGCCTCCAGTTTGGCTGATAGGGCGCCGCCATGTTGAGTTTTTGCAACCAGGAAGTGCCTGGAAGTGACGATACAGCGGAGCTAACGGCTGTGTGCGGAACTAGCTTGCTTGCTTAGCTAGGTGCATCTGTAACTGTGATTTTTACAGGGCAGATAACTTTGTCAAGTGAACAACAGTCTTAAAACTAAATGTACTCACCAGAGAAAGTGAACAGCCAACTCCTAATTAGCTTTTTCAACCACGCTGGTTAAATTTACACAGTGCCGTGGATATGAGCCGGCTCTAGCCTGACATCATTTTGTATTGAGACTTGAAACTAGCAGCCATAAACTCATCAGGAAAGTGTTTACTGAGGTAATTATTCAGCTGAGAAGTAGGATCATTTTACCATTATTTCTAATGGAGCCGGACTTCTTTTTGCAACCAGAAAAGGTGCCCCCTTATGGCAGTTCGATAGAATGCAGGTTTCAGGGACTTCCATATTTCCGGAAGCTTCCCGCTTGATCCGCACTCTTCCATACTTGCATTTGCTATTTTGAGAGCATAAATGCATTCACACTGACAATTATGGCAGTGCCCGGATGGTGTACTCATGACAGTCAAAAAGTTGAGTGTAGAAATCTAGACACCTTTCATCATCAGTGATTGCCATCTTGACTATGTAGCAGAAGGGGGAGGCCCAAAACGTGCTACAGCAGGTTGCAATTGAACATGCAAACTAGTAAAAGCAAAACTATGTAAATTTTTATTCATTCAACTCAGTTGAAGTAGTTTGAACAAGTTTCAACAAGTTTGAACCAGATATTTTGGCAGATGACAATCACAGTCAAATGTTGGCGAGAATGATCCTCTTGCTAACAATTTTGCCATTAAAAAGGAGAAGATGACGCCGTCAAGTGATCGTTTCACCAGCCGTGTTCTCTGTCAAAATCCATGCACTATGCAAGTAAGTATGTAGTGTACATAGTGTACTACATGCACAAACGGAAGTATCCGAAATGAGACAAAGCAAAAGTGTTTGTGCATTTCTGAGGGGAGATGTTGGCATCGTAGTCACTTTGGCCTATAAAATGTCGAAAAATAACAAGAGGTCTTCCAGTTGCTTCTTTTGTCGGTACAAAAACCAGAAGTATTCAATATAAAATGATATAAAACAGAAAAAAATCTCATGTTTCAAAAGCTTTAACCAGAGAATGTTTGCCAATTTTGCTCGATAAATGACAAATAATGAATAATAAATAATTTTTTGTCATACTTGTGTTTTACACTTTGTGTGTGTATGAGTGTAATTATATTGTATGTGTGTGAGAGATCGGATGAGACAAAGATCCTCTGTTTGCAGTAGAGGTTTAGCTGCAACGTGGACACACAGAGGCCAGAGTACACTATTAAAGTGGCTCCAGCTTAACTCTTCCATATTGATTTTCTCTTTTTGTCAATCTGCCCACTGTCTGATGCTGTTTGTCTGCCCTGGACTTTGTCTGACCACCTACTTCTTTACCACGGGACTCTGCATGCCTGTATGTTGCATGAAATGTGTTTTACGCGTGACTGACGAGTGTCAGTGTGGTTCTTTGTGGGCAAATGAAAACTCACTTCCATATTCTCAGAAATCACTGTTTCATAAGTAAAGAACTATCCTGTGAAGTGTGCAGAGCATTATCTTTCATAACAGCATGGGACAGAGTATATTATCCATTTCATACCACAGCAACTTCCCATTCGTCAAAATACAACATATATAAATATTTTGTGCTGCCAGTATTTTCTGCCACGCTGAAAGAGGTCAAAACTTGCACATCACTCTAGATGTACATGTTTTAATTTCAACACATTTCTGAATACAAAAGTAGTTTAAGAGATAAACAGGTGGTCAGTGGTGTTTGCAAGCTATTAATTGTATTAACAAATGCAAGGGGATGTCTTTCTCATAATTAAATAAAACATTAGGTGTTGTTAACTTGTGCATGATGTGTCGGTCCAATATGATCTTCAATTGATGTCGTTTTTGTGGGGTTTCTTGCCCTTTACATCACAGCTGTTGGGCGGATCAGGTCTGTGGCACAAGAGGGTTTCAATTCCAGCCTTTTTAATGTGCAAATTCAGCCAAGAAATACTTTTACCTTCTCCCCCCTCTCCAACATAGCGACATGCAGTACATCTGTCCTCTACCTTTTCCACTTCCTTCATACATTTTTGCCCTCTCATACATTCAATTCATTTCTCTGAGAAGGTCATGAGGTCCTTCAGGAGAAAGGGCCCAGATTTAATCCCTGACTTTTACACACGCTCACATCCGTCTGAAATACAATAATAGGGAATACACAATAGCAGTCGTGATAACGAAGCTTTCTCATGGATATTTTGACATTTAGAAGCAACAGCTCTGATGTGTTATTTCTTGACTCTGAGCACAATTGTCTTTGTGGGACTCCTCTGATTCATCACACCCTCAATGCTAACTGCCCCACTTAACTGCAATGCCCGTAACAGAAACAGAACACCTACAGTTTACACAACAGGAAAGAGCTTTTCTCTCTTTAGAGCACTTTCCAAATTGAAGCAATTAGTGCACACACAGCAGCAGCTTGTACGTTCATTGTTTCTACAAACACTGTCAATCAAGCTTTTTTTAAAGCAGAACAAAAAGCTCTATTTGGCCACTGTGGTTAAAATGACCAAACCTGCTGCCTAAATACTACCTCATTCTACTCCACACCTGTGAAGTCACACCTGTCTCTTTTTATTTACAGTTTCTATGGCTTATTTTTCCTCTTAAATCAATGTGTTTAAGTTATGTGATAATGGTCTGTCACCTCATCAAGCTTGAGAAGTCAGATTCAAACATGTTGATACCAAAGTCTGTTTTTGAACATGCATTTGGCAGTTTTCACTTATTATTATATTATATTATATTATATTATATTATATTATATTATATTATATTATATTATATTATATTATATTATATATAAGTGTGATTAACCTTGCATAACTTAATTCCAGGGTAATGCAGGCATTATCAAAACAGTATTCTCATTTTATTACAGAGTGCTAAAAAAACTTATTTTCACTTTCTTTCGCTCTACTTTTATATATTTGTAAAACACTGGACTTTTTTCATTTTTGGAAGAAATCTCATTACTCCCTGTCAGACTTGTCAAGCGCACTCCTGCCTATAGTAGAATGGTAACCCATGCAGGCTCATATGTGCTCAAGAGGATGGAAATGTTGAATATCCCTTCCTTCAACAAGCACATGAGACGTGAGCTTTCCTGTCTTCAACTACAGGTTTAAGACATGTACGCTCATGCCTTCAATATCGAGATACAGTGTGCAAATGCCTTTCAATGGGCAAGTGTGCATGCCTGGGCTTCTGAGTGAAAAAAAATGGTAAGTTTAGTGAACATTTCCCAAAGGTAATTTTTTCCTTTGTTATTTCTTGTGTTAATTTACTTTGACCTGTACAAGCCAAAAACCAGACGCCCCCATCTTATTTCATCCTTATACCATGGCCATTCCTGATTCTGATTGGTTCGCATGTGTGGACTAACTTGTAGTACCCGGACCATGTCACCAGACACGTTACATACGAGGCTTGTATCTGTTTGCAGTTTTAATTGAATGTTGCAAAATTAAGGTAAAGACGGCAACATTGAGGCTTGGCTAAAGACCTCTGAACTAGGTTTATGACAACAACAAGAACATTAATAGTGTCTCACTGGGAACCACGAGGTGGTTCGAGGTGGCACAAGGCTCAGCTGTGAGAGTGTGAGAGGGACAGAGAGAGCCACGTGATGTTGTCTCTGCTGAAAAGACAGTTTTAATCTTATAAAGCAACAGTGAACATGCCACAGTAATGCTAAACATCTTGCCACCTGCCTCTTTAACAACATACAGTACAGTGAAGTACATACTCTGTGCCCACTAATCTCAAGGATTAACTTAACAAGCAGGTACCGATGGAGGACAGGGGGAAAGTCTAAGTTGTGTTTTCAATAAGAAGATAGCGGGTAGAATAATGTATAGAAAATGTGTGTGTGTGTGTGTGTGTGTGCGTGTGTGTACCAGAGAGAGGGGAGATCTGTTTTGAATGAGAGGAGAGTTTGGAGCAGACGGAGAGGCCAAGCTACTGGAATGTCAACAAGCTGGGGAGAAAGACTCTGTCTACGCGTGTGGACAAAGTCCTGCCTCCTCACACACACATACACACACACACACACAGGACACACATTTGATTATGTGAGCTCATACACAATGGAACAAACACACAAACATAGTGGCAGTGCACACATGGAGAAAGCACCATACTGGCAAGAACACACTGCCATACAGATGTGCACAAGGACACCGTGATCTCTGTGTGTACACGTTTGAAGCACACAGATGCGCACAGACCCACCCCACACCCCACCCCGTGCTGATACCCTGTTTGGAGCTGCGATGAGCCGTGTAAAATGAAGAGCAAACATACCTGGATGTCATTATAGCTAGACTTCAGACAGGCTTATTGCTGGAGCAGAGAGGCCTGTTACTAACCCTGTGTGTGTGTGTGCGTGTGTGTGTGTGTGTGTGTGTGTGTGTGTGTGTGTGTGTGTGTGTGTGTGTGTGTGGGTGGGGTGTTGGGGTGAGGGGTCATGTGTTTTTTATTTGTGCAAGCATCCACACTTACAGTATGTGTCGTATGTGTGCCACTGGATGAGTGTGCTGGTGTTTCAGTGAATGTGTTATCGGCATGTACTGTATAGCAGGTTTTCATTTCATTGTTATAGAAACACATGGAAATATCTTCTCTGTCTCTTTCAAAGAGCCCTCACTTCACACACTCATCCATAACATGTGTTTTGACATTCCTTCTAAGCACCAACAAAGCCTCTTAATTTCTCCCATTTGGCTGTGCTGTTGTTACAGCTCTTGACATTTCTGCATTTTTGTGGTTTCAGTCTGCGGCAAAAAAGGCTGACCTGCTTGTGGCCATGAGTGTGCATATGCCCGAGTGTGTGTGTATCGTGTGTGTGTCTATTGCAGAGAGACACAATGACGATTCAAATGAAGGTTAATTTGAAAAAAGACATTTTGTGTGTACATACTTGCTGTAATCACGACAATGATGATGAAGGTGCTATTCTGTCTCTGCTCTTTCAGTTCTTACCAAGAACAGCCAAAACATTTTTTTTTAAAAGACAGCAGAGGCCTTCACTGGCTCTGACCCATGCTCAGTATCAGATTGCCTGCCTTAGAGAGAAAGAAGGAAAGGAATAAAGAAAGAAAAAAGAAACGACTGACTTTTGGTACATTAAGGTAGAAGTCTTATCGATTCTGGCTGTGTCTACACTGGCCACTTCTTTCCGCTTGTTATTGACCGTCTGTTCTGCACTGTTTCACCAAAGCTGCTGCCTATGTGCTGTACAGTTTATATTTAGTGCATCGGGGAGCATATTTTAATTAATTCCCATATATCTTGAGAGAGAGAAAGAGATGCACATGGTTTGCATTAAAGAGGAAAATCTCCAAGTTCAAGTTTTGGATTATCGGGCCCCCATTCCCAAGAAGATTATTCACATTGATTCAAACCCACCTGGACTGAGATAAAAGCAGGACAAATTGCCCTTTTCCTGAAAACCTCTGCATGTTTAAGTATTCCATGTGCATTACTGTTGACTTGTGTGTATGTTTCTTTAGACAGAAGAGTGTCTTCGTACATTTCTACATGTGTATTTGCATGTTTTTGCACAGATATGCACACTCAGCTTGAGTCTACAAACGACTTCCCCATATTCTTACTCGAACACACTGCATACATTTACAATGATAGACAGGCAGCTGCAAAACACACATTTTTCGCTGTGATGTCTCTTTCTCTATATTGTGCGTGTGGGCTGCATGTGCCTACACCTTAGTGCTGCTCTCTATTCTGCTGATGAGAGTGTGTGTGTGTGTGTGTGTGTGTGTGTGTGTGTGTAGGTGTTTGTGTGGGTGTGAGAGGCCTGAACTGTAGGTCCTTGCGTAAATACACCTACACACACACACACACACACACACACACATACTTGCACACCCACAGACGTATGTTTCACAAACATTTATCTCTATGAAACTGGATTCTAATTTCCGTAACAGATCTGATTAGACGAACAAAATGGTCTTTTTGTATTGTTAAGGAGTCTGACTTTTATCTTAATATGATTGCTATAGTTATGGTCATTATTCCTAATCATCATTATACCTACTTCATTAATTAACCTACATTCCTTTGAGCTCATAAGAACTCCACCGCAGAAAGAGTACTCTCCATTCTGTGTCAAGTCAGTCTTTGAAGTCAAGAGTATTTATGAGGGCTACAGGAAAGAGAGGGCGGATTGTCTGGGAAAAGGATTCGCTGATAATGATTTTCATCATAGCAACTGTTACGTTCAGCACCATTAGTCTTCCTCTGACAAATGACGAGTGTGAAACTGTAAGTAAACTTCAGCATCAAGGACAGTGCAACAACACTACAGGCTCTGCTCTACTTCAAATAAATCTCCCTGTGCGTGCGCCGCTGGGCTCCTCTAAAGTTATTTGTTTTACACCTTCTTTTTTCAGTGCTTCATAACACACCAGAATGAAGCTCGGGAGAGAGAGACTTGTAATCTGTGCGTTCTCGGGCTGCTCGGATTACAGATTCGACTGTGGCTTTTGCAGCCGCTGAACCCGGCAGCAGTTCTTTTCCCATCACGCCTTGCTTGTTGTGTGTCTGAGTGCACCTGTGGTAGTGGAGAGCAGGTGGACATGCACATATATAAGTATGTAAGTGTGTTGGTACGTCTCTGCGATTCTGTGCACATCGGTGTGTGCATGCATTGTGTGTATTGTCTTGCTTTACGCGGTTGTTGGATTTCCACAGTCACACATGATTGATTGCAGCTTCAGAGCTACTCATATGCGGGTCCCTCGCTACCTACCAGTACTTGGAAAACCTTCAGCCGACACTGGAAGCTCAGGGTGATGGAAAAAATCATTTGGAATTTCTCTGAAGCTCTGTGGCGACAGGGAAATAGCCTTGAGTCCCTGTTGGAATGGTAGCCCTTTGATTGCTGACTCAAATAACAATGAAAATAATGCTAGAAGCTCCACTGTTGTGGGGTGGAGTTGTGCCCGCGATCCATTTAGCTGCTGCAGCAACAGCTTGGCGAACCAGGCTGATTGCTGTTCCAAGTGTTGGGTGATTGATAGCTCCGTGGCAGCTACTGCACACTGGAGTTCAGCAGCAGCAGCAGCAGCAGCACAGAAATAACTTATATGCATTCCACATGCAGAGAAGATCTGTTTTATGATACTACACACATAAATTACTTTTTCAGTTATGCTTCCCCAATTTTCACTTATTATTAATATGAATTAGAAATTATTCCAAAACTAGATTTTTACCTTGTCAGCTCTGCAGAGACATTGCAAGAAATTGAATGATCAGATTTTAAGGTTGTACATGAATATGTAGTTGTCATGGAGAACAAATATTCATCCATTCACCAACAATCACTCACTTCTTAATTCTTATATATCACTTCCAACTAAAATGTCAGCACTTAAAGGTAGTATGAAATGGGACACAAGCCTGGAATGACAAACACTAAGACACATATTCAACATCCTAAATTCTTGCTTTTTGCTGCACTGCGTCACATCAAACTACTTCATGTGTAGCATTATAGTCTTTTACCGGCTTTTGTTGCTTTAAACAGAATTTTTGATGATTAGTACATAAACATATTTTGCAGCAGACTACGTTGGGAATGGCTATCTTACTCGAGAACACTTCAGCAGACACCTCCGCAGAGAGTTGTACACTCTGGTGCCTGTATGAGATATTAGGCTGTGTGTTTATACAATTTCATGCCAAAGCATTTAACCGAACTATGACACCACGCTCTTAATAAAATTGATAGCTCAAAATGAAAACAAATGATGGGACTTTTTTTAAGTATTGCATAAGGATGGAAGAATTTAATGTTTGACCAAATGAACACTCTAACACCCACCATCCACTTTATAGATGAAAACCTATGTAATATATATTGCCTAATAAAGTATTTTGTAAATTAACTCCTCTTGAGTTACAAATAAATCCAAAAAAACATCAATAATGTGTTTAAGTCAACTTGGCAAACCAAACCATTTAGCTGGCCTGGATTCTGCACCAGAGTGATAGTAGCAGATTTTAAGGTTGTGGGGGGGGTGGCTGTTTTTCAACAAAACAACCTCTTTCATAATTGGAGCCATCATAAGTTTTTATCGCAGGCAAGATGTGTTTAGTTCTTGTCAAGAGTTTTTCAAATTTCCCTGCCACTGCAGTTCCTCTGTCAAGGTCGCGGTATATTTGCACAGTGTGCCCGTGATGAAGGCTGTAATTTTTGCTGATATTATCTTGGAACCCAGGGATATTGTCATATATTACAGTCCATTAATTAAGGCGGTCATTTCGCTGTCCGTGCCTCTTCTCTCATCTCTCCCTCTGAAACCCTTCCTTCCTTCTTTATCTCCCCTTTTGCCCACTTATCACTTCATACTTTGTCTTATCCCCTTGTTAACTTCCTCCATGACCCCTCTTATATGCCTTTTGCTCTTTCCTTTTGTCCTTCTTTGCTCTCCTGTTATGTCTCTCTGTTTCTCTATATTCCCACTTTATCGCCCCTATATCCTTGTACTTTCTTGTTCTCTTTATCTTTTTTACTCTCACTGTTTCATCTCTGTCTGTATTCCTCCATTTGGTTTAATAAATGAGTGGCGCAGTATTAGCAGTGACCTTCAGAGTTTGGCTCTCTGGGAAGGCTTAAGGTGATGTTAGACCATGTTATTAAACAATAAGATTAGAACAGCGAGGGAGGTTTCTGCAGGCTTATGTGTGATTATCATTATTATACAGTTTTGCCTGAGGGGACTCCGAAAACATATTTATTAAATACATGGTTCATTATAAAGTAGATAATAATCTCATCCCTTTTTTTCAAGGGTTACAACGCTGCCAGTGATGGTGTCCTTCATATCACTTAGCTTTTTCTGGTTTAGTTTTCTTTCTTCTAAAAATTCACATATGTATTTCAATTTGGAAATGTACCAAAAAACAGAATTATGGGTTTGAATATTCATTCATGTCTCAATACGGAGAATGCCTTGACTCCCATGTCTCTTCCAAAACCAAGCAATTACAGTCTTCTATGAGCTGAGACAGCCAGTCTAATGTCATGAGGGGTCAACAAAATGGAAATTAGATGTTTAGATATGGATCTTTTCTCATGTGACACGAAAAAATGGGGGTGAAATGCTCACAATGATGGATTGCCTATGCAGAGTAAGACTCAACTTCTCTCTCATAACATAGTGGAAGGAATGGAAACCAGCAGAAATCAATTTAGAAACCTGTAATTTTGGAAAAGGTCAGTAGTAATACACACATACTACTACACACTATTACATACTGTATATTGATTTTAAAAGGAAATAATTAAAAAATAATAATTCCAACTGCTGGGTGGAAAGCAACACTTCAGTAGTTTCACTACTGATGTTTATTTATTTTTTTACTTAGAGGTACATACTTAGTAGCTCATTTGTGCCTTCCCATTTTCTCTCTTCTTTTTCTATTTCCTGAAGCCTTTTCTGAGTCATCAACGTTGCACGGAAACGTCACATATTATTAAACCGTGGCAATCAGTGTCTTCTTGCAGCAGGTAGTCAAATGTCGGGGAAAATCCATTTTAACCCAATCCGCTCCTTCCAAAGAAATCAAGTCACAAGAAATACATATATATGTGATTTGTAGCTAAAGTTAAAACGCGCAAAACCGCGTTAAAGTGTGGTCCTTTAAGAACAACCACAAGCTGATTAAGACAGAAAAGGAAACCAGACATAGATAGCAGGTCAGGCTGAAACCTGTCCAGGCAAACAGATGAAGCAGGATGCAGTCATTTCTCTCCCACCACTCGCTGTTTTTCTCCGTCCGCCGTGAAACCTACAGATGTTTCTGATCAAAGCAGTGTTATCCAGCTGTCCCACTCCTTTTCTCTCCATCTCCCCGTAGCTGACTCTCAGGAATCCTTCTCCCATTCCTCATTTCATGACCTCTCTAATCCAGGCTTGTAAAATATTAACTGCCTTGCTCGCTCTCAACAATTCTTCCTCCCTCCTGTGCTGTCCCCCTTTCCTCTAACTGCTCTTTCCTCTTCATCTTTCCACTCCATCTCTCTTTCTCTCCACTTCTTCCTCCGCTTTTACACTCCCTCTTATCTCCCCTGCTTCCATGTTCCTCCCAGAACATAGACATCTAAAATGTGAAGTATCAATTAACCCCGTTGCCTGCAAATCTTTCTGTCTTCTCCTGTGGCTTCCGCAAGCCAGATGACTAGGGCAACGATCAGACTAAAACACAAACACACACGCACACACAAACACGACACTGTACATCTACATGTGCAGTGAGATAAGGAGACAGGAAGTTGACGTATTTGAGCGTTGGTTCCCTGACTCATGCACACACATGCACAGAAAACACACATACACGTACACACATACAAACACTTACACAGCTGCAGCTGCCTCAGTGCTCACATGAAAGGAGAGGGAAATGCAGAGAGAGAGAGAGAGTTAGTGAATGTTAATCTCTCTGTGGGAAAGAGAGACAGGAGAGGATAAAGTGATAACTTAATTCCAAGATGTTTGCAGCGGAAGCGTATGTGTGAGAGCGCGTGTGTGGGTGGACGCGGTACCTAGTGTGTAAGTCCGTGCATACTTGTATCCGAGTAGGTTTTGTGGCGCCTGCGTGACCTGTGTGCCTGGTGTGTGTGTGAGCATATACTGCATGTGAATCTATAGCATGTGTATCAGTGTATTAATATGTGCACAGCCGTGAAAGTGTCAACAGCAGTTTTATTGCAACGTGTATTATGTCACACAGCAGTTAATCGGATCTCTGTCTTATAAATCGCTGGGGGGAGTTTAGCATTTTCGCTGTGTCATACCTCATAGAAGCATCTGAGAAACCTGCCTAACCAGCCTGCCAGATGCTGACTGAGGCAAGAAAAGTCTGTCTGGTTGTAACAAAAATGATTAGAAAACCGGGTGGTGACAAAAGAAATACCTGTGTGAATCATGTCCATTTCAACCAAAAATGTAAGAAAATTATATGAAGATTCTTTACTGCGGCTCCAAGTCTTGATTATTTTCATTAATCTCTCAATAATAATTGTTTGATAATTGATTGGATGTTTTGTCTATAAAATGCCAGCAACATGTTTCACAATATCTATAGTCCAAAATAAAGTGAAATATTAATACACAATGATATAAAACTGAGACGGTCAGCAAATATCAAGCTCTGTCAATTGCATCTAATCTTGGATTCAATTTTGTTGAGAGACCGCACTCTCATTGTAAACCCACGCAGGTGTTACCTTGTTTGGCTGATTAGAACTCAGCTTAGAACCCGTAGGCATTATTTCAAAATAACTGAATAATGATTTAAATGTCAAAAATAAATAGTAAAAGTTGCCCAGTTCCATGAGCCCAATATGATATTTGCAATTTTGTGCCACCCAACAGTCAATAAGCCAATTATTAAAAGCAGCAGAGAGAAAACATTTTTTGGTATTTTGTCATTTAATAAGCAACCTTTTTCACAGCAGACGTCTTGCCTTTGCCTTGTCACAGTAGGAAAAGCACAGGTGTTACTAATAACATTAACAATGGCTGCGTTCTATTAAAGTGCTTCAATAAGTCGCGACAGCGAGCCAGCCCGCACATTATCAGGACCCTGAAACTGAAGCTGTAATTCAGCATGTGACATATCAGCATATTTTTTATTCCCAACATAGCATCACCCAACTCTGACCTGAGCAGAAGTCAACAGAATGACTAAAAACACCTGGTAATTGTTGATACATACAGATTTAGATGGCATTCCTATAGCCAATGACAGCAACCTTAAGGATAGTGTTGTGAAATAAGAATAAATCTGCTTTTTTTATACAATGATCTTCTTGATTGTTGTTTTTGGCCTTTCTCTGGTCAGCATTCTTAACCACATCATTAAAGCCAACCTTCTGACTTCTGCCAGTGTTGTTTTAAATATTATTCTTTACTATTCAGATTCAAACAAAACCATGTTTGAGCTGGCATGCTAGTGAACATGATTTGCATAGAAATAGTCAATATGTATGGCTTAAGGCTGCATAATGATATGAAATAATTTTGGAAATGATTTTGACAGTGGAGTGCCAGTGCTCATGAGGCAATGAAAAGGCAAGTTAGAGGAGCTTGAGGAGAGATGGTGGATTAGAAACCTTGAACAACACCTCAATCCGACCTGAATAACCCATGTGTGATATTTGCTTTTTATCCATACTCTATTTATCCAAATGTAAATACAGCAATTCAGTATTTAAAATAAATAAGAGTCTAATAAAACTAAACTAAAAAATGTAATTATCTGATTTGTTATAAATTGTAGCACTACTATCAGAATCAGCTTTACTGCCAGGTATGTGTACACATACGAGGAATCTGACTCTGGACAATGCTTATGATGTGCTTACTTATACAATAATACTAATGAACATTAAAGTAATTAGTGTATTGTGAAGGCCAGCAAAACAGAAACTATAAAAATGACCCATATACTATTACCACTACTATAATACTATATCAAATCTCTGTCGTTGCTATAACAACAATGATAAACAGCACTCTTCTACATAGATAAATAAGTATGTATATATTTTTGTCATACAATAGTTTTGTTTTGTTTTTTTATTCATTTAACTGACACTTTTATCCAAAGTGACTTACAATTGCTGTATAAGTCAGAGGTCGCACACCTCTGGAGCACATAGACAAAATGTCAATTTAAAAAAAAACATACAATGGGTCAAACCCAGAGGTTGAGGGAAGTACACACAGCTTTTGCTCGAACAGAGACGGAATAAAAGCCAAGCCTTCAATTTCAAAATTAAAGTGAAAACACTGAAGAAGAAAGAAAAGTATCTCTCTCCAGAAAATGAGATCGATAACCACTGCTCTGCCAATCACTGTTCAGATTTGTGAGCTTAAGTGGCCCGGGCAGCATAAGCAATGTGCAGCCACTGAGTGAAAAAAATTTGATCTTCTAAACCTAAACTGATAATTCACCTGGGCTCTATCTCTCTGTTTCAGCCAATTCAATATTTTAGTGTTGGACGTTCAAAAGGCACGACTCCCCTTAGGCATACAAATGCGATCAACTGATAAATGTGCTGGTGAGTTACAGCCCGGCTGGAAAGCGACATGGTCTGATGTACATGCCAATGAATCCACAAAGAAAGCTACACACACACACACAAAAACAAACGCACACACAGGGAGAACTACACGTCGCAGAAAACGTTCACACACAATCCCATTTGAACACACAAGTGCACCACCACAAGCATGGGGAATATAACACTTTGAGATGGTAAATCAGAAATCTGGCTTCAAACTTTAATGTCATTTCATGCTGCTGTTGAGGAGTCCGATCATAACTTAGAGCTGGTTACTCACACAAACATGCGCTGTAAACACACATTTGCATGCACGTGAGTGACCACAAGTGAAGTGGTAGATGCAGATGCACTTGCGTATGTATGAAAGGCAGAAATTGTGTAAAATGAAGCGCATACATGCACACACAGGCTCACATAGCTGGTTCTCCATGATCAAAATCAGTATTCTAATCTAGTCAAGACGGTGTGTGTTTCCGTTGTTTGGGTTTTCTGGTTGTAGGATATATCTCTGCTTACCTATCTGAGTCTGTGTGAATGTCACTGAGCTCCTTGCAATGAGTACATGTGATTGGAGATGCTATTTCCTTACATTTATTATAAAAATGCAACAACTTTGTAAAGAGAAAAGGTCAAAAAGTCATTATGAAAGCTGACATATGTCGACTTTAAAAGTCTATATTTGAAGAAGCACTTTTTGATGATCTTTTTCCAGAGGGTTTGCTTGTTTCGAAAGCAGTGAAACAGTGGTGCCAGAAGGATAACAAATCCTCATACCTTAACAACTAAAAGGCTCATTTGTTATTGATACACAAAACGACCAATGTGTGTGTTATCAGCTGGACGATACAAGTTATCATTCCCTTTAAGACCACTGCAATAACAATTCATTTGACCACACACAACTACAAATATGTCAAGGATGACTCAATAAAGTTGTGGTCCTTAATGCCATCCATCCATCCATCCATCCATCCATCCATCCATCCATCCATCCATCCATCCATCCATCCATCCATCCATCCATCCATCCATCCATCCATCCATCGCTGAAGTATTTGAAGCCTTTCTTTCAGTTCAGCAAGCCTTATGCTAACTTCTTTCTCAAAGTCAATGTTCTCACTTCATCAATAGACATTTGATGATGCTGCTGTGGAAAGGTATAACAATGCCGTGCCCGATGGCACTTGATGTTTGAGCAAGTAATTCTAGCCAGTGTTTAATCAGCTAATCAAACAGTGCTGCTACTTGTTCTCATGAATATCCTCACTGACACTCGGCTAATGGTAATTTGACCTTAATTGATCTTTCTGGTTGAATTACAGTTAATCAAGATATGAAGGGTGAAGACATGAATTTTTGAGTGTCCTTCTGCTCACATAAAGCAAACAACACAGCATTGATTCTCTGTCTCTATCTCCCTCGACTGCTTTTCACTGTATCTCACAATCTGTCTCTCTGTTTTAAACCATCATCGTCAACTTTTCCTCTCATTCTTTCCTTTCAGCTTCTTTCTGTCCTCTATACCAGCGACTGCCCATATTTATCTGGTGGTCTAAAGCCGTTATTTACTTATCTTGACCTTAACTGGTGTGTTGAACGCACATGGTTGTATTCTATATGTGTAAGCATTAATATGGATTTGCCCCTTGCAGCTACGGTATAACAGCCTCCACTCTTCTGGGAAGGCTTTTTGCAAGATTTTGGAGCGTGTCTGTGGGCATTTTTGCCCATTCATCCAGTAGAGCATTTGCGAGGTCAGATATTGATATTGATTCCAAAGGTGTTGGATAGGTTAGTGCTCTGTGTGGGCCAGTCTTCTACAGTTCTTCTACACCAAACTGGGAAAACCATTTCTTTATGGAGGTGGCTTTATGCGCGGGGGGCATAGTTATACTGAAACAGGAAAAGGTCAAACACAAACTATTGTGTTGTAGCATTACGTTATCCCGCAACAAAGGCAACCCCATGAAAAAAGGCCCCTACCAAAAGTATCAGGACAGGGCCGTCCCATTACTTTTGTCTATATAGTGCAGTGTTTCTCAATGGGGGGCGCTGGAAGCAATATTTTAAAAAGGGGGGCGCTGAGCTGCTTTTGGGGGGCGTTTGTTGGATGGAAATTCTAAGGTGAGTTTACACTTAAGATTCACAACATTACGAGTTTAAACTTTGAACTACTTGCAAAAAATTGCGGTCTGCAACATTAAAACCTGCCACTTTAGTCCACTGCGACGGGACGAGACTGTGCATTTTTTTTCTCCTTCAGCTACTCGTGGTGCAGCTTCATGCTGCCTTCATGGGAACGGGAAGTCAGAGTATCGTCTCTAAAATTTTACCCACATTGCGTTACCTGTGTAAACACTAGAAAACCGATGCTCTCTTTCTAGGTGAGAAAGTGTTTATTTCTCTGAGGAAAACACCGTGAACGTCTTGTTCTCGCAGTGGTTACACATTTACATGAGGGATTTTCTGCTGTCGGACTCACCCTGAAAGCAACTTCGCTGCGACACCAGCGAGTGACATGTAGCATGTAGTAAAATATTATGAATTCTCTTTAAATAGGCTATAAATGACGTTAGGCTGTTATAACGTCTTTTTTTCTTTACATGTCAGAGAACACAGATTCTGAATGTGCAGAAAGTTTTGAACATGAGCAGATAAGTTAGTGTTTCCCATACGTTCATTTATTTGTGGCGGCCCGCCACAATATCAACGCTGACCACAACATATTGATTTTTTTTACCAGGCCTATTTAAAATCGTATTTGACTGCAGAGCTGCAGGCAGTGCGACTTCGCGGAGCTCAACCTCTTGCTCGTCCCTCTCTCTCCTTCGTGAACGCAGGTGCACAACGCAGCCAATGTCGGAGACACAGCTAATAGAAGTTATTGGCCAGCATGTAAGGGGCCTGGCTGATGAAGAGAGCTTAATGTTAAAATACAGCTGGGTTTTCGAGGTTAGCATGCTGCACAGCTGCAGCACAGTTCACTGTCATTCTGTGGGAAACACTGACAGGAGCTAAAGTCCGGTCAATTACTGAATTAAAACGGATTCATTTATCACTGACATGAAAAGGGGCCATAAACACATTTAAATAAGTTACTTCCCCACAAAAGAGGAGGTAAGACTGAATCATGTGTGTTGACTCAGCAGGATAAATAAGTTGATCTACAGGAGGAAAATATTTAAAAGCAATAAAAATGCCTGAGAGGCTCACTACATTATTTTCTATTATAATTATATATTTTGAATTGACACCTGAATTTTCAGACATTTCCACCCTAAATTGGTGCAGAAAGGGCAGAAATTAGGGGAGAAATTTTCACCAGAATGCAGGAAATAAAGTGTTTAATGCTCAAAATCTTCTGGGGGAGGACCATCCAAGAAAACAGTATTTTGCTTTATACACCGTTTCTGGGAGGAAGATTCACTTATTAGTTAAATATAATTAATTTTGACATGGCTTTTTGTTACCTTTTCCATGTTTTTAATAACAAAAGTAACAATAAAAAAAATCTAAATATATTCAGGGCAAATAGCCAACATCTTTATTGATGGGGGGCGGTAAGGGATCTGGATAGTGGATAGGGGGGCGCTGGCCCAAAAAAGGTTGAGAACCACTGATATAGTGTTTGTATACGAACATGCGTATATCCCCATGAGTTTGCAGGTGTGTGTTTGCATTTGTTAATATGCACAATTAATAGTAGTAATACTTGACTTTGGCATGCAAACAGTATGTGCAGAGGCATTGTGTGTTAGTGGCTCATCACTTGTGTCAGTGCATTTTTGTGAATGTGTGTTTGTTCATTATTCTTTAAATAGCCTCTGGAGAGGGGTGTGTGCTTGTAGGTCCTGCAGTCCTCAGCACCAGAGACCTTATAACATCACATAATGCTGACTCTTCATGGTTCTGCTGTGGTAAAACATGACGGTGCTGTATAAGAACTGCAATGGCCCTCGGTGCCCTGCAGAATCCCATTATGAATTAAAAAGTTTAACTTGCCTGTAATGGTGCAAAATGGGCTGCGTATTCCCGGTAATCCCTTAAGCCCCAGTGTCCCTTATCATATTAAAACAACTGAATGTACAGAGTCCAGCTTGTTCCGACAGACACTGAAGACAACAAAAATATTCCTAACCAAAACATATATATAAAAATAAAATTCACACCAGTGTCTTATTCCTGTCGGGACTTACATTAAATTTTTATGTGCATGAGCAGCATGTACAATTATTCTTTGGTATGATGGACTCACTGCTGGGTGCATGCATTTAAATGATTCATTTGCTATATAGTAAAAAAAATTAAAAAATAATATAAATATAAAATATATTTTACATGTAGGTAGCATGTATTTGGTGTTTGCAATTCAATGTTGGACATACAAATCACTTGTTGTTGCAGCTGTATGTAATGTTCTCAGTTTGTTGTCTGTCATTATTTATCTTCTGTTTTCTGTTATTTTATCACTGGTTTAAACACTTGACTTCCTCTCTGTGACAGTGCACAAAAACTTTAGCAAAAGAACTGAAAATAACTTCAGTTATCTGATTGCCTCCAGGAGTGTTTATTCATGAGGGGCCCTGTCAGTTGGAATCGACATAAATAAGTAGAATAATAAGCAAAAGTAGTCAAATTGAATCTTTGTGAGAGACATTGATGATTTTCATTCTCATTTGGTAGGGAATAACAGTATTCTAACACTGCTTACAATGCCCTGTCTATTATCAAGAGATCAATAGCACTTGAGCTGAATGTCATTATGGTTATTAGGCCTGCTTGTCAGTATGGTGATGAGGCATGAGGACATTATGCAGAGTGGTGAGGGTGCCTGTGCAAATGTATGAGTGTATCTGCTTGTGTGTCCACTGTTGCTGTAAAGGTGTTTTATTCATATGTGACATGCGTGCACAATACTCAAGGCAAGTGATATACCACTGATGAATGCTGAAGTTTTGGTGATATTAAGTGGAAGAGGGAGATGGTACTCTCAAGGTAAGAGGGAGAGAACATGATGGAGAGGGGAGAGGGAAAGGTGAGCAAGGAGAGATACAGAGGGAGAACGAGAAAAGGGAAACACGGACAATGAGAATAACTTACAGAAGTATGGACAAAGGCAAAGACAAACCTAACAGCATTGGGAACACGGAAATCATGTATTGGTGTTTGGGTCATTGAGGTTTTCTGTAGCCCAATTACACTACTTCCAAATCAGAGATTTAAATATGAGGTTGGAAATATTCTATATTTTTCATATTGTCAACAGATCCCATGAAAAGATCAAAAGCAGCAATGAATTATTGATCCTAACAGGCTTTAGAAATGATTTTGCTCTTTTTGAAAATGAAACTGTATTTGTGAGCTGTTTAAGTAGAAACAAATGTGTTTGGGCTGAGAGCCACATACAGGGTAGCAAAGTCAGAAAGTACCAAGGGACAAACCAAACTCCAAACCAAAAACCCATGGTTAGGTCAGTGTCAGTGAGGTTTAGTATGCGATGGGCAGCAACAAGCCGCAATATTGTTGCTGTGCACGCCGGCAGCTTATAATGCATTGCTTTTTTAAAAATACACCTGCAAGGCAATAAAAAAACAGTATTTTCTGCGGCCATGGCACAAGTCATTACCTGTTGTTTATGTGTCTGGTTGCCAGACATGGGTCTTCAAATAGCAGCTGAAATTGGAAAACAAAGTTCTGTTTTGTCAGAATAATTGAAACCAATCAAAATCAAAAAGAGTTGGCTTTTACCGCACTTAGCTCTGAGCTGCAGAAAATGTCATTGTGAAACATTTACCACATAGTTGATGAAAACTCTTTGCATAACAACTCGGCACACGAGCAATAATAGGAGTTTACATTTCACATCACTGTCATGTCTTGTTAGCTTGAGAGCTAATAGTTACTGCTGAAAAAGTTTTATCTGATTGAACATAGATCTAACCTCACATTTAGTTCATTATGTTTACATACCATAGTTTTTGCAGTATCAAGGAAACTCTTAAATATCTACTATTAGTGTGTGTTTAGAATTTAAACTAGTAACCAGTAAAGGAAAGAATAAAAAGGAGACAGGCTGAAAGACAGAGTAAAAAAAAGTTTCAAAGCAGAATATGGATAGAGGCAGGTGGCAGGGAGGGAAGAAAGGAGACAGGGGTGGAGAACCGACTGCCAGAGAGTGAGAGGAGGATTGTGTGAACTTTGATAAGACAGGAGATAGACAAGACAAAGTTAAAGGGAGAGGACAGAAATGATACCCAGATAGAGAGAGAAGGCGCAAAGGCTTGGGAGATGAATGGATATTGGAAAGGACAGATGTAGAGAAAGAGTGATGTAACCCGAAAAGATAAGAAGGATGGGATGTGGCAGCGGAGGGGGGAGCATGAGATGAGGTCAGAGAGGAGGTCGGAGAATCAGACCCTCAATGACATTCGCAGAAAGAAGCTGCAAAAAGGTCATTTCAGCAAAATATTCTAGAGGACATGCTCCTCGTCAGGAATATCTTTTTGTTGTTGTTGTTGTTGTTGGAAAACATGCTTTGAAATACTTTTTTCTGATGACATCCGTTGGAAGAAAATTATAATTTCACTCTGCTACTTTGACAACAGCTTAATGACACCTAAAGGTGGGCAAAGGAATTTTAGGCAGGGACTCTCAGAGCTCTCATTTTGATAAAACAGTAGATTTAATGGCATATTCTGTAGCATTATTAATTTATTATCATCATTATTATTATTATTATTATTATTATTATTATTATTATTATTATTATTATTATTATTATAATATGGTGCAGGAAAGTATCTCTTTACTTCTTTCTACACCCACTTGTCACATAAAGCACAAGGGCACCAGCATCACCATCAAAGCCAACATCAAAGTCAAACTGTATGATTTTTTGCTAAGATGCAAATAACTTTTTATGTAAATAAAGTCACACATCCGTTCAAAGTAACTTGACAGAGGAGGAGATCAAAGGAAACTGGCATTTCTTGCCACACACATGCATATGCGCGCACATTATTTGGACTCGGGGAAAATGGCGAGGACAAGCCTGGAGATGACAGGGACGGACAGAAGGGGGAAAAAGAGCGGGCTGAGAGGGATAACAGAAAAAGAGAGAAAGATGGCATTAATGAAAGGCGCGGAGCAGAGAGTAAGGGCTGTGGAGGTTGAGTGGGAGGAGATGAACGACACACAGAGAAGGAAGACAGAAAGAGAACAAACAGTGTCAGGTTAATGCTAATGGGGACAGGGATCTTGTCCTATTGAATATAGATGGCTCTGGTATGGGACATGAAATATACATGAAACACTAGGTTGACATCTGTATCAGCTGCGTTAAGAGGCATGTCTGAGGAGATCGAGGGAAGGAAGTGGAAAAACAGCAAAATGAGAGGCATTGTAGTAAAAAAGAAAGGAGGGAGGGGGCAGACAGACAAAGGGAAAGACAGGGAAAGAGACATCAGTGCAAGACAAGGATCTTGACAGAATTTGATCCCAGGCCAATGGGGGCACTTTTTTTCTTCTCTGAGGCTTTTCCTAAGATTGGGATCAATATTTTATTGTTGTTTCTTGTTGTGCTGTTGATCCTCAGTGTTAAGTGTTAATCTGCGGTCTTCACTCCGTGTGGTCCTGACAGGGCCCACGGGACTTATAAACAGAGCAGGGCCACTAACCTCAGTGTCCTGGCTAAAACTCCCATTAGGCCCACATACACCCCTTAGCCCCCGGGGTCACGGCCCCTACAACTTTTCTGATCCCATGGACAAAGGCAGTGTTGGGGTCAGTAGTGAGGTTGTTAATAGAAGGCTAAAGGCAACACAGATAACACAAGTCAGGAAAGAAAGAGGTTTTTTTTTCTTTCGCAAAATTCTTCCAATTTTTTGACAGTAAAAATTAGCATTTTCCTCCAGTGCCTCTTCACGTGGTCTCAGGTGGTACCAAATTTGGCTTTCTGTGTGGAGCAAAATATGATATACTGTATATCTTTTCTCATTCTTCACTCACTATAAAGAATTGGTAAAATTTAGAAGAAATTAGATCTGAACTATTTATGAACTGTACAAAATGAGTACCAGGCAATAGGACAGTAATAAATCAGAATCAGAAGTGGCTTTTTTACAAAGTATTTTTTATACATACAAGGATTACTACACTGAAGTCTGTGTCTGATTTTATCTTATTTTTATTATTGTGATTTTGTATTTTTGTGTATTAAGCACATAGTGAGCAATGTACAATCCAGAGTCCTCATATGTGTACACATACCTGGCAATATAACTGATTCTGATTTGTTTCGGTAACTAGGTGCGTAACATAATAGACAAAAACATAAAACTATATAAATATAAAGATACATAAAAGTATTAAATAGAAACATCAAATTTGCAGAATAATAATGCTATTATGTGCTATATGGCATACAAGTATTTGCATGGGCAACAAAATAATCAGACTTCATTCAACTATGAGCCAATTGATACTTTCCATTTATCCATATTCACTTTATTACATCAGTTGAAAACTGTTCTTCTCTGTCTTTGCTTCTCTGTTTCTTGTTGCTTAGAAGCGGTATACCAGAATAAGTAGTAATGTATATGGGGATATAATTATAAAAGCTTTGATTTGGACTGTCTGTCTTCCAGTTGCTAGGAGCCAGTGTGCACAGAGGGCAGCAATTTAACCATGCGGATATCTTGTCATTAGCTGCTGATATCACTAACACTTAATCTTTGCCTCTGTCTGCTTTCAGTTGCTAGGAGCCAGTATGAGCGAATGGGCAGTGACGTCACCATGCAGTGCGGCTCCCTGGACAATGACGCATCAGTGTCATGGAAGGTGAACGGGACGGATGTGAAGGCCCAGCACCGTGTAGAGGGTCCCAGACTGATTCTGACCCAAGTGGACCTGAGCCACAACGGACTCTACAGCTGCTTTCAGGACCCACGTGGAGAGAGGCGTGACACCATCACCCTCCACATCGGCCGTAAGTAGCCAGACAATTGCCCGCCAAATACTACTTCATATAAGATGTGATGAATCTTTAATCGTCCCAAAGGGGAAACTGGGTCATTGCAGCAGTAAAGAGTGAAAGGAAAATGATGCAATTACAACTGCAAAAGAAATATATGAATTAATAATGAGAAGTTTTATGAACTTTGGCTTGTATTGTAGTTCCATGCAATTTACTGACATGGTCAATTGTAAAGACAGTTGGTACTGATATAGAAATAATATTGCATTCATTTACACTTTGATGAGAATGACATGCACAGTCAGAATTGTTTCCTTAGACATTGCTTTCACTTGTTGCTTTCACTTGATACAGGAATAGTGTAACTTTTTTAGGTGTTGACTTCAGAGTCTCTCTGCTATTTGTTTTTTTTTCTATTCAGTGCTTCTCCTAGGATTTTTTAAGTGGAGGTGGTGGACCCCCAAAACTATTAGTTAAACTAGTATCGCGGAGTTTGACATCATAAACCAGCTTGCAAATTTTGGCCTGTTTAGGCTCGTCATCTTCTGCTTTCCTCTTCAACTGCCTGGCTCTTGCTGCACTAACATTCAGATATTGGGCCATGAGACCGTCAACAGGGCCCTATGATTTCTGTTTTAGTTTTCCCAAATTCTGTGTTTTCATATATTGTGAATTATCTTCTATTTAACAGGTTGTTTGGCTAGTTGACACCAATATGCTGCTGAACACATGGTATAAATGGGTCTGAAGAGGCTACTCTCACTTGGGCAACGCTCCTCGGTAGTCACTTAATTTTTTTCTAACCGAATATCTGACTCCACCCACACGGACACGAAATGTACAACATGCTCGCGTCTTGCATCTGTCAATGTTGTTGCACTTCTGAGAGTTTGTTGCGCTGACTTCGATATGACGGCGTGTGTGTGTGGAGGAGACGTTAACCACTTATATTTATTTATTTAATTTTGAACACTTCGGAGCGCCATATATAAGTGACCTTTTTTTGTTATATTTTTGTAGCTTGCACATTAGATACCTTTAGCTAAATGACAATTTTAATAGTAAGTTATAATATTTGAAGGGCTGTTTCATTTAAATTGCATGCATATAAAACTTGAATTGTCGTGATAATAGTCCTTACAGTAGGACCTGCTGCCAGCTGACAAGCCCTAATGATTAGTTGTTAAAATGACATTTGGTCATTTTGCAGTAATGACTGTGCATTTTAATAATCATACAAAAGCTAAATGAGTGTCAATTTAACTGCATGTTACAGTGGCCTGTGAGTTGGCAATGACCTCCTTTGAGATCCATTATTCCGATAGCGAAGGTTTTATACACTGGGCCTGTGCATAATAATGGTGTTATGTGAGATAGGATAGACTTGTAAATGACAAGTGCTCCTGAGGGTAATTGGAATTGGAACGAAAACATCTATGTTAAATGTGGAACTTAGGCAAAGTTAAAATCGTTATTCATGTGTGGATGAACTTTTTCAACTGCACTTTTCTCTTTCTCGTTTTTTCTTTTTAAAAAAATGAACAGAAGTGCTCAGGAAGTGAAATCCTTATTTGGTTAATTTTTGAGGACTTTCTCTTAGATATTATTAATTGGTCAGTTGCAGTAACATTAGATGCAACATCATTGTATAATATAACTACTATGAATTAATAAGTACTGCACATTACAACTTGTTTTCTTAAAAAAGTGTTACTGTTATTAAGTTCAAGGATTCCACCATAGTCAAGTAAGCACCATTGACAAAACCGGTATGAGTATTTTATTTATATGACGACCACTGTAATACCTCAGATATATTGTGACAACTGCCTTTTCTAATCTGCCTCTGAACCCCCTCCTTTCTGTACCTGCATCCATCACTGCAGTAATGCTACATGATTGATGGCTGTATTTTCTCAACACTCAATTAATGTTTTCGTATTGTGGCAGAAAACCCAGGGATGTACTTGTGCATTATCCCCGCTGGCTAGTGTTACTTTCGTCAGACCAAACAAAACGAAATATGTTTGTCAACGACCTTTTCTCCCCCTGACAAAAACGAGACGATGACGAGACGGCGACAATGTACTTAAACGCTGACTGTGACTATATTAACGTTCAATATTGTTGACGAAAAATAACGACACTACAATGTAATTCATAAAATAAAAAGCGTTAAAAAAATATGCCTTTATTTTGTCAGTATAATGAGGAGACAAGATATATATAATGAACTGTGTTCATTCAGTGGTATTGTTTAGTCAACAAAAACTTGATTTAAAAAACAGTATACAGTGGACTAAATATGACAAAAAACTAACACGGACATTTGACACAGGACTAAGTCTAAGACTAAATTTTAAAAAAGGTTGACAAAATGAACACTACTGCTGGCCACCATTTCCTCACATTTAAGTGAGCACTTAATATCTCCCCCCACTTGTGTCTTTTGCTAGTAAAAGGAATAGGCAAGATTTAAAATAAAAATATCCAGAGGAATCACGCTGCAGCTGTTTGCTGGCTAGCAGGTGATATTGGATTTTGCTTTGGCATCACTCATGGCAGGTCACTTCAAAATGGTGCCAAAAGTGATACAGTTTGATACACAGGAGAAGAAAAACCTGGATTTTTCACTCCCATGGCACTGAAACATATGAGCCTATACCAGTTTTCTCCTTCCTGACACTGTTACATTATAGCTCACCTCTGGTCTAAATCAGAGAAAGGTAGATTGAAAGAAAGATAGAATGCTCCTTTTGCCTTGGCTGTGCTGAGTCACTATGTTACCAGAGGAGATGACTTTACTGCCACACAATATATATTTACAAAGAAATGATCCAAAACAAAGCACTATAGGGACAGAATTGCCTTTTTGTAAAATTGGTCACGACACAATCGCATCAGCTAAATAGGAAATCACACCTGAATGATGTATGTGGATGTATGTATTCCATCCACTTGTCAACAGATCCGATCCAAGCACACCACCCATCAAGGTTGTATTCCAGGCTTATGTTAAATGTAACTTTTCCACGCAAATTTTTGATGAATGAGACTGTATGGAAGTGTGACAGTTTGGTTAATCATATCGGCAATGATGAATTACTGAATGCTAAAATAATACTGAATTAATGAGAGTTTTATGTTATGTCAGCAGGGTGAATGATGCAACGCATAAACAGACCAGAACGTGTATGTGTGTATGTTTCTTTTTCACCAGTGGTAGTTTTCTGCATCATAATGAGACTTTGGTGGTCTCTAACTGTGTGTGTGTGTGTGTGTGTGTGTGTGTGTGTGTGTGTGTGTGTGTGTGTGTGTGTGTCAGAGGGAATCAGAGTTTCATTGTGTAAGTATCCATCAGGGTTCAATTACAAGTTTGTGAGAACGGTACCTTGGTGGTTTAGCCCGGTTGTGAATATAATTACCTTGATAACAGTTGGTGCTTGTATGACATGCTCAAGGCACACACTGGGGCAACATCGACTTTAATTCTGCCTTTCAAACTACAGAAACTCAGATGGTCGTCTTCACCGCGCCTCACATCTTCTCTCATTTTCCTTTTTTCACTCTGCTTGAACTGGTTCCTGCTACGTCTTTCCTTCTTTTGTTCTTTTCCTTCTGCATTTCATATTATGTTAACTGTCACTTACAAAACTTTTGAAGCGTCGTGCATATACAGTGATAATGGCATCATGACAGACTACACTTGTTGTGATTACCATCATGATGATAGTTTGATTTTATGCAGTGTTTATTACTTACACCGGGGGCTTGTTATGTTTTACACAGATAGAAGCGTTATCAGGAGTACAGCACAGAGCCATCTGTCTACGCCTTTTTTTTAAAATTTCTCCCTCACTCTTTGTCTGTCTTCTTAAACTTTGTGCTAATCTCTCATCTTTCTTGTTCTTCTGTATCATCATATAGCATTTGTCTTCCTTTCCTCTTTACCGTTCCTTCATCCATTCTGTCTACCCTGCCTGTGCCTGTCAGTCTCTATCATCTTACTGTCTCACTCTCTCAATATCATTCTCCACATCCTCCATACATCCCCCCCCATCTCTCCATCTCTGTGTTTTGGCTTGCAGTTTGTGGCGGCATCTGTTAGCTGTGTGTTTACACTGGTTTGCATTAAGAACAGAGGACGTCATACTATGACCACCGGACCCGTCTATGTGTATGGGTGCTTGCTCCACGTTCACACCAAATTTATGGAGCTTTTGTGATCTTTTTCCAGCCGTGTGTCAACATAATGTCAGCACAAGAAGACCACAGTTGTGTGTGTTGACTGTGTGACTGTATTTTTATGTGAAAGTTTACTGACGCTGTTATGCGCTGTTTCTCTTCCTCTTTGAATTATTTCGTCACTGTATATGTCTGTGGGAATGTTTACATTCTCTCTATCACTTTGGATACACACAAAGCTACAAAAATGACTTAAAACTACAAAAAGATATCGAAGTGTGTTTGTGTATATATGTGGATGGATATAAGCGTGTGTCTGTGCATTTGTGTGCACATGTGTTACGCTGATAACACACATGGCAGGATGTTATGGTGTTTAAAAAAAGTTCCTATCTCGTCTGTAAACAAACGCACAGGGACACACACACACAGACGCACACTCCGGCACCAGAGTACTCGATGGCATCTTTAGACTACCTTCAAAAAGAGGATTGATGTACAATGCTAGATAGATATAAAATGACAGACTGGTAAAGAAAAATGAAGTAGTATGGACAGTAAAAGTTTATTATAATTTAATAAGCAAGAGGTCATAAAACTCAAAAGCTCTTTGGTGAAATACAACATCCGTTTCCTCTGCTGTCACAGTGTGGAAGTTATTGCTTTCCTGCCCTTTTCGGGCTTTGTCCATTCTTCTATCTATTGCTGTCGTCAATGGCCGTCAGCACAGCAATTTATAGCATCACAACATGGGCTGAACCCACCCAGTTATTCAGCCTCCCAGCTAACACAACATCAACTGCACTGGGTCATATATCCAGCCAGTCACCCCGGTGACCTGTCACATAGCCAGCCTGCAAGACAAATAGTCTGCCAGTAAACAACCAATCCGTTAGCAAACCTGAAGCTATTGCACCAATACAAGTACAAATTAGCACAAAATTTAGGGCACGGTTTACCCATAAAATACCCTTTTCACATCTGCAGACCTTCTCTTTTGTTCTCTTGAAGGTAGCATAATTCTTGATGACAGTGGGCATTGGCTGAAATGAAGGCCTACATGAAACACGTTGATAGTACATGAGGTTGATATTGCCTGAGAGGTGTGTCCTCCATGGTAACCATCGCTTCCTAAATGTGATGATTTGGTGCAGAGCTGTGAAATCACGATGGCCCTCCAAACATCCGGCCGTGCATATCTAAACGCTCTGTCACTGATCACTCCCCATCTTTAGAGCCCATTAGCCAGTCACTCAGCCTGCCAGCTGACACAGAGCAAGAAGAACTCTTTTTTTTTTTTTTTTTAACTCCACACATTTTCAACAGATGGGACAATCAGGGCACTCTGGACAGAGCACTGCCACTACTGTAATGACAAGATTTTAAACATCTATAATGAACAAAAACATTTATATTGTGAGCAAGCGTGGGGTCTGTTTAGTAATGACTTTGCACCATAAATCATCACACAAGAAAGGGAATTTTAGGTTTGGCATTGACTCTGTCTTGTAAACAAATCCAGCGTGAGCTGCTCTCAGATCATAGCAGTGCCATTTTGTAAACTCTGTTGCCATGCAGACTTTTCTTCTCTTAATGCTACAAATGATAACAGAAGCCTTAACTGCCAGTGTTGTGGGTGTGGGTCGGGTTATGAGGGCATGTCCATTTGGCTTACTGTGTGTGTACGTGTTTGTGTGCACATGGTTAGTGCAGAAGAAAAGGGAAAGCTCACTTAGGCGGTCACTAATGCTACAAAATTGACTCTTTCTTTCTCCTTTAGTATTTCAGTCTCTGTCTTTCTCTCCCAGTCTAACAAATAAAAAGGGCTAGGTGTCTGAATTTGAGTGACATGTTCACGTGGCGGGGCACTGCTGTAGATTACAATATGCACCACCACCACAACAGATATACAGCATGGGAGGATATACATTTGTCTAACGTCAGAGATTTTGCCATACTGTTCTGTGGTGTCAATCATTCTCTCAGGTTTACAAAAGTATATTTAGGCAAAGTTCTTGCATGGCTGATTGTGTAGCCAACATTTACCGTCGGATGTATTTGACTTATTTTTTTAAATGAAATATTCATAGAAAATACATATCTCAATGTAAGGTAGAAAGAAAGAAAAGATAGTACAGGTATCAGGTATTTTATCAGTGCTAATATCAAAAAAACTTCAAATGCAGCAATTGAAACACACACAGAGGCACACATTAGGATAGTTTACATTTGAGGACATTGCAGTGACATGTTCACTCTCTGGAGCCTTGCCCTCACCGTAATTATAACTAATAACATGTGTAGCCATCACCCTTATCTCAACCCAAGGATTTAATTTAAGTCAAATTCAATTGGGCACACTAATTAACTTCACATTCAGATAATCCATTCCTGCTCAGTTGGTTAAATCCAATGTTTACCCCCCAAATGTAGCCTACGAACGATACACGCACAGATACACACACACACACACACACACACACACACACACACACACTGATTGGTCGCATTCAGCCTGGCTGAGGATGACTTGAAGGAGGAGTGAGTTCTCTTGTTAGATTGATGTGCATCTCTTACCCTCAGGCAACTTATTTCCACACACACAGACACACCAATTGGTATCTATTTCCTCTCCCTGGGCAGCTTGTTTTTGTGTGCACACACATACACACACACTCGAGGGACCCGTGCCACATCGCTGGGTAATGGAATTGTCTTGTCTCCTTGCAGACAGATCGCTACGGAGGAGGGTGAACACGTAGAGCGCCAACTCCTCTGGGACTTCCTGTTTAAGCCAGGGAAAGTATTGGCCCCACGTGTAAGGCCACTGCTAGAAGTACTCAGCTTCCATTTTAATTACTCTCCCAGCATGTGTCCCAGCACTCGGTCAATCATAATAAATAGAAAATACCTGCATGTAGGATTTATGCAGCCTAAGAATTTAATTCACCGGTTTGTCAACCTCAACTGGCCTCTCGGGCTTTATTTCTGTCAGCAGGCGGCCCACTCTGCTGAAACTCTGTGAAATGAGTATTTTAAAGTCATAAAAATTCGAATGCATGTTTTGGAAGGTAAGACCTGCAGGACTGACAAAACAAACAGGTAATAGTTTAATATAACATAGCCCTGATAGTAATTACATTTTGGTCCTGCCACATATTGTTTCTGATTTATTTAACAAATTGCAGGAAACTGAACTCATATCTTGTCTTTGTCTTTTATCCTGAGGAAGGTGAGATCTGGCAAAAACTTTGATCTGTGGAATGGAAAATACAAAGATTGCATCAGAGTTTCAGATTTATATTCATTTCACAAAGTATCTGAAATTCATGAGTGTTGGGGATTTTGGCCAAGTGTCCTTGAGCAAGACTGGGACTTTCTTCTGCTCCAGAGGAATTGTACTGCAGATGACCCCTGACTTTTCAAGAAAAAAATAGGCTTTTCCTGGAGAATTCAATAATGCATAAACTTTTTCTGTGGAAGACTTGACGCAAACCTTGCTTGTCCAGTTTTTTGTTCAGTAACAGCTTGCCAAATGAACTTATCTCAGTAACTTTCCACTGTGTTAGGTGTTGTACTAAACATCTGAATATTCATCCCTAACATCATTGTCACAGCATTCTTCTAACTCTTCTATCTCTTTCTCCCTCAGATACTGTTTCTCCTCTTTTGTTCCGCTCCATATCACCAATTTCTTCCCTCTACATTTTTTGCTCTATTTGCGGGACAACAGCAACTCCCATCACTTTATTGTAGCAGACAACCATAACAAATGGGAAAATGGGCCCGGTTTAAGAAGTCAATGGGAAGCCATGAGGGAAACTCAAACATATTAAAAAAAAGTAGTCGCTGTGTGCTTTGGCCTCTTTGTATCCGTTGGGTATCAGGAGTAATCTGGCAAGACAGATTGTTTTCCCTTTCCTTCTCTTTCAATGCTGCTGTTTCAAAAAGAGTCAGTGTGGAAAAATTTGTTAGCAAGCATCAAGGCCTGAGGAAAATACTCAGAGCTGTGTCTTTTAATAATGGTAGTCATTGTGTCCATCGAGAATTTTAAGCAGTATATGCATTTATATGTGAAATTAGAGCTCACATTTTCTGCAGATTCAATGTAAAGGAGTGAGGTTCACCAGTACACACATACACATTAAGGTATATCTAAAGTAAAACTTCAAAGGCTTTGAAGCTCAGCCAAGGATCTTTTCTCGGATTTGAGTCCAGTGTTCTTGTATTCTTTTTTTCTTTTACATAATTTTTCATCTTATATATGGATGAGGAGTCGAGGACCTCTGTTCACCCATCACTCTCACCCATCACACTCACCCATGTATCATTTTTCCCCCCTGACTGCTACTACTTTTTCCCTCCTCATATTTTAAAATTCTGGCGTGGCCCGTTGGTTTCAATCTCATTCTGTTTCCTTCTTTCTCCTCCACTAATCCTCTTATATCGTCCCCTAGTCCATCCCATATCACCCATTACTTTCTTCTATCCTTGCCGTCATTCTCTGTGTAGTTTGGTGTATATAAGCTTCCACTGAAAATCTCATACTGCAACCTTACACTCTAGTGTGCTTCTGCTCTCCTCGCTGGATATCATGTATGTACATGTGGCTGTAATCTCCATCGGGGTTATCTTATGGCATCACTGCATTGTACAAAAAAAAGCCATGATGTTACAGAATATATAGCTGTTAGATTGTTTTAGTTGCAAATATATTGTATGTAAACAGTTTTTTATATATGAAGAAAATAGATTTTTCCCAGTACATGACAAAAACAATATAAAAAATGATTTTAGGAAAATGTGTTTCATTTAACAAAAGCACAATATGTAGCAGTTTTGCAGATTCAAAGCTTCTGTGTACACACGCAGATTGGTTAGAGGAAGAAGAGAAAACTGCAAATGCAAAACTGTATGAAGCTGTAGTTAATAACAGGGGCCTGTAGATCAAGTTGGCTAAGTGAAGTGAAAGTCTGCCCAGGAAGAAGCTGAAGAGGAGGGAGAGTAAGATAAAGCACAGCTAGAGACAGAGGAGCTTAGTTTAAGGAACGGGAGCCCAACACAGGAAAGAGTGCAGGTAGAAAGCAGGATTCAGGATCTTCACAAGGATTTAGCAAAAAAATGAAATTGGTGCATGCGATGATGAGAAAAATAAAATAGGTGCTGTACTTTACCAGCTGCAATAGTCTGAACTCTATTATTAAAAGAAAGGAAAAAAAGAACATGGCTATGCTGCTTTATGAGTTGAAACCAAAAGACTACTTTACAGCACAGTTAATTGGCATCTGGGTTAAATACAAATGCTAAAAATCAAGCAGTCAATTCTCACCAAACAGAATTAAGGAACAGAAAATATATGATCAATAGATATGCTCAGAAAATTGTGTATGATCAAAGGGGTAGTTAAGCTAGCTGCAATATTAAGATATAGCAGCGTATGGTTGTGATCAGATAGAATGTGATTTTAAAGCAGCACACTTGAGCGTTGCTGGTAACGCCTGCAACTCAACCAGACCATGGAGTCATTTTCTATACAGATTGTGTTAACCTGTAGCACTGAATCAGGTACGGCTGTTGAAGACAAAAATGGACAACAGAGCGACGGAGACACATTTACTTGCTTGCCCTAGAGAATGTATTTAAAGCATTTCTAACCCTCATGGCATAGCTTTTTTGCATCTGTGTGCGACTACGCTGTCATGTGTGACAAGACTGAAGTCGAGACATGGGCAACCTGGATCATTCTGGGAAGTGCCCACGTGCGTTTCAGAAGCATGAGGCTTATGGTTTTGTTTTCGGTGGCATTAAAGCCAATTGGAGCAAACTTTAGCAGCTGAACTTGAGCAGCTGGCGCTTCACTTGTAGTCTTCTCATACGCTGCTCCTTGCTCCAATTAAATTTGCAATGCTCCAGCTCCGATCCACTCAAATGCTCTGCAAGAAACAAAACCATGAAAATATATCTAGTAATTGGCAGTGTAAGATTGAGTGTGTTGTTGCTGTCCTAAACCTTCTTGTTGTGTGTCTCATTTTACTAATCCCACTCCTTCTCTTACTTTCTACGTCAATCTCTAAAATACAGGCTTCTCTTCTTCTTCTTGTACACAAGTGTTCTACGTCCTTTAACTTTCTGTCATTTTTGCACACACCTTGTTGTTGTTTTTTGTGCCTGCTAATGTTTAAATTGACCTGGGGTCTATAAATGATGTTGGCCATCTTTGATTAAAAACAGTGCATTTTGATCAACCTCATTCTCATTAAAAAAAATCTGTAAATCTTTCTTTCTCTCTCTCTCTGCATCTCTCTCCCTTTGTCTCTCTCCCTTTCTCACTCTAATTACCCATCCAGAGGTAATGGAATAACCTTACTGCCTGTATTATTATCTTGTCTCCTCTATTCGCTCCGCTTTCTAACGGTTGACATGCAGCAAAACACAAATGTCAGTGCTTTGTGTGTGTCTGTTAATGTGTGTGTGTGTGTGTGTATATATGCGGATTGTGTATGTGGGTGTTGCGGCTCGTGGGTGCCTTTTTGTGTCCCTCACATTAATTTGTCACTCTGTCTTCGTGGGTGTGCGTACACATCTTTGTTTATGCCAAAATGCTCAGCTGCATTTGTGTGCGTGTGTGCGTCAGTGGCTGTCACTGTGTGTTTTGTATGTATGCCAAGAAGGTAAAGGCCTGTTCCCTCTTGATTAGTGTCCAGTGAAATAGACATTTCTGGGCTGTCTCGGCCCTTTTACGATCCCGTGTGTCTGTGTGAAAAGAGAGACTTTGACCAGAAAGTATTCCCCCTGGCTTAGTGAGGTTGAGCAGTTTGCTCCATTGACGTCAAGCAACTGAGAAATGGTCAGATATCCATGAAAACATGCTCACTAGCCTTTTCTCACTCGCTCTGTGTTTGTGTGTGTGTGTGTGTGCCTGGGGATTCAAATGAGGGATTCAAATGTCAAATGTTTTGAGAGGTGAAACTGTCCACTCCTGCTGACCCCTTCAACCAGCCCTGCCGCATCCTTTCAATTTAATTCATCCCTGACCTCCAAACAAAAACAACAAAAAGCATCTTGTCAAAGCACAGCACGTTGAAGCTGTTCAGTGCCACAAAGATTCTCTCACTTTTTTTGTCTATTAAGAACACACACACACACACATTCTCACACGGATACATACTAGGGGTGCAACCGATAATCAACAAATTTAATTATCAATGACGTCATCGGGCCGTAGCGAACCATCCACTTGATAGCGCGACATCAGCCATGGTAACACCTTCACGACCTAAAACCTCCCAAGTGTAGGAGCGTTTCACTCTTCACTCAGCCAAAAAAGTTTCGAACTGCAACATTTGCAAAGCTGAACTTTCTTAGGTAGCTTAATGCTAAAAGCCATGTTACTTCACATTATGAGCACACATTATCATTTATCGTGAAACTGCGTATTAAAATGCGATGTGTCCAGATACTTTACTTGGATATTGACGAACTAATCTTGGCTTGTGTTTAAAACTTGTTATCCTCATGAGATCCCATCTCTGTCCTCCAAACCTGTGCATGAGTATTTGCAGGCCCCAGAATTATTTTGTCACTTTGTAAAACGCTGTTCACGACAAATTCGCAATTATTTGTAAGTTACTTCTAAATATGGCAAATTTAAACAACCTCAATGTAAATTTAAAGCTGATCGCATTGAGTAACTTACAATTCATAATCAAAGTTTTTATATTATAGATGTACAGGTGACTAGTAGAAGGTGGCCACCCAGGTATACAAGTTGTGAATAACTCAGTGATGAGGCATTGGAGTCAGTCAGTTTTTAGAAAATAAAGTGAAAACCAGGTTCATGTCTGACATGGAGAAAGTATGACTTTTAATAACATTGTCTCCTTAAGATACTTAGATATTCTGTGTGACATTTCATGACGACGGCTGCTCATCAAAAATAGATTGTCCCGTATCATTTATATAAATATTTAATTTCCACGGCAGCCATTGGTAGCTTTTATATAAAACATTATGGCTAATACAAAAATATTCCCATTTTTTAAAGATATCCAAAATCTTAGTCTTATTTTTATATTTCATAAGTCTTTCACTGTGCATTATTGTTTTTCAGCTCTAGAAAATCGTTCCTCTATATTCTTTAGATTATCATTGTTGCGATACAGCTCTAAGTAAGTAAATTAAGAAAGATCCCTTGACTCATCTTCAATTCAGCAAGCCTGCTCAGATGTAGTGAGTGTAACAAACCTGTGTTGTGTGTGGAAGTATCTGTGAGACGAGTACAACGGAGAGAGACAATAGTGTGTCTTAGGATCAAAAGAAAGAAAGAGAAAAACGCATGAGAGGGCGAGGAAGGAAATTAATGCACTTGTGTGTTAAGAGAGCAGAGAATGAAATGTGTGCATGTATGGTGTATATGTAGGATCTGATGCGCATATATGTATTGATGCCTCTCCGTATGTGTGTACATGTGCTCTATATTTTCCTGCATATATCCTATGTGTGTGCAATGGACTAGGCCCTAACATAATTTCACGCTTCAGGATATAAGTGACTTCTCTATTCAGTCTATTTGGGCCATTTCTATTTGATGAAGCAAACTAATCTGAGCTTCCCAAGAAGATTGTTTCTCACTCATTCACGGACTTGTTAAACTGATGATAATATACAGGCGGCCCTTTGAGATGTGCTTCAGGAATGTATTCTGCTGCACCTATCCTCTGTCGAAACAAAGGGGTGGGGGGGTGGGGGGGTATTCGTATGGTTTATGTTGTGTTTCTAAGAGAGACAGTGGAATATGTTGTACATGTTGCCTGCCAATAAATGATCTAACATTGGTCAATTTATGATTGTTCCTCATCTCTTAATTGTTAACAGTTAATATGCAATGTTGTCAAGAATGATAAATAAATAGAGGGCTTCAAATAGACCGGGTGATCGGTATCAGTTGATACTGCTTCCAGTGTGTGGTGATTGGCCCTAAAAGATCCTGATCAGAGCACCCTTAGGCTAAACATAACATAGTTAGCCTTTCTTTACATTCGCCCGGCAACAGTTCTTCGCTTTGTGAAACTTGTAACGTGAAGCTTGTGTTGTGTATCGTAAGCTGTAATCTCGCTGTGTATTTTGTACCTTTATACCACAAATATTGAAAATTAGTCACACCTAGGCAGTGTCTTTGCAGAGGCATTCATTGGATAGCATTATATTGCACAGGTGTTTACGATTTAACCACCAGTGCAGTGTGTGTTACAATACATGGTGATGGAATAGTGGGTAAGACACATGCCTGTGGTGTGGGAGTCTTGGGTCTGATTCCCACATTGACACATCCACCAAGTGTGTCCCTGAGTATGACACTTAACCTCTAGTTGTTCCAGATGCGTGCGCCCTCTGACATAGCAAATGTAAGTTGCTTTGGATAAGAGCGGCAGCTAAATGATTAGGAGTTCCTGTTGCCTTTCTGTCATCTCAAGGCAGTCTACCCATCCTCCTCTGACCTCTGACACAAGGCATTTTCGTCCACAAAACCGCTGCTCATATTCTCTCTTTTTCGAACCGTTCTCTGTAAACCCTAGAGTTGGTACATCAACAGTTTCTGAAATACTCAGACCAGCCCATCTGGCACCATAATGGAAGTTACTTAGGAGCAGCAGTAATGGCAGTATGTGTGATAAATAAAAAATTGTATTTTGTTAGATCCCAAGTACTAAAAGGTAGCTTCGGCACTGCTGTCCTCTTGGAGATGTCTCAGTTACACCAGCTTGTTGGTCCCCTCTCTGGGGACCAGGCAGCTGTGAGCCTGGACTGAATAGGGTGGTCCCAAAGGACAGATATACTCAACTGAACACAACAGCATGGGAAAAGAAAGGGAAAAAAGGAGGGAGTGGGACAGAGGATACGATAGAAAAAACAAGAAACAAGATACAGAAAAAACTAAGAGTTTAGTTAACTTTACAGCTGCAATGTAACGATATATATTTACAAGACCATGAGGTTAAAAAATGAACTGGGACTGGCACTACAATTTGGAGTAATCATTTACTCTTTGAAGCTCACAATTGCTATATTTCTGGGAATATACATACCAGAAATGTCTCATAAAAACAGATAGGGAATGAGATGCATGATGTGAAAGAAAGGGATGTGGGAAGTAGGAACTCTGCTTGTGTTTAGCATGAACAAACACTGCCTCCTGGATGTTCAGACACACGCATGCTCACACACATACACAGACACACACATGTTGCGGTGGGCGGATGAAAGGAGGCTCACACAAACAGAGCTCCTGTGTCGAATGAGCCGCTCTTATTGTGGAAAAACACAGAGATGTTGGTCTTGGCCGGACAAAAATGTGGGCTGTATATATATGCTGTGTGTGTGTGTGTGTGTTTTGGAAGTGCATGTGTGTGCTGCAATGAATGCTCAAGCTTGCGAGTTATTTGTGCAGGGTTTGCTTCAAGTAGTCGACACATACACACGTAGAGACAACCACATAGACACGTAAAACATGCTCATAAGCCTTATTATCTACTTTACAGTTTGAGAAAGTGAGAACCCAGCTGTTTTTGACACAGTTTGAGATGCACATCTTGTGTGTGCGTGTGTGCTGCCTCTCTCCATCACACCCTGCACTTTGCTTCTTCTCATTCTGGGTTTCTTTCTCTTTCAACTTCAGATGCAGTTTTTTTTTTATTTGTTTTATCCAGGCATCAGCAGCCGATGTCATTCAGCCTTTTGCTGTTTTTTCTTCTTCTTCTTTTTCTCACATTATGTAGCGTACCTGTTCATCTCATCTGCCTAAATTTGCCCCGTTAGCTTTCTAGTGTTTGGGTGGGCAAATCACACAGAATCCGATCAAATACCGCACTGCTGTGAGGTGAAATCTTTGTAGCTTTGTCTGACTCAACCCTTCAGCAAATGCAAAACATTCAGATATTTTTTTATTTATTTCTATTGTCTTTGATCTGAATGTGAACAGCATTCAGTCAGCCTTGAATAGGTTTCATTCATTGTGGGTTATATAAGCTCTTAGTGAATTCTCTGTTAAGATCAAAAGACAGCGAACAGCTACACTGATTCAAATAGACACATAATTAAAGTTGATCATAGCCAAATAGTAATTGACACTTGGAACTTCCTTTAGCAAATTGTGAGGAATCATAAGTGAATAAATGATGAGTGTATGCTGTTACTGATGAGGGTGCGATGTTAATATTATACAAACTGTTCTAACAAAATAAATACAGCACATTGTTAGGATGAACCACGCTCAATAATACATTAAAAGTAATCCGTCACTTCCAATTTTGAGTTATGAAGAATGTCTTTCTCTCCTTTTGCCCAAAGTCTTTGTCAGTAATCAAAGGTGTGAAACGAGTCTTTGATGCACCGTTAGAATGAAAATGTGCATCAATCTGCATCTCATTGTGTAGCATGCTGGGGGTGCATGAGGAACAAAACATTCACACTCTTTTAACTGATGTAGAATAGCGCATGGAGTAGCGCTGCTACTTTTCATTTCATCCGGTCTTTACCAAAATTACATTCCTCTACAAAAAACCCCAACGTATTTTGATGATGCATCATCGACTCTGAGATTTTTTGACAAAATGTGATGCCTTTTTCTCTGATTTGTATCACATTTTACTTTACTCATCCTTGCACAATACCAAAATACTTAAAATATGTAGCGGCCACAAAATCAACATGATTGTCTCTCACAGTAATGCCAATTAAATTCAATTCTACAATCAGAATAACACATTTGGAGGATTTAGAGGATTGTGCTGCCTTGGCAGAGACACTGTAAATGCTCCCCGAATGTGTTCTAGTTCTGATGGATTGAGCTGGAGTTATTTTAGTTTGCATGCATCCACCACAAAATGATCCGCCATCACATAGCTAATGTGAATCCGTTCACTGTTGTGAATAACACATTTGCAGAGCCTGTCGCAGGCAGGTGACATTTGTTACTTAACCTCCAGTACTTTGTAAATGTTAAAAGTCATTAACATTGCGTGATTGCACAACACTCAGTAGAGACTAATTCATGAAGCAGCTAACCTGCAGGATTCCCAGCACAAACAATTCCTTCAGTACCTTGTTAACAGAAAGGGAATGACAAATAATTCCTGCATGCGTTTAGAGGTATACAACACCTTTGCTACAGGGATGCAAGTGTATGTGCACACGCACGTGCACACATTTGTCTGTAGGTGTGTGATAATGCCAGATTAACCGTATCAGAAAACGCAGGAGAGAAAAGAAATCATTTCTGATTTCTTTCAGCATCTCTGGAGGGGAAAGTTATTGTGTGCTAATCAGAGAGAAAGATGAAATCATCAAAGCAATACTACAGTCTACTGAGTCTGCCTGCATCTCCATGCTCAGCCTGCTTTCTCATTTCTCGTTCACACTCTGCTTTCTGTCTGTTTTCTCCCCTCTGTTTTGTCCCCTTCTTTTTCTCCAAGCCTGCCTATCTCTTTGACACTCTGAGTGTCCTGTCTGTCAATTTGTCTCTGTATCTCCGATGTGGTTCTTTTACGATTTGAGCCAGTTGCTTTTTCTAACATCGGTGCAACAAAGCAAACAGCAATTTGTTTCAGATCTGACTTTTCATAATTTATGAAAAAGCAGCCCACAAGAGAATAGCGCAGCCTAGACGAGTAACGTGGTTTGTTCTGTTGTTGACAGACGTGCTTCCTGCTGTGAGATGCTACAAAAGAGCGGCAGAAACAAAACAGGATTTAACATCCATGCTAAAAGGGTTCTTTCTATATAGAAAAAAATGCCCTTACTCAGCATTTTCACACTTGAGTTGTTTCTGTGACAACCAATGTCATAATGGCAGCAGTTATTTGTTGGTCATTTGCAAATTACAACGTTGTGAACATTCAACATTTAAGATTAGATTTGAAACACAAATTGGATTTGTTGGCCTTAGGCTCTTCATTTCTCTATGGGTTTCCTCTTCTGTTTATTTTACATGCAACATCTTTATATTGTCCCTCCTTCTGTCTTCTTGTCTGTGTGTCATAACCACAATCATATGTTGTTTTTTAGCCGAAGCATTAAATTGAAAAGCACCATCTTCCCTCTGCAGTCCCGTTGCATTATCTTCGTAAAGCTTATTAAGAAATAATTAACCTCATTCACTTTTGCTTTAGGCAGATTTTCCCAGTGGTATTTTATAGTACTGACAATGAAAAGAGAGAGATAGTTGACAGTGTGAAAATGCTTTTGGGAAATGAAGACACAATTATTATTAACATTGCACAGCTGTACTGGGCATGCAACTCGTTAATACACAGGTGATTATTTTCTGTGTTTATCAGTTCCCGAATTTGATTCGCTATCCATCACTTTGTTCTCGTATTTAGATAACAGACATAGCTGGTGGGTAATAGTTGCACGTTAACTGGCTACATTTTGTAGTTTGTAAGGCCCAAAATAAATTCCTAGGAAGTTTACTGGAAAGAACTGTGAAAAGTTGAGCTAAATGTGCAACAAAAAATCTTTAAAACCCAAGTAAATAGTTCATCATTTATTTATTGTTGGAAATGTTTACCATACATGTTGAACTGCCTGTGGATACGTTACATTTTTGCATGTTCAGCTGACTGTTAATTGGAAATTATTTATTGGAGATGTATCAATTCAACACTTTCTCCATTTTCCCTACACATAGCACCAAATTACAGTACAGAGTTCTTTCCGGGAAACTACTTAGGAGAGGGTTTTTTCCCAGCAATTGCGGATCCATAAAATAAAGTATTATGAATTTCCCTGATGATTTGTTACTGTATGAATTTAAAAAAGAAAGAAACTGCCTATGTTTTTAGTCTGTGGCCAAAACAGAATAAAGTCGAATATGCTTACACAGATGCAAGCAGTAAGGCTTGCTAATAGTTAGATATTGGTACACATGAATTAGCCTTATCCACCACAATGAGCTCCAGGCATTAGTAAATGTATGCAGACATTTATTTTATGGTGCATCTTAGAATGGGTACACAATTTCACAATATATGCAAGCAATATACAATATGAAAAATGAAAAATAAGGTATCATATTAAGAACGTTTGTGTTCGGGTGGCTGGATGTGTAGTGTTTTAATAAAATACATTATGATTATAAGTTGGAGTTGGTGACCAAAGGTGAAACGTTGTGCCATTTATCTAATAGGACAAAACATGCTTCTGTTGCTGCTCCAAGCAGCCTTTCATTTCCTTCTGTCCATCCTTGCTCTCTGTTGATAATGATCTTGGCAGGCCACAATGAATAATGTACACTTACTGTAATGGTCGGAAGAGGTTCAGAGAACACACGCACACACATACAAGGGCCATGCATGCATGCATGCACACACACAGACACACACATTCATGAGCACACAGAGAGGGACCAGTGCTCAGACATACACATAATAGAGGTGCACTAATACAGACTCTCCCGACAATCCACACACGCTCAAACATACACTTTCTCAAGGACGTATGAGCACACCAAAGCAGGCACATACGCAGATACAATCATATGTGCACAAACACAGACACACACACACACACACACGCACAGACTCATGCAGCTGGGGGTAATTCCCTCATTTCTTAATGATAGGCATCAGAGAGTAGGGAATGTAAATTATTAAAGCATACAGCAATTAGATACATAACTCTCCCAGGGAGACATACACTTACTCACTCTTACACACACACACACACACACACATACACACACACACAACTGAGAATGGACATACACACATTATGTAAGATGCATGAAACACAGGGCACACACATTTTCAAACAGATATAAAGATGCTTTTTGGTATATGTAGGCACACATGTATGAACTAATCCATTATAAGCCATGCTCACTGTTTAAATACCTGAACATGTTATTGCAGCTCTCCGTAACAGTTATGATATCAGAGCTAATTACAGGTGGGTGTGCCATTTGACACCAAATGAAAGGATCTGACTTAATGTTAATGTTGACTTTGAAATGGAGTCCTTCTTTGAAGATGCCTACATCTCAGACATTACCCATTTCTAAAAGTTGCTTTGAGAATATGTCCACCGTGTGTATGCTGTGTATTACAGTGTGTTTGTCGAGGCATACACGTCACTAACAGAGATGTTTTTGATAAAAATAATAATAATACTCATAACAAGAAGTACAAACTAAAATATTGCAGTGGTGAAAGAAGTGGCCAACATTGGATTTAAGTAAACATAGTGATGCCAAAATGTAAAAACTAAAAGAAAAATGTTACTATGTTTACTAGTTGTTGGTCAAAGGGAAGCTATTTTTTTCTTCATATGCTGTTGAGTTGTTGTTAGGTCCATCCTAAACAATGCATTACATTTTAAGATGATCATTTAAGATGATCAAGATGATCATTTTATAAGATGATCATGTTTGTTCATGTTGTAATCAGTAAACTAACTGTATCTGTGAAATATATGCAGAAAAATAAAAAATGTTCTTTCGCTTCTTTTCCATGTTAAATTACACCCTACCGTGTGCAGAAAATTCCGGCTTTGTCCTTGCTGTCTTGATTCTGTGACCTCCAGGTTAATGAGGGGCTAACGTCAAAACACCTTTATAATCCCCTTTTAGAAAAGGTATTAGTCAAGCTTATTAGAGCTACCATTCTTACAGAATTCAATCTCAATCATCTAACTTGTTTCCAGGCTCAAGACACATTTCCTAGGAGACCATGTCTGCTGTCCATTGTAGTTTAAAGACAATAAATTATTCATTTGAGGTTTCTACATGACAACAGGTTTTCATATCTTCAGATATCTTTTGGATGTAAAAAAAAAACAGGCAGTTGCCTATCGTAAAATTCAAAATATAGGCTACAGCGATGTCAAGGGCAAAGTGTGCAGCTTTTAAAACATGTGAGAATCAAGCTTTTATATAACATTACTTACCCTTCTGTCCTTAGCGATGAAATGTATTACAGGCTATTGAAAGGGAATTCAGATGCTAAGGTAAACGATTAAATTAGGATTAAAGGCCTCATGGGTAAATGGAACATCATTTATTTGATTATATACTGGTGCCATAGGCTGAATGTGCTGCAGGATGTCACTGTTCATTTAAACTTTGGTTTAATGGCTATTCACAATTTCATCAAACACAGCAATTGTTCAATCTAGTTCTATTTCTCTTTAAAAAGTACAATTTTTAAGAATTGAGACTACTCTCCACTTGTTGGATGTATACTCCCACAGAATAGGGGGCAGCATATTACATATCAAGTCATAACTTCTGCTAACTGCCATTAGCTAGTCAGCTCAATTAGCTGTGCCGCTAACTTCAGTTAGTCCAATTAGCTGACTGAGTCCCAAATGGGCACCCGGACCTGGATTCAAAAGTAGTAGACATCTATTTTTTGTCTGATAAGGAAAATAGGTATAGAAATATTTCCTTTCTGGAAATTTTGTTAAAACAAAGAGAGCTTATGGTTGATGATTAAGCACATGACATCACTCCACCTCTTAACAACTAGATATTTCAATTAAAGAGGCACGATCGATATATTATTACTGTGTATGGCGAGAAACACAAAGTTTGCCACAGTGTATTACACAGTCACTGCTTCAAAGCCCACACTTCAACCAACAATGTAGGGTCCTTATCTCAGTTCAAATCTCCACAAGAGTCCATATCTCAATAAAAACTTATTGATTCTGTGAAAGCACAGGAGTTACCTCGCATAGTCCTTTGACTCCAGGACTGGACCTTTTTCACTGGTGAGTTTGGTTTGAAACACTAGCACTAATTTCAGACCCTGGCTGCATCCACAGCTATATTCTGAGAACTGTCGAAAATATTACAACCGTTAATTCCAAAAGAGACACATTTTATGTAACAATGCTTTTTGGGCCTCAAGGGATTCCTTTAGGTACAGCAGATGGCCACTGCGACAAACTTGCCACAATATACCCAGCTCTCTTAACATACATTATTACTTTCCCATTATTACTGGCCGAAATGGCAGTCTAAGGTAGGTAGCTTTTTGTTATATAAGAACCCACTTCGTGAATTTACAACAATCACATATAGCACAGCACAAACACGTCCTGTGAGCCATGAGAGATAGTTTGAGTGTGATGCTTGAATGCCTAATATGAAGGCAGTGTTTGGTTTGTGTTGTAAATTCCACCCCAGGGTTGCCCCGTGATGATCCCACGATAGCGCTCCACCGTACCTTTTTACTTTCCAAGATGTTGCCATGTTATCACCCTTCTCTCCCTCCGTCCCACCCTCCCCCCATTGACTGCTCCTGGGCCTCGAGTGTTCAAATCAAAGCTTTGGTTGAGGCACACGATGTTTCTGAGTTGCGCCAGTGTAATGCATCAAAGCTCTACCTTGCAGCCTGTGTACACTTGTGCCTCCCTTTCTTGTAACGACCGTGCCATTGCTCCACCTCTTCTCTGCTTCTGTTCTCCAGTGAGGGAACGTCTCTTCTGCTCACTCCCTGTCTTCCCTCATGAATAGAAAATGCAGCTCTTGAAGAATCACTTCACGTTCTTCTCCCTTAGCATCCATTTCTCGCTGCACCTGACCTTGCCTTTGTCTGCAAAGGAACAACATCTTCCTATCTGGCCTCTATGTTACACTCATTGTAAATCACTCTGAGTAAAAGCATCTGCTAAACGTGGAAAATGCTAATGTGGAATGTAAAGCAGGTGACCGCTAACTTAAGGGATTAATCTTTACTTGCAGTTAACAAATGTTACCATGTATTATGTATATACTCTATGGATGTCAATAAGCAGTTTAAGGAAATTGCAACAACAAAACTAGCAATCACTATCATGGTGAAAAGTAATCCATTTAATTTGTTGTGTGTTGGTGTTCATATCCAGGCTGTTGTATATGCAGTTATGCACATACTTGTGTGAAATGATAAATGCATAGGAATGTCTGACTAACCCTAAACCCACATGAAAATTGATCTGTATATAATCTGACCTGGGAATTTCCCCTGGCAGTATCAAAACCAGTCATTTACCCTTCACAGAGTGGTTATGTGATGCGCTCAGACACACACAAACACGCACAGTGAAGGTACTCATCTGATGGCAGCTTTGCTGATGTGTGCCTTTTGGTTTTTGGGTCACGTTCAAGGCTGAAGTGTTTTGCCTCAGTTTTGTTGACTGTTTATAAATGGGATGTGTTTGTGCGTCTGCACAACTAAGGATATGGGTGCTGCCTCTGGTCTCGCTACACAAAACAGCCAACCACAAGCACAAGGGAAGGAAAGGCAGAGGATCTCACACTCTGTTCTATTCTATTATTCTCTGTTCTATTTTATTCTGCTCTCTTCTATTGTATTGTTTTCTATAAGCCAGGGGTGTCAATATCATATTTTTCATGGTGATACCAGTGAAATTGTTAATGCGATATTAACAATATTGTGTCTTTCTGCATTGTTACGCCCCAACAAGCGTGACTGAAAGGAAAACCAGCAATGTTGCAGTCTCCGCTGTGGAGGAGTTAGTTCCAAAGAGCAACCTGAGTAGTGTAGAAGTGGTGATAAAAAGGTGAGGTGTACAAAAGAGGGTAAGCAATTGGGGGCAATACAACAACATTCTTTTACCATGTCAAACAGAACCAATTGGTTGATTACCAGGAGAGTCAGAAATGACATGAAGAGAGCAGAACAGCTTACAGCTGAGACAAACTACATTGGTGCTGTGTAGCACAACCAATCACTGGCAAGTTGGATTCCGAATGACACACAAAGCAGTGAATGACATTACAGAAGAGGTTTGTTTTGTTTGTAGGTATGGTAGGTATGATGCCAATTAGAGTTAATTTTGTCATTTTAAAAAGTAGTCTTAGCCCTGTGTCAAACATCCTTGATAGTTTTTGTCATATTTAGTCCACTGTATACTATTTTTTTAAATCGTTTTAGTTGACTAAAAGTCTGAGAATTTTACTCTGATTTTAGTCAAAAGGAAATCAAAAGTATTTCAGTCTAGTTTTAGTCAATAACCATCATTTTAGTCTTCTAACTCATATAAGTCATAAAATTGTGGTGTGTGCTAACTCATAATTTTGATTAGCATTTCGATCAATCTGCTCTAACCAAAATAGAGATATTTATCATTTCGCTCATCTCACACATAGATAAATTGTTTTGTAAAATCTGAATGTCAGCTTTGTTCTCATTTTTAATGCAAAGGACACATCAGCTTACCTCAATTCCCAGTGGTTAGCCTTGATATGCGCTTCTGGTTTGTTGTTTTTTTTTCTTCAAAAATCTTGTAACCACATTGCTTGCCTTCCAGGAACCAAATAACTAAGCACCTCTTTCTCCCTAGCATGTTGTGTTCATCAACAGAGTTTGCATACTCCACAGTACAGTAACGTTTTCCTCGTCGCCCCCTTGAACACTATTCAAGTGAAAATTTAGAGGGAGAAAATATGGCCTGTAATATTTTGTATCCTCATTATACTGACAAAAAGAAAGAGAGATTTTATTAGCGTCAACAATATGACGAATATATTTCGTTTGGTTTCGTCTGATTAAAGTGACACTAATGCCGATCCAAACAGTCGAAAAGGAAGGCCTCAGAAAGCTGGACCTTGGCTATACATCCCCCAAAGATAGCATTCTCAACCAATTAGCCTTTTGGCTACCACTGGCTCATTTACAGTGATTTTGATCTTTGCATTTTGATCATGTGTATTCTCCCCGGAATAAAAATAAAATACATAAATGTACAAACCACCATGAATGATACCTACCGTATCTTTGCTTAAACTTCTTCTTTAGACTACTGGTCTAGATCTGTGGTTCTATGTTGCTGAAATTAATTATTGAGTATTTTTCAGCATTTGGTTGTTTTTTTTAAAATATTCTGTTCTGTTTTGCTCTTCTTTGCTCTGTTTTCGGACGTAAAAGGCAACTGGAGCTGGGTTATGACATCATCTTAAAGACTGACACCAGGCTTACACCATCAGAGCAACTATGAGCTGGCATCACAAACATGTTAAATAAAACAAATGTGTGTGGATGTGTGCGTGATCTGTAAAATCAATGTTTTCATAGTCAGTTATTGACCCCGCTCTCCTCTCTCTCTCTCTCTCTGCACCCTCTTGTGTCTCTTACTTTATGTTTGCTTCTTTCTTCGACTCATTTTCCCTCTCTCTTACCTTGGTATTTTATCATATTTCCCATTTTACTTCCTTCTCCCTCTCTCCCCCTCCCACACTGTCTCTAAAGTGATTTACTATCATGTGATTAATGATGGCCATTAGGGGCTTCAATATCAACGTGTCTTAGAGTTCACCAGATACGGCCCATGTAGCATCTGGCCATCCATGTGCATGTATGTGTGTGCCTGTGTGTGTGTTCTGTAGAATGGGGCCAAAAGCAGACAGGGACGCAAACACAACATAAAATTCTTTTCCTAGTGGGTAATTTGTGCTCAATGACACACATTCACGGGCATGTATGCGAGGGAGTTTATTAAAAAATGTAATTAAGGTTCAGACACCTTGAAAGAGAAGCCTCAGTAATTTGTTTACCATCTTCATCTCCAAATAATGAGCAAAGCTGAAAACATATCCTTTGAATTCCTGAAAGAACAAGGCCTCAAACATGCTTACACATAGTGAATCATGAACTTGTTTCTTTCTAATGGCACACAAGCAATAAAAGCACAATAAAGGAAACCATTTAAGTGATTTTCCATACAGTTATTGTTTTTCTGACCGTCACTTGAACTGCAAATAAATTAGCACCAGACATTTAGGCAAAGTAAACTCCTTTGACCATTTAAATTAAGTTTTTGTGTTGCGTTTTGTCAGTAACTCAGAGTATTTGCCTCAGAAATGAAGTTGAGTATGGCTGCCTCACTTCACTGGGCGATAAGTTTGAAATTGTCGCATGATTACTTTTTAAAGATCTGATCATAGTCTCTTATAAAGACATTTGACCCTGCTGTTAAATAAGCTGGATATAAATACACTGAAACATATCTGGTAAACCTGAGAACAAGATAAAAAACACTCACTAAACCGTGTGTATTATAGCTGTTTTTAAACCTTGCAGGCTGTTGTTTTTACATCATAAAGAGCTGTTTTGTCCTCTGTGTGTGTGTGTCCGATAAGAGGATTTGAGAGGTTTAAGGCAACAATACTTTGCACATACTATAAGCCCCCATATTTATTGTTCACTTTTTACCCCCATCCCACTTGGCCTTGTCGCTTTTAATTCATTTATTTATTTGATCCTTCTGGGATCACATAGAAAGAATTTTCTGGATTTAAATTGGCCACTTGCCATTGTTGTTGTTTTTTTGTAAGACATCTGTGCAAATGGAAGATGGAACATAACACATTACATTTATTCATTTAGCTGACGCTTTTATCCAAAACAACTTACAATTGCTATGCATGTCAGAGGTCGCACGCCTCTGGAGCAAATAGGGGTTAAGTGTCTTGCTCAGGGACACAATGGTGGATGGGTCACAGTGGTCTTATCCATTGCACCATCGCCACCCCGATGTATGAACACATAGTTCATATATTGTTTTTATACTGCAATCCCATATATCTGCTCCTTTCAGTTGCTTTGGCTTTACGGCACAGAAGGTTTATTTCAAAATGTGGCTTTTTCACTAATGGGAGAAAAATACTGAAACCAAATCGCATTATGGCAACATATTAAAGACATAAATCTTAACTTTTCCATAATTATATTTTCAAATAAACTGTTGTGTTAAAATGCTTACAGATAACAAACTAATGTTTTTCAATTCTGAAGGTTTACTATTACTTAACTTATTATTGAAATCCACAAATTTGGATGTATACTTGTTAATTCAGTATTTAACAGTTTGCTGTCAACATGAGCGTGTCGGCCTACATACACCGGCCCACAAGCTCAGACAATATTAGCAGATAGTGTTTTGATTTGTGTCAAATCTCTTTTAAAAAATCTTCCAAACTGTCAATTCATCAACATCAAAAGGGGCCCTGTTTTAACATCACACAGCTGCAGAACGCTCTTGTAGATGATACCGCCTGTCAAGAAATCACACATCCTAATCACGCTTGAAAACGTAACAGGCCATAAACTCAGATGCTGCTGTCTGAGTGTTTATCGACTCGCATGGGGTTCCCCGTTATGCATTAGAGTAACATCTCCCTCCCTTCATCCTGTGACAGCACATCACTGTCCTGCTCCTCCCTTTCCTCCCTTGCTCCTCTCTAATTTTACCTGTGATTCAGTCTGTAATTGAATATTCCATCTGTTGCACAGACCCATATCAATGTTCCTTGTCCACGTGGTGATGAGGTAATGTATCGGGCACTTAGCTATCAGGACAGTCAGACATCTCTGTACACACAGTCTTCCTTAGCCTGCTTCATTCTCCTCTAGTTTTGTCTACTGCTTTCCTTCAAATTTCCCAGAATACCTCTCTACAAATGTGCAAATTTATTCCATTCAGGGGAGGATTTTTCTATTTATGCACGGCGAGCAATAAAACAAGTAGTGTTTCCAGCACAGAAAAAGTAAGATGTGTCTGCAGCTTTGCCAGTGGAGAAATTGGTATCACTTTCTCTGTTTTGATGGATTTCTCTCTTTATTATTGTTGAAAGTCAGTGTAAAATGTTTCACTCCATTGTAGCTGCTGTGGAATTATCTCGACCTCACTTCGTCCACAGCTAGTGTGCCTTAAAGTAAGAAAAATACATTTAAGTGGGTGCTGAAGTGCAAGTTACAGTGTTAACGGGTGTGTTTTAGAGTGTCAAAGCACCATATACCCAAAAGTATGTGGGCACCCCTGTCCAGCCCCTTGCTGTTTTTCCTAGATTTTTTTAAACAATAGTGCGCTTCCAACTTTATGGCAACAGAACTTTGTCTGGCCAGCACTGAGCTGTGACCTCAACGCCATCCAATACCTTTAGAATGAACTGGAACACCAGCTGTGAGTCAGACCCTTAACATGCAACAACCTCACTAAAGCTCTCGTGGCTGAATGGAAGCAAATCCCTGAAGCCAGGTTCCAAAGAGTTTTGGAAAGCCTCGCCACATACAATTATGATCAGGTGGGTTTGGGTGTCCACATCCTTTACGACATGCACTGTATCTGCAGTAACATTTGGACATTGGTCATTTCCGCTGGCCAGTAGAAAAACAAAATTAAACCCACTGTATGGGAAATGGAAGAGAAAATTGTAGCTGGAAGCAGTCTAGCCTCCATAAATTCCAACATTTCTCCAACTAAAGCCTTTTTATTCTTTGTCCCGTTCCACTTCTCCACTTGTTGAGAGGTTGCTCACCCTCTGGCCTTTCTTTCTCCCTCTTTCTCTCCTCCTGCGTTGATCCATCCCACCCTGGCCACGGACTGTCACCTTATGTTTAGAGTGAGGAGTGATGGAGAGGAGAAAAAAAAAAAGTGAAGTGGAAGCAGGCGAGCAGAGGAGGCTACGCATGAGGGGAAGAAAAAAAAACGATGAGAACAGTTTGAGAGCGCGGGATGGCGGCTGAGATGGGATTTGGTGTTTGAGGTCTCTTGTGTTTGTGTATGTATGTTTCTGACCAGTATAAGCACAAAAACAGGATATGTTTGTACTTGTCCGACTGTGAATTCTGTGTGTTTGAGCTTACCTTTGTTTTTGTATTTGCAAATCTGTTTTCGTGTGTGTGCGAGTTGGGACGCACCCTCAAAGAGCGGTCAACGGCAGGGGGTCATTCATGATTTCATCACCCAAGCGCTACATAAAGCTCCCTCAAACACTCCTCCTTTTCTCTCAGCCCCTCTTTGCTTCTTTCCCATGCTCCCTTTCTTTTTTCATGTCTGTCCTACAGCTTTCTTCACAATGTGTTTTCTCTGCCCTCTCTGCCATTCCACAATTCTCCAGTCCTCAGTGCTCTCTCCCTCTCTTTCTTCCCTCTCTCATCTATGGATTTATGCCACTTTTGCCCTTATCGCCTCCTGGCCTTCTTTGATTTTATCTCCATTCGCGATCTTTTTCTCTTGCTCTCGACCCGTGTCTAAAGTGTTTTATCTTGTTCACTCTTTGCCTTTATTTTTCTTTTTTTTCTTTTGCTGTTCGATGCCCCTCCTTCTCTTTCTCTCCCCCTCTCTCTTTCTGTGAAGTGATGCAGGGGCACGAATTGAACCTTTGGATAGAAACATTTAAAACCACCGTGTCATTCACATATAGATGTGCGGGCATGCATACAAGCTCTGGTGCACATGCATGCATGTGCCAATACTCACATACACACAAAAGCTTTGCTATAACAAATCATTTCATATTGGATTATTATTTTTTAATTGGAAATAAACAGATGGAAACAGTAATTAAGCAAATTATTTAGATTTTTTTTTTTTAATTTCAACACTAGATAGAGATGGAGAGAAGGGGGAAGCTTAAAAAAGAAAAGGGGAAGAGATATATGTTTGCGATTTTATTATTTAATTTTGATTTTACTATTTTAGACCATTACGTGACACAAGCATGGAGTCCCATGTAACAACAATATACATAAACAGAAGAATTATGACAGACAAACTTTACTGACGAGGAGTTACAAAGTGCCCACAGAACACCCCCAGTGCAGAAAATGTCAAGTTTCTTACCTAACTAACTAACTGCATGTTGTCGTACCAGGTTTCATATTTACTCTCATAACTTATAATTCACTTTTCTTTTTCTTGCTCGTTGCACATAAGAAGATGCTTACAGTTATACTAGCTCTGCCAACCGAATGGTTTTTGGAGAGTTATCATACTGATTTCATTTATTTCATCTTATACTTTGAAATGGCTGTCCGGCATGATGTGCATAGAAGTGTCATGAAGAAGTTCCCTTACCTATTTTTCTAATTCCTAATGATAGTTACACAAAGTTTAATCAGGGTACAAACATTGAATGAGCTGTGTGCAGCTGCACGGCGCCTTGAGTGTATGCACCTCATACCTTTAATTAAATGTTGCAGATGGAGGGTACCATTTCTGCCGCCATCAGACAGCTACAGAGATGCAATCAACAAAAAGGAAAAGCTTTCTTATATTCCACAACCAGTTTTAGATGACAGATATTGGAAAAATCACCTCTTAACCTCCTCCAGTACAAACTGTGTCATACTCAATTTATGACAGTATTTTCAATGAAATTGCGCTCCAGCTTTTGCACTCAAACATTTCCTATGATTGAAGAATTTATAATAAATTCAAACATATTGTCTTGTGATTGGAAGCCACAGTAATTCTAAAGGACACCTGTGTCTGTGGCAAGATTACATAAGATTTGTCTGACTCTGAGCAGGGGGAGTATTGATGCTAAAATTCCATTTTTTTATTTTTTTATTTTTTTTTGTGTGTGTGCCCTGACATCAGATTTCTTTTGACACCCTTCTCTAAAGCACCGCATGTGTTGGGTAAAAAGCTCTTCAAGCTATGCAGCCAGAGATAAAATAACACACACGCTCAAAACGAAAAAGTGTTTTCTTGCATCCAGTAAAAAAAAAGGGTGCTCCATCTACGTCTCCACAAAAAACATATTGCCAAAACTCCATTTAAAACTCCTTACCTTACTCATTCAAACTGTGAAATGTGCTACTTGAAAAGTAATAAAAAGTCAGTCATGTTAGCTACACATTCACTCAAACAAGTATCGGTATCTCGCTCATGGAGTTGTACAAATTGCGCGAAATTATTATCACACATAATGGTCTGGCGGTAAAAAGTGATGCGCAGCACTCACTCAGCGCAAAGAACATCATTTTGAGAGTTGTAGTGCCTTATTTTGAGGAAAAGGCAATATGGGAGCGGAGGGTGAGGCTGTTTTCTCTGAACTGAAACATCAAATGACTGCGTTCTTGGAAATCTATAACATCTGCCTCTTCTCTCAGCATACTGTGCACACACACACACACACACGCATGCATACTAAGAGGACAATAGGGCTGGTGGATGATGGACTGGCTTCCTTCAGCTCTTTGCAAGAAATGACTCTCTCACACAGACACACACACACCTCATTGGCATGCCTATATGCCTGCACATGTCCTGTCAGATCTAAGAAGGCATACAAAACGCTAACAAGGCTGCTATTCACTTTGGCCACATGCCAACTCACGATGCACATATTATGCGCTCACGCATGCTTGCGCACATACAGAGGACCCATAGAGCCTCACAGACTAGCAGTTGCAGGTTGTGCAGATAAAATGAACACATACATGAATAAAAACACACGCATGCCCTCGCACAGCTCTGTGCGCAGAGTTCTACAATTACACAGGGATATTTTGATAGAAAATTCCCTAACACCCCAGGTGACTGACCCCCCCTGGCGTTGAGAAAACACACACCGCCCTCACACACTCACACACTCACACACGTTTCCGTCAGCCAGATGAAATTGCCCTTCAAAGTAACCGCACAGCACAGTTCTGACCGAGAACTCTCCACAGCTTTCAGATTGTTTCTGTGTGATCTCGCTGCAGTGTGTGTTACAGTGTGCATGTCCTATAGGTGTATTTCTGTGTAACTGTATGTGTGTAGGAGTCTGCAGACAGGAGAGAAAAGGTCCTTTCGCAGGTGATGTCGGCAGTATTTGTGTGCCACAGCACGGAGCAGTTAGACGTGTCACATTCCATCCATATCCAGCTAACGCCATAGCCTTCCCTTTTATACTCTCACACACACATTTTCTGTCACACACACACACACACACGTCGCAAACTAGTGTACACACTTACTTTTTTACATGTTCGAATAAAACTGAGTGCACATAGTTAAGAAAAGCTGGGTTCAGATTGCAGGACATGGTCACTTTTTCCCACTATTTTAAGCCATTTTTCACTACTTTAAGTAAACAAGCTATTAATGCTTTATATAACTTGGCTTCCGTATCCTTCAGCTGTCCTGTCGTGAATGCTGTGTTGCACTAAAACTCGTAAAATCCCTTTTTTTCTGTAAGAAAGTCAAGCAACAAATTAGTTCAAGTTCAAAAGACTGTGCTCTACTAGCCCACGCACAACGATGTACAACACACAAGTGAGTAAGTGATAAAATACACATCCCTTTTGCCATTGCAGAGGACAGTAATGTGTATTGTATGCAGGCCTTGATGTTCCGCTAATCTACAGGTGGCGTCAGTAAACAGGTTACTAAGCAAAGTGGAAATGTGCCAGCAAAATGTGGGGAAGAAGACTTGCTAGCTGATACATGGTTTCAAATGATGCAGGTATGAAAATATTTCGAAAGTTGGCTTTGAAAATGTTTTTTGAGACAGAAATGCATTCAACATGTTTGTTAGGCCTCAAGGAGCCACGCAATGTGTTTTGGTTAGAAACACTGAATGTGATCTTAACGGTTTGTTTACAACAAAACTCTGCTCGGTACCTTTAAGACAATTAAGAGCATAACAATAGACCAAGAACATCCAAATCACGCATTACAATTATTATCATATTTCAGAGAGAAAACCAGATCATTGCATGAGAGAGAGCAGCATGTTGACCGTAAATTATTTTTAATAAGTAACGTTCCCCTTCCCTTGAGTGACATTTAGAATGTGGTCCATACTTTGGCTTTTGAGTCTGCTGACCCTGTTTTGTTTTTTGGGGGGGTTGCTTTTTTTTCACTGTCAGATTGAAGTTTTGCAAAAGCACATTATGAGCATCAAACCTCCTTTAATATATTCTCTCTACACTTAAGTGGACTTGAGAACAATGAGCTTTTCTCTTTTCAGTAGTTTCAGTGTAATGGAGAGCAGACAGACCAACTCTCATCCTGCCAGAAACACACTAATGTGTTTATAATGAGGAACAAGTGTATTATGACTAATGTCACAATGAATGAATTTCAAAGTGAATCATTACTGACTCTTAATGCACTCCTTTCTTTTTCTTTTTCTTTTTTTGCTCCCCTGTATGACATGCTGCAAAGGAAGCTTTGTAATGGAGGTGGACTAAACATTTTATCTGGTAGTGACTGAGGACACCACCATTTTATCGGATTTCACATTTAAATGTTTTATTCTGTTCCAGTGTAAAGATGGAAGTAAATTATGAATAGGGTGTGAATGGGGTAGTGTGTTTATTCACATTTTGCAAAATGGTATTTGAAGCCACTAATTTTATTTTGTATGTAAAATTGCTTTCATAATTTGCAGGTCCACTTTCTTTACTTGGTTACAGAAACGTCAAAATGACTGAAGATCTAAATCTTTGGTAGACGAGACTGGATTCTATGAATTTTCAGAAATACTGAATAAGGAACTTAGGGATACGTGAAAAATGAATAAATGTTTTTCTCAACTAAAGCCTATCATTTGTTCAGACTGAAAAAAAAGCCTGACCACAGATATCCTGTGTGAAGCCAGACAGGAGGTTTTGCTGTTATGACAAGAAATCTGCAAACCTGTGGCCTTGACTGTGTCTGCCCATGGCCTTGTCCAGTTTGCCACTGTGTGTGTAAATGATACTGACCATACTGTATGGGTGTGTGTGTGTGCATGTCCAGATATGTGCACTCAACTTCCACTGGTTGTTAATGGTAGCAGGTAGTGTTTAGCCACAGGGGCACTGAAACCATAAACCTCAATATATTTCAAAATCCAGTGTAGACTTCGGGAATGCTGTTATATTGTTGTTTCCCAACTAGTGCACGCTGTACTTCAGCAACACAAAAATAAACAAATTAAAAGTCCAATGAAGGGTTAGCATGATAAAATTACCCAAGCACACTTCCTGTAGGATGTTATTGCCAGAACGTAATATTTTCAGTTATGAGAAAACTTGCAAGCAAGGTAGGAGATACAGACGAATATGTGCATGTAGCAATGGTTAGGCTGTTTTAACTGAAAAGACTGAAGCTTGTCAGTCTTTCGCTAAATCTATAAAAGGCCTTTTCACGCAAATAGAAGGGAGAATTTTCCCCCCAGACCTTTGCTCTTTGCTCTGAGGGTTTGGAACATTTGGTGAAGGGTGACAGGTGTTGTCAAATCCAGGTGCAGTGCAGGAAAAGCTGTCTTGCGTCCGCCTCAGAGTGGTGATCTGGGCTTCACTTCAATCAAACTCTAGTGAGGTCCCCTGTGGTTCACGCCAGATGTGAACCCTGTCCACTGCACATACTGTACTTGAAGTTAAATAGTATGAGTTCGTGAAGGTGTTACATTAACATTGTCCATCACTATGTAGTACGGTGGACAGCATAGTGACTAACAGGGGGATCAAAAACAATGATATGGAAGCATTTTTCATTTACTGATGGTATGATGGAATGGAAAAAGGACAGTTGTGAGCACATAGTGGATAGACGTGAGAAGAGTAAGGGCTGCGGTAAGGACTCAGCCTTGTGTATGGGGCGCACGCTCTACCAGGTGAGCTAAACCAACCCCCAGCACATTTGTGTTTTTAAGGGCCATATCAATACCACTCTTGATATGAGTTATAAAACAATAACTTCTCTCTAATGTTAACTGTCTAAAAACAAACAGCTCTAAAAGAAATTTGCCTTAACAAAACTGGCAAATTATTGCTTTAAATCATCATCTTTGGTACAGTAATTTGTTTTCTATCTCTTCCTGATTCGGCCTTGTCTTTTTTTGTGCTCTTTTTCGTCTCTCTGTCTCTATGCGATGGAAACAGCCATGGCGTAATCTTCTGTTTAATCTGTTAATCCCATTAATTATCACACAGCCATTATTCTACCCAGTCGTAATCCTCCCCAGAGTCCTCCACCACATATACAGTCTGGGACTAATGCATGCCATCCGCACATCTACACAAAAACAGCTAACGCAAAATATTTTTATTCAATTGTAAATGTAGAATTTCTTTCTTCATCCATGTGAACTTAGCCTTTAATGTCATGTTAAGGGATAGACACCATGAATGGAGCCACTTACTGACTCCCAAAGTAAGAAATAGGACCACAGTTTATATATAATGTGAAAATGTGGGTTTGTTTTCAAATATGCTCCCTGTTTGCCACACATCGTGCATGGTATAGGAGATCAACAACAGTGCTTAATTTGTAAATTATTAGGTGCCGGAGTGCATGAAATGTTCCACCCGCAGAAAATAAATAATAACTTATGATCCAATAATTAATTAGGCTATTTAAAACGCATGGCGTCCCTGCACATTGTTTGAAAGGGTGAACCGAAACCATTATTAGCTTCAAAATGAAATAGTAAAGAAGGAAATTAGACTTACCCTATTAGGCTGGATGAAATCTTGGATTTTATTTGTTCAGAAGGGCAGTGCAGTGACGGAGCGCACTTTAGAGGTGCCAGAGCGCAAAATGCTTAAAACTCAAAGGCACCCGGAGCAGCGCTCCTCCGGGACAAATTAAGCACTGATCAAGAATATTTGGACAGTGTTGGGCAAGCTACTTGGAAAATGTAGTGAGCTAAGCTACTAGCTACTCTACATTAAATGAAGCTTCACTACACAGAAGCTACCCGCCAGTGAAATGTAGCAAGCTAAGCTACAGCAACATGGCAAAAGTAGCTTAGTTACATCTAAGCTACTTTTAATTTTTTAATAGTTTATAGTTTGGTCATTTATATATAAATAATTATATACACACACTCACACACAACATAGGCCTAGTTTATATTGAACCAGCTTCATTCCATAGTAGTAATAGAAGAAAGACTATAAACCTGCTCCAGTGTGTGCGAGAGCTAAATCAGACACAGAAACTCTCCTACTTACTGCCATATCATTGCTGCTAAATGTACTTCCTCATGCAACAAACGGAGAACCATTGTTGTTTGTATAAAGCAACTTAATTATCATATTATTAATTAATTTAATTAATTAATTATATATGTTTTATAGTTTATATGTGACTTTGTGCTCTGGAAACATTGCAACCTAAACAAACTAAACATTCATGGCAGAGAAAGAGCGAGAGAGAGAGAGAGAGAGAGAGAGACCCTCCGTCTGACATGTCTTTATTCCCCTGCAGCAAAGTCGCAAACATCAACCCAAGGATCGGTACGTGATGTCACCATCACAGGGAAGTGCTTCTGCCGGCTGCACATACAGGTCCGTGTGTGGCGGTGGTGTCACTTACTGATCCATCAGAAATGCTTGGGAAAATGTAGCGTGTGTGGAAGCTACCACGCTACTCGGTCAATAAAAGAGCTTCGTTACTGAAAAGCTACTGAGAAATATAGTTAAACTAGTAACGGCGCTACTTGTAGCGACGCTACTGCCCAACATTGTATTTGGAGTTGTATCATTTTTGAGAAAACTTTTCAAATTTTTTCATTTGAAACGAAATTGTGATTTTCACAGACATTTCCATAGATGAAAGGTCTTTGTCCTCCGTATCTCCAATGTCGGAGATACGGAGAGATCCAGGAAGGAGGGCACACCATTTTTTTAAGTGGTGTTGTGATAATCTCAAAAGCATGGCTGAAATGTCTTTAAAATACAGTTATAGCTGATGGTGGCATTTAGCGTTCCAGATTACTGGCTCGTGATAGCTAATGATAGCTAACGCTCTGTTCAGTAACAGCAACATTACCAGCTTGTATCAGTTGTATATGGCGTTGCCAAATATCATCCCACACTACTTTTTATGGTGCTGTACTTCAGACATTTTTAAGAGAATTGCTTAAAACGATCATGTTTTCCTCTGAAGTTTTGCCCCTTTGTCTTTTAAAACATAACATACTAGCCAATTTGTTTAAAACATTTTTGAGCAGCCAAAAAGACTCCCTGATAGGTACTCACACGCTCAATAAAGGTTTATATATCAACCTGAATTGTGTTCTTATATCTGAAGAAGGCTTTGAACTCATCACTTTGATATGGAGTGGGTGTTGAAGAGGATTCTTGATGCTAACACGGGGTACCCACAGAGGAACTGATACTGTATTATAATTATGTACATAGTATTCGATGTTACTTTTGAAATCTTGATCATCTTCTCTTTGTAATGATTGACACATGAGAATGCATACAGACACAAATGTGACCTCTAATGGAACATGATATGTGAGCATGTAAATATGCTCAATGCTTCAAGAAGTAGCTGATGCACAGACCGTAATTCATTCACCCAGACCACTTAGCCATATTAGTCTCCAACAAAAGATTAATATTTCAAAACCATAAACAGCAAAACAAACAGAGAAGCCACCGCGGCACCATAACTCAGGCCCAGGCCACTTAACGTTATTGTAAACCAAATATTTAATATTTCAAACCATAAACTAAAACAAACAGGCAAGCTCTTTCTCCAGCCAGAGTGCCATCTATCTTCTCCTCTTCACCCCCACCTAACATTGCTGTTTAGGGGGTGTGTGTTTTGGTTTATCAAATTAATCAAATGCCCTAAATGGAACAGCTGTCTGTCTACAGGGGGGAAGAAAGGGATTAAGAAAACCTTGGGGATGTAAAACTAAAGACGGATGGAAAAGAAGAATGAGAAAATCATATTACCAAGAGAAGGAGGCAGAAAAAAGCGGGAGGAGAAAAAATGTACGGGAGGATTGAATCTGGAGTGAGAATGGGTTTGAACGATTTACAAAGCACAGCAAACACATGAAATGAGAAGGGTGGAGAGGGAGCAGCAAAGCAATTAACAAAGAGAGAGGCAATAAGTGAGTCAAAAATAACACATGGATATTGCATTTTGGGGAGAAGAAAGGAAATGATGGAAAAGCAGAGAAACTGGAGAAAGAAATGAAAAGTAGGTAAATAGAGGCAGTCAGAGGAGCAGAAAACAAGAGTCAGTTTAAACATAACCATCACTCACACGTGATTGTCTAGCTAGCTCACTGTCTGCATGTGTGAGATTGTGTACTTGAATCTATTTGCAGGGTCCATCAGTCATCATGTGCATTTGTTTTGTTTGTTAATCGGTTCAGTTTTGTTTGTCACTTTCATTGTAGGATGATCTTAAAAAGAAGATAACCTTTACATTTAAGGGCCCTTCTCTCGTGGCAGTAGAATGCCAGCGCAATGATCAGCCCAAGCAGCGCTCCCACTGTTTGGTATTTTCATGAGCTTGAACTTTAAGATCACAGGTGGGAAAAGCAGCGCCATGACTTCAGAGGGTTATTGGGATGCAGTGCAAAGGAAGTTGCTAATTTTTTGGTAGGAGCTGAGTCATCGCAAGGCTGCCACTTCTGTGATTTTATCAAGGAGATTAAAGCATATGGTTAATATTGATTCAGGATATGTTTAGCACGTCTAATCTAATGACTAATATTCTGATTGATAGATTGGTATTGTCATTCTCGTTTCCTCTGTAATTATTTTTACCTTTATTGATTTGATTAGCAGTAGTCAATATGCCATCTGACAGCTGTGTCGACAAGTTGGGGGTTTTTTTTGTGTCACCCGAGCCTTTTTTTGGGATGTTAATGGACTGGAAGTGCTACTGATTAGAAAATGAAGGGTGTCTGGTTTAGATTATTCATGCTGATTCGGGATTTCATGGACTGTATTTGCTCTTAATTTCATCCGCAGATGGTGTACCCGCTATGGTTTTGTCTATGTTAACCTCATCTGATGTCACACACACACACACACACACACACACACACACACACACACACACACACACACACACCATCTTATTTACCACTCTCGTCTTTGCTTGCATTTGACAGAATTCTCCATAATTAGTTTGGCCAAGGCTGCTCTGCTGTTTTTAATGGGTTCAAATTATTTTACCGCATCAGCACAGAGGTTTGGAAAATCCAACCACTCAATATCTCAAACCCCCAACTTTGTGTGTGTGTATGTCTGCTTCTAGACAATTGTGTGTGACTCCACTGATTGTGTGTGTTTGTGTGTATCTCTGTGTTTGCAGTGTGGGTGTGCTCCATTGTGTTTTTGCATGAATGTGTGTGCACTTCTGTTTTGAATGTGATAATGACTTATTGATCTGACGACAAATTCATTTGTCACCACGGAAGTCTGCCTGATGGTTAATGCGTGACACGTTTCTCTCTCTCGTTCGCTTTATTGGCTCCTTAAGGGTCCAGTTTCACTATATTTCGTTGCTTTTCTGTAATCCTCCCTCTCTTCCTCTCTGTCAGACTTTTTGCCTTGACGTGGCTGCGCTGAGACATCCGAGGGAAAGCAATCTGTCTTGTGTGATGTTGTGGTCAGAAGTTAAAATTTCATGCAGCGTTAGCCATTGTAGAAGTCCCCACATCCTGTGTCTATCCCACTTTTCTTCTCTTTACCATGTAACCGCTGTGCAAGGCCACCATATCCTGAAGCTATCCTCAATGATTACCGCAGCTGTTTCCAAATTCCTCGTGAGAGTGAAGTAAGGAGGTAGCAGGATTGCATTGAATAAAGCAATTGAAAAATGAAGGTAATTCCCATTTTAAGATTTGCCTAAATAATTTAATTTTGTTAGCTTTCAGAGCGGTCTTTTATGTGCTATTGTAATCCTTATATGATTATTATATTGTGTCCTTTTATGTTATCTTTACTTTTAATAATATTAAGTTGTTTGTGTCCAAGACACTATATAAATAAGTACATCTGATCTTTTGATGGCAAGTACCCACCTCGACCTTGCACTTTTTGCGAATGAAGTATTTATTACGTTTGCTATGATTCATGCTAATGTCTTCACACAATGTCTCTTGTAAAAGCCACAGTAGCTCAGCATCATTTCCACAGCATCGCAGGGAACTATATATGCTGAGCAGTTTGCAATTTGTAAGCGAGAGTGTACTAGGCGTCTCTGCACACAAGAAGTTTGACTTCTTCAACTGTTTGATGCTAATGTTTTAGCTTTAATTCCTAAAAGACTTGAAGCCTCATCTGATGTCAAATCATGTGTGATGTTGGTGTGCGGGGATAATTAGTTTCTTGCATGGTAGCCTCTGCCATCAGTGTATAAATGTGTGTGAATGGGTGAATGTGACATATAGAGTAGAGCGTTTTGAGTGGTTGGAAGACTAAAAAAAGCCATTATACAAGTACAGTCCATTACCATTCAGAAAACCCAAAGGTATTTTAATTTACAATGAAGTAAAACAAATAAAAGCCACAAATTCTCACATTTGAGAAGCTGGATCTGTAGTGAATGCTAGAATCATTTTTTTGTTATATTTGTTGAAATTCCATCCTGACAGCAATCACTAAATCAATTCCTCTGACACAAAAAATCCGTTATGTGTGACTGTCACAGGACTGTAATAACCACAGCATACCTTTAGAAGGAGGAGGCCTGAAGGAAGGGGGTGGGATTTTTTGGTTGGATACCTTTAAAATCTATCTCTCTTGGTATTTTCTCCAACGTTACATCAACGGTTAATCGATCATCATTGCGTTGGCGCTACTCATCAATTCATGACCAGCTGAATTGCACCCTCAGGTCCCAATTTGTTACTTTCAATGATTTTGGCTAGGGAAGTCCAACTAAGATCTCTCACGCAGATGTAATTTTAATTAGACCAGCTTTTATCAAACCTATCAGGCTTCTATGATGAAATGTTCTACTAAACAGTGTTACAGAGTGGGACTTGGGCTTACCGCTGCATATGTGGGCTTGTGGAGGGGTCGCTGTTGTCTGATTCCTCTAAAGGAGATTAATGAAAGGATGAGAGAGAGGCCGCGGGAGGGAGTGGATGGGTAGGAGGGGTTTAGTGTTGGGAGGTGTGTGTGTGTGTGTGTGTGTGAGTGTGTTGGTTGGGGGGGAGTCCTCTGAAGTCCATTCATGCCCTGCTGAATCAATGGAATTCTTTCTCCCTCTCTCTCTGATTTTCTTTCACATTTTCTCATTCGCTCACACACACTCACACTCTCTCTCTTTCGCACCACATCATCTCACACTCTTTCTCTCTCTCTCTTTTATGGTTTCTATCCCCCTCTCTCGCCCTGCATTCCTCCCGTCTTGCCTGTCACGGCATTATGTCTGTGATGTCATTCAGGACAAAGAAGCCAAGCTTGCGTGGAATGTAAGACTGACTGAGAGAGTGAGATGGGGACAGAAACAGAAATTGGGTGAGAGAAAGTTAAAGAGGGAGGGAAACTTGGAGATAAAATGTCAAATGGCATGAAAATGTAAGCATGAGTTATGTCTTCTCTGGTTTCCTGAAACTTTACTAAAGGGAAAAGGAATCATAAACATCTGAATTAATGAAAGAAATAGCTTGCTACACATCATTTAGAAAAATGGTTTGAGGCCGGATGGAGAGACATGAGGTAATGATATTGTGTAAGGCAAAAGAGACAGGTTCATGTTGGTGTTCTACAAACAGCGGGAAGTCATTGTATTTGGGCTGTTGATGTGGCACCCTTACCAAAATGGTCAGCCGTTGGCAAGGCAGCCGAGGGTGTGACACACAGCTCATGGAGGCAATTAAGATTCTTAGAAATGTTGCTCCTTCTCAAGAGTCGTAATTCAGTCAAATCTTAACACACAGATATTTTCCAATGATATAATTATATCTGTCTGTATCTGTAAGTGTCCATAAATCCTACCATCACCACCATAGAAAGGACACCCTTTTATTCCAGAACTTGCCTGAGAATCATCACGTTTTTCTACATTTCTTTAGTTTCAAAGTAATCCAGTGATGGTTGTCTGTTCATGCACGGGTACCTTGGAAGCAGGAACTGCTAAGGATTAATTTGGCACACTTTTAATGGTGGCCTAAATAAAAACATACATAGGAAGAAGGGAAAAAATGGAGCTCAAGTTGTAGCCCACAGCTAACTTACAATGTAATGCCCCTTGACTGGAATTGAACTCAGCTAAGCATCATCAGACAGAATCCTTGTAGGAGCAGCAGGAGCTTTTGATGCCTTTTTTTCCATTTCTCATTTCACAATGTCAGATGTGTCTTAAACACGACAACACGGTGAATGGCATGAGACAGACACCATGACATTTGGTCGGTTCTTGAATTTAAATGGTTTTTTTTTTTCTCTCGCATTGTCATAAAACATTTAGTACTGCATAGAAAGGAGTAACAGAAGAGCTGGGCTGGGATGTGTAAACAAATGAATACATTACCTCTGACAGATTGATTAGATTTTAGCTAATATTATCAAATAGAATAAATTTAAGGGCATAAAAGTTGGTAGTTTATTTCTTTGACTTAATTCTATTAACAGCGCAGTACCTGCCTTTTAATCGCTGCTAAAAGAAATTTGTTCTGCACCGAGTTCCCTATTTAAATCAATTCAAAATATTATTAAATAATTGTAATGTAAAACAGGTATGGTGACAGGTTGCCCTGATTTAGCAAAAACACAAATGTTGTGTGTTGGAGTTGGCCTTAATGAGACAAGGCGTGTTTGTGATTGTTAGCTAGCTCAAGTGTCTGTTAAGTTACCATGGGACCAGATAGCGATGTGTTGTCAGCGCTCCTGAAAGGCATTATCTCACATTGAGAATAATGTAACTGGTATGAATGCATCACGTCCCCATAACAAAGTTGTCTCTGAATAAGAAAAATGCGTTCAGAGATCTTAAAAAATTTAGGGGTCAACTTGTCCAGAAATTAGGGGTCAGTTTCCTCTTTACTTCCTTTAGCTGCCTCTGTTGCCAGGGAGCACTTCCCTGTTGGATGTTTGGGAACAATTTTGATCCTCCAGGGAAATGAGTGACAGCGGTCTTTCTTCCTACGCCGCGCTGGTGTGCGTGTTCTCACATACCGATGTTGTCATTTATGTGCGCGAGTGAATGAATGGCTGTGGAACATAGCAAAGTTCCCAAGGTTGTCAAACTGCTGAATGAATAAACCTACATGCCAGTGAGTGATGAAATAAACACGACAAATGTTTCTGCTTGTTGCCTGTGTTTTCCTTAATCCTCACTTGAGCTGATTAGAAAGAATGAGGAAAGGGTGCAAGATGATGATGAAGCGGTGGAAAAACTAGTGCAATATATGAAGCCCGCTGGAAATGAGACAGGGAAGAGCAGTGCAGGAGGACGGCAAAGCAGGAAAAAAGAGGTGAACAGGAGAGGAAGAGAGCCGGTAAAGGGAGGAAACAGAGGAAAACAGAAGGGGTAAAAATATCAGGAGAGAGCATCACATTGATATTCTGACTAAGGCATAGTCACTGTGTGTGTCCCAATAGAGGAATATTTATGTCTGACCACACACACACACACACACACACACACAACACACACACACACACACACACACACACACGCATGTGGAGTGTGACCTCTCCACAGAGGCTTGTCCGTCAGACAGACACTCTGATGGATGAAGCTGTCAGTGCCTGTGTGTCTCGCTTATCAGGCAGTCAAATACCCCTCTCTGTAGACCACACACACACACACACACACACACACACACAACACACACACACACACACACACACACACACACACACACAGGCATGAACCCACATAGATACAGGCACTCACTGAATCACATGCAGGAAGGAGGGAATAGCAGAACAGATAGAAGGTGAGTGGCGAAGAAATGAGTAAGCTGAGAGAGAGGGAAATGTGAGAAGAGATGGAGAGGACCCCCCCCCTCCGTTCTTTCTTCCCGGACTGACCACCTGCAACGACTGTCAAACAAATTCAGTGATTCTGTTTCATGTTGATCAAAAAAGGACAGAGGCAGTGAAGGCTCTGGCCCGGTAGACTGAAATGTGCACTGATACCAAACAAACTTCAGGCATTGCTTCAGTCAACACAAGTGTATCATTTACTTAAACACTAGGGGTTTTCTATTAAAAAGAAAGAATATGATGATGCTGCTACAGGATAGTGGAGGTAAAACACCTACATGGTTTACTTAGAAAACATGTTACTATTTCTTTTTTCTTTAAAGCCTTGAGTATAGTATTTTGGTTTGGTTTTTGGAACCGCAAGTGACCATATTTGGACGAGAGGGTAGGGCTGGGGAGGGACACGCCATAATCCTGATTGAGTCGCCATAGTAGCGACTTGTCAATCACAAGGTACCCCGAAGCATACCCTGCTTTATTGTCTATGTTGCTCTAAATAAGATCATAATTTACTTAATGAACATCCTGCTGTGTTGAAGAAGACATGAAACTAGCAACTGAGACCATAAAGTCATTAGGAAAGCGTTCACTGAGGTAATAAATCAAGTGAGACTAAGGGTCATTTTGTCATAGACTCCTATACAATTGGACTTCTTTTTGCAACTAGTGGAGTCGCCATCTGCTGGCCATTCGAAAGAGAGTAATAAAGTAGCAAGCAACTACATTTTTAGGTCCTGCATTACAAAGATTGTATTTGTCTTCTCTGGCTCACAAGAAGCCCATTGGCTACATTCATTTACATGTCATTGCACTGTTTGCAGATGACTCATTAAACTAGGATAACCTCCTCGCTGCAACACTGCAGGAAGCTTCACCTCTATCACACACTGTGCCCTTGTTTACATCATTGCAGTTCTGCCATTGACTCTGAGTCGATGGCAAGCAAAGCTGCATTATTGTACCACTCATTTATTTGAGGAGACCTACAGTGAAACGACATGGAAATGTGGTAAAAAATGACTTTAGACTGTAACAGCATATATCGCCTCTTTCTATGCACAATATATTATGTATACTGTGTAAAATGAACCATCATGAGTGATGCTCAGAGGAGAGGCCAAAGCTCTTTCCAATTTTCCAAGCGAGTGTTTCTGGGGAGAAGGGGAGCGAGACTCAGCATGCTCTCATCCTCACTCTTCTTTACTCTCTCAGGTAGTTGGCATGGGGCTGTGTGTGTGTGTGTGTGTGTGTGTGTGTGTGTGTGTGTGTGCTGTGATGCATGCCTCGTGTGCATGCCTCACCCACACAGCAGTAAATTCTGTTATCCTTCGGGGTCCGGCTGTGCAAGGATTACACTGGCATCCCACTCCGGTTTTAAAACACAAACAAACACAGGTACCACACATAAAATCGTGTGCACACAAACACACACAGAGGCACACTCCAAACCATACCTGCAAAACACACACTCGTACACACACACATACACGCACACAAGCTTGGCTTTGCTACGGCTCCGCTTTTCAATTTTCAGCTCAATTACATTCCACTGTTACCTATTCTAAACCAAGATCCCTCTTTTCCCTTAGGACACGCGCACACACTTATTTAACGGTACTGCATCCCACTTAAGCCCAAGATTGTGTGGCCTCCTCAACTTTCACTGAAAGTGAGAATCATGCAGTACTGTGGAGACTTTTAAGAACTTTTTGTTCTGTTTTCTCTTGGTAGAAAACATGAGGTTCAGATTTAAAAAAAAACAACAATGAATTGTATGAATGTGGTTAATTGTTGTAGAATAAACCTTGAAGAACAAGCCTTTCCTTAATAAAATCATAATGTAATGCTTGCACTGACCCCAGCCTTTTTATCATCGCAGCAAATGTCCCTCCTTATAGGGATAGTTTGGGTTTTTAAAGTGGGGCTATATGATGTACTTATCCCGAGTGCCAGTATAACTCTCTGCTTGTCCAAACTGGGGACACACAGACCGCCATCTACTGCAGGTAATACACTGACTATGGATAAGTACCTCATACAGCCCCACTTTAAACATCCCAAATCATCCTCTTAATTTCTATGCTTTCAAAGCTAAACAGCGCACCAAGAGCGCCCCTTCAAGGCCAGAGTAAAACCTAGAACACTGATATTCCAGGAAAAGCAGCATGGATCAAAGCCCAACATAATTCTATTAAAAGCTCATTTTATGTCTATGTTTACAAACCACAACTGTAAAAAAAGGGGAAAAAAAGAAAATCATGTGGCACGCTGTCAGAATTGGTAGAAAAAAGTACAACAATACATCCCAGAATGAAAAATGTGTTTTAAATCTAAGAGCTTCCTTCATTAAAACAAAGCCAGAAGTGAAGCAACATTTTTCATGTCAGTCTGCTTTTAATCAAATTCTCATGATGGGGAAACTGCAGCTGCTCTCTCAGCATGGCAACAAAAAGTACATGGTGTCAGTAAACCTGTATTATTGTGTTAGTATACTCCACAAATATTTTGTTTCAAAAATCTGTTTCAGCACCATGACTTCACCATGCATTTGCTTTTAGTTGAAATTAATCTTACTTTTCTATAAAAAAAAAAAAGAGAGAGAGACTTGGTCCAAATGTGCACACGCATGCACGTACACACACACACACACACACACACACACACACTCCCTGGCCCTAATGGCATACAAAGAGAACAAACAGCCATGTAATGTGGCGGTTCCCTCTCATTGACACTGGGCACTGGAATGTGGGGGGGGGGGCATGATGTGTGTGTGTGTGTGTGTACACCATCCTGTCAGATTAGCCTAATGATTAGCATTACTGAGAACTGACAGCAAGAGGAAGGAACAATGAGCGTCATTTATCCTCCTTTTTTCCCCCTTGCCCACTCACTTTCTTTTTTAACTCTGTTCCTTGCTTTTAATCTCTGACATTACCCCCACCCTCCCAGCCAACCCCACCCTTCCCATGACTCCCCTCACCGTCTGCCTGCCTCTTCCTTCATGGTTTTACACCCGTAGAGAGTAAATTTTTCTTCTGTAAAATAGAATAGCAATGAACAAAGTACATTTTCCTGACTTTCTATTACTGTTATATGTTCAAAATGACACACACAAACAAACACACACACACTTTAATCACACATGATTCACTGATCCAACACCATTAAAATCAGCTTGGCTGATAAAATATAATGATGGTTCTCCATCTCAAATTAAAAAGGATGGTTGGGGAGACAAAAGCAAGAGAAACAGGTCTAACAGGGACAGAAATGGGACACACAGTAAAGAGATTGAAAGAATGAGAAAACACACGGCGTACTATCCCCTGCCTCCAGCCTTTCTCTTTGACTCTGAAAGAGAAACTATTGATCTTCATGTGTGTGACCAGCATTTGGTGCTTCAGAATGACTCTTCAGTAGTGATTTTTAAACTAGGGACTTGCATCCAAACCCCCATGGCGTTGATGCCATTTCTTTTCAGAAGGAATGAACAGAATGCAACACATGCATCTAAATAATTTAAACATGTTTTTATTCATGTAGCAGGGCAGATACAGACAAGCAAAGAGGGAGGGCAGTTGCAACCGACTTACACAGACGTTAGGCAGGCCCTCCCCAACCTTGGTCTGGGGAATCCTCAAGATAAATCTGATGAGGCACAAGATGATGACAAGATAGAAAGGAAGTTTAATGTACATACGTCGGATACCTGAAAAATGACTGACTTTGACGTGTCTTTGCGTACAAGGTAACACGCAGAGAACAAAGTACTGTTTCAGGTATTTAATAAAGTGGAGTTTATCATAGTATCAATCCTTCAGGAAAGAAGGAAAACAAATATTTAGTACTAGTAGTTTTTGTATGCTTAATGTTGGTGATATTGCTCATTTCTCAAATGAGGAATAAAGTTTGATGGGGCGGAGGAGGGGGTCCGGAAAAGTATGCAGCACTTCACCCTCAAAACTGAGGCATCAGCTTGTGCGTTTGTTGATCTTTGTGGTTGAATCCAAACAGGACTCAAAGGAATGGGGATAGGTGTGATAAGAGCATCCTGTTGTGGTTGTGCCAGTGCCAAAATGCTGCTGAGGGAATGAGATCACTGTTTGTTCTTTCATTTAACCATGCAGACGGACTCCTACTTGCTTTATTGCCTCAGTTTAGCTCTCCTCCTTGTCCGTTCTTGCCTCTTGGAAAGTTAGGGACATTTTCGCTCAAGGACGAGGGAATTGAATTTTAAGATTAAACTATCTGCTTTGGAATCTCACGAAAGGGCACGTTTCAACATATTTGATGTGATGCATTCTTTATTCTAGACACTGATATTGACTTGCTGCAAAGCTTCTACTTTGTTAACAAGCAGCAAATCATGTCTGTGATGCACAGTGGCCAGGTCATTCTACTCTGAGCTGAAGTGAATTTAACAACAGTGGAGTAAAAGGTTTGCATCAAATTTCAGCATCAGTATTGACACTTACATTTCACAGGGATATTCTTTTTTGTACAATACTTAACTAAGATTTTCTTATTTTTAGCGATACATATACATGTATGCAAAGTTGTTGCACCATTATACGGTACATTAGACATAAGATGTATAAAGCAGTACCTTCAGTTTCTGACTTTAGTGGTTTATTAATTACAGTTTGCTTGGAATCATTAATATAGACTGTCGAATCTTTTAGAGTAACACACTATAATCCTTTCTGTCTAAACAACATGTGATTATTTTCAAGTGACAAAGCCCTCAAGTGGCCATATAAATTATTTACGGGAACAAAGAGGGTGTTCACTGTTACAGTGTCCATGCAAAAATCCTGAGCTTTAATCCGGTAGACTGCTCTTCGCTTCCTGTTGCAAATGAAAAAACTTTTTTTAAAGCATATCCGCCATCATTCAAAGTGTTTATTATTGTCACCATGACAATGAAGGTCCCATTACCTAAGCCACTTACTCATTTTAACCTACAATGTTTCCTCAACCCTAATAAAGTCCTAAAACCAGTCCTTAAACCCAAACCATGATCTTCACCTAAACCTCACCAAAACCTACCGTAACCATATGTCGTAAAACAGATTTATTTTTTCAGCATTGATTTGTAGTACAGGTGGATATCCTGAGTTAAATCACAATTCAGACTTCAGTATGTACAGTAAGTGAACGCATCATTGTCAGAAGGCCCGATATTCAGCTCAGTAGTCCATTCATTCCTTTGCGAGCACAAGCTGCCAGCTCAGTACAAAACTAGTCTAAACAACACATAACAACACATAAGGTTAATAGCCCAGCAGCTTGTTATGTACAAAAAGAGAGATTATGATTGTTTGTGTGGCACTCGCTGTCTCTTTATAGGCTTTTACATAGGTACTGTGAATCACAGCTGAGCCAACAAAGGTGCTCTCAGTCACCATTGAGGACAGCTACACTGCTAAAAGCGAGTGATTCGGTCAGTGACAATGGTGACGCACTCACTATACTGTCCTGGGGTCACTCACACCATGTACGTCACTTTTTGTTGACAAAAATTTGTTCGTACAAATGTGAATGATGGCATCCTGGTGGCTGTTCTAGAGGGCACGCACAAATGACCCATTTTGTCATTTAATATGGAGGACTTGTTGCACTGTGAAACAATTCTAAGGAAAGTCAATATATTATGACATGTTAAATTACCTCCTGGCCCTATCTAGTCAAATGCCTGTTGACAGATGCAGTGCTCTTTGAACCAGGTCAGGTGAAATCTTTGCGTTGCCTGTAGAACCTGGTCAAGTCTCTCCAAATGGACCATCACAAATCTAAAATTAATTTGGATTGTTTCTCAGCCCTAATCTCTCAAAGCATGTGGCCTTTTCCCCAACACAGTAATTAGTTATTGCCATACCTTTGGTATCATTAACTAACTAACTGACACATACATTATATAAACAGCACTGAAACTGTAGTAGTTTTTCTCATGGATACCGCTGAGGTGAAATAGTTACATTGTGCTATCAGCTCAAGTCTCGCTGATGTAGCAAAGAGCTGAGCTCTTCCAGCGTGGCTGACAGGGGGCCTGGGTTAGATCAGCAGTGCACAGCTGGTGTGTGGAGGACCTGATTAAAACCATGTAAAATCTCTTCGCAAACATTCCTTTAGAATAACATTACAGTTTTACCAAGAATAGCTGTTATAGTGTCCCAGGGGTCTACAGAACTACATAATATACTGTCTCTCATGTTGTTTGGTTTAGTGGGTTGTGGAGTGGGTATGTGCTCTAGTCTGTGCTCTTTTACTTTCACTCAGTTACAGCGTCGGTGCAGCTGCCTGTTTGCCCTTTCTCTATCACTATATATGTATATCTAAAGGTTTCAGAGTGTGCAGAATGAGCCTTTGTTCCTCCACAGTAATGTGGCACCTTTCATAACTCCATAAAGAGAACATGGTGTATGTAAAAAGACAGCACAATGGACCAGCACAAAGAAGCTGGCTGAATTCACAATGATGGCCTCAAGCTTTACAGACCAGACACGTTTGATTTCTCTCTGTCTCTCTGTCTTCCTGTCTGTCTGTCTACCTTTGAATCTGACAGCTAAATTTAAAGGAGTCAGCTGTTTCGAATCAGACATCGGGGATTCGGGTGGTACCTGCCTGTCTCATCTCTCAAGTGATGGCAGTTAGCTGTTTGTGCACTTGGCAGACTGACACCTCTGATTGGTCAATCTCAACCCGTCACTCATTTTGCCATCATGGACACTGCAGCTAAGAGGCAATTGTCGCGGCAGCAGGAGAGCCTCAGGCTATTATTGCCATGGTGACACAAAGCTTTACCTCTTAGTAAGACATCTCAACTTAACAGCTTTAACACACTGAAATTTCAATTTTGCACGGTAAAATGCTATACTGCTTGGTAGTACTGACGGGTTTTTCAGTGACGAAATTGCAATTTCTAGTTCCGTTAGTATGCCGGCATTATTTCAACCTCACTAGCTGTCCTCCTCCTTAGTTCTTCCCCTTACGTACAACTTTCTCCAATTGTCTTGTCCAACATCTGTGTGGAGTACATGTACTTTACTCATTACTTTGAGTTAAAAGTAGGAAAGTGAAGTGAAGTTGTTATTCAGGTGATACTAAGGCAGAAAAAAAGCCCAAAGGGGACTTTGTGTTTCTCCTGTTAAGCACAACAAAAGGCTACGTAGAAAGTGGTGAGGTTTTGACCCACACCTGACACAAAAAGTAATTGGCGAATCGGTCAGATAAGTGGCAACAGAAGAGCAGGAGAAAATAATTGGTCTGCCATCCATCTCCCACTTGGAAAGCAAAAGATGATGGCTATTGATACTTTAGGTTTTGAGTGTCACCTCGTATTACTTTACAGTGTGACACGGTGCTAGACTCGACCCCCTGTTAGCCAAAGTGTTAGACCTGCTCCTGTTCCCCTGACAAAGACAATTAAGCCATAACCAGGCTCTGTTCTGAGGGAGTGGAAGACCATCTTAAAGTTTCAAGATGAATTTCTTCTTGGCAATCGGTTATGTGTCAAAAAAAACAACAAATCTAAAACTGATGATTTTGCATTACTGCTTTTGTTTGTACGTAGGACGACTGATGCCAGACCTTTCTTGAGGCAGTAATGCAGCAACTATAAAGGAATTGAAACAAAGAGTGCAGAACGGTCCAGGCATGTAAAGCTGCTGCTTGAAAAATTAAATTTCCCAGTTTCACTAAGAAGATTACTTTTAAATGAACAAATCACTCATGAGTGGCACTGTGCTGTTTCCCAACTTTCCTGGCAATCTTTACTGCGCTGTCAAGACAAATAATAATGAAATATGGTAAGAATGAAGTACCAAGAAAGGAATGCCTGGCCTCTCATAAGCTTCTGGATTCAATGCTACTAGTTTGTGCAGAGGTCTGAGGCACGTTAAGCACAGTCCCAAGGACTAAATCACATACAAATATAAAAAGAAGTTTCAAATACAGTAAATACATTTGGTTTTGTCTGAAAAGCCAAATCCATATGGCTTCTGAGGGATATTTGGACCTGTCTTTTTGTTTCCCTTATTCTCCACCTGCATTAGGATGTGGAACATTACCATGAATATTGAACAGTAAAGACAGCGAAAAAGAGGCAGAACAAGCAAAAAGGGGGTGGAATTGGTAAAAAGAAAAATGGCAGGGATTGAGAGGTGGAAAAGGAAATAAAGACAAGCTGGAAGGGAGCGCTGATCAGTAAAAGAATTTGCTCTCCTGCTAAGAGGTAATCCCAAAAAGACAAACCAATGCAGATTCCCATGCTGCAGTTTGGACCTGTTTTTCGACGCAATATTAAACAGTGAACATTAGGTCATGATTATTCATTAAGCACTTTTTAGGAATGAAAGCTTTCCACTTCATAGTTAGTGTTATGACATCAAACACCCACATCAATTCCACATACTCTGTCTTAATCTTTGGTGAAACCTATTCGGTCATCTCATAACACCAACAACCCTTACCATCAGAGGTTTCGTGTGAGGAAGGAAGGAGCTGAAAAATCAAAGCAAGTGGTTGAGGTGAGATCACATTTACACGTGTGAAGCTGCCTGAGAATCTTGTTTTATTTCCTGTGAAACATAAGCTGTTATTCCCAAGCTTTGAGAAAGATTTGTGATGTCAGGTGGCTAAGTGAGCATGTGCGTGTACGAGACAGACTGAAAGACGTGAGGTGGGGGTTGGGGGTGGGGTCTGAGTGTCCAGGTATAATGGCCATCTTCCTGTGTCTGACTTCCAGAGCTGCGGAGGTCAATGCAAACCTTTCAACAACTCCTTCCCTTCAGTCCTCTCGCCAGTACTTTAAAAAGCATAATTCCGCTTTATTACAAGAGGTAATTGGTAATCAGGGAACGTGGCGACGTTACCAAGCAGACAAATTGTATTTTTTATCGCCCTGCACAACTCTGGGGTTTTTTTTTTTCTTCTTTCTTCTCTCACTTATCAACTCCTGATGCTCTCATAAGGTATTCATCCTCCTTTCATTCATTCATCTCTCACACACGGCTGTTTCCAATTGGCCCAGGAACATTCCTGGAATGCCAGGGCATCATTGTCTTGTGCGGTGTGTGTTTGTGTGTGTGTGTGCACACTCTGGAGGAGCAGCTCTGGAGACCAGTGACTATTAGAAAGAGAGAGAGAGAGGGAGAGAGAGAGAGAGAGAGAGGGGATGGGAGGGTGAGAAAAAGATAGATACAGAAAAAATTGAAAAGAAGCAAAGGAGAGAAAAGAACACTTGGTCCGTTGAGTCAGTAAGTTCAGCTCCGTGATTGTATAAATTAGACAGGAAGTTCTGTATAATCAAGTAAGCATTGCAATTAAGAGCAAACCCATTTACAAATACACACAATATGGAGGGTGCACACACAAGGGTGTACTTTGGAGTTTTATTTTAAATTTAAAAATACCAAATATGCCCTGCTAAATTCTAAGCAAATAGAAAAAAGTATATAAAACAATGTACAATCACAGTACTTCAAAAGTAACAAAACTGTATGCTAATGGCTTAAAGGCACTCTTTAAATATACTTGGCACTCACACACTTTTAATGAGACACACAAGTATGCACATACTGTACAAATGTAGGCACCTTCAATATAAGTACATATACAGTACATAAAATTACATACTCACTTTACAGTACACAACATAAACTCATTAAACCACATACACTCTCACATGTGCGTTCATGCTTCGGGACAGCTTCAGAGTACCGGATAAAAATATTACACCACAATTGCATTACCGTTAGCCACGACAGCTGGTCTGGACAAAAAGGCACCACAGCGTCTCTGTCTCTGTGCGACTTTGTCCTACAGTTTTATTTACATTCCTCTTTCTCCCGTGACACATGACTAAGCTAATCTAAAATGCAGCGAGCCCAGCGTTGGCAGGCCGAGTCGAGCAGAGACCAAAGCCATCTGCCTAAACGAGTTATGCCATTCAAAGCAGCCCGGACTCCAAGAGGATCCAGTTCTTCCCAGTAGGATTTCTAATATGAAAAACGTGATTTTTAAACCGAATGAGATGCGCCTGATGCAAAGACAGACGGAGAGATGGATATTATCTAGTTTCATTCCCTTGGTTTGTTATTCTGACACTTGAAGCTGGAGTGTGGGAGTTGAACATATTAATGAACTTCCATTGCATTCAAGACCTTGCCTAATGAGTTCACACAATGCTGACAAAACCTCTCACCTCCAGGTAAATCTCTCTGTATTTCGCAGCATACCAGAGTTTTAAAATCTAGTGTCTGTGGTGACATTCCTCTGCTGGCGCACTGGTAATGATGTGTTCCAGAAGCATCCAAGAAAAGTTTCTGATGCTCCAGATATAAAACAAACTTGTTGTTCAGTGGAAGGATTACAGAAGAACAAAAGAAAGCAATTAACGGCAGGAACAAACACGGATAACCATTGGTGTTGCTTTTCCTTGGTGGAGGGTGCTGAGAGAAGAGAAAGCACTGAGGTCAAACCTGGATGCAGCATTACTTCTGTTTGACAGGTTGGTATTTGTAAAATATTTGAGGTGGGCTATGTAGCTATTACATTTACCCCACCTAAATAATGGATTATTGTTTTTTGGAAATATGTCTGTATTTGTGTTACTATTCTGCACACCAGCTTGAGACTTGTCCGGGCCTATGAGCGTTAGGTGATACATCAGGCATACGTTTTAAACATGCGTCAACACGTTTGTGTAATGACTCTCACTGCCCGAAGGGGGAGACAAATGTTCCGCATTACAGGTTTAACTGTGTTCAGCAAAGACTGTGGTTTGTCAAACGGATTCCATGCAAGTAAAAAAAAATGAATCAAGGCCAACTTTTGTGTTTCTGTCGAGGCCAAAAACATCCAGTTTGATTTTCATAAGCCCAGGTTTTTTATTATTAAAAGGGGAATGAATGCAGAAATTTCAGCAAAAGAAGAAAAGGCATTCATCCTTGTTGTCATAGCAAGAGAATCCACTACAAACACACACAAGCACAGAAAGACATGAATGTTCACACACACATAGGGATGTGACACACACACACACACACACACACACACACACACACACACACACACACAAAGCAACAGGGAGGCTACTAACACAACCAAATAGCAATTACTACAGCGTCTGCAGCCTAGCAACCAGGCCACTGGATGTCATTGTCCCTCATCACATTTTCTGTGTGTGTGTGTTTGTGCGCGCCCTCCTGTGACAAAGATCCTCTTTTGCGAGACCCAAAATTTTTGTGTGACAGGTTTAGAATAGTGGGACAGAAAAAGAGAAAGTGTGGCTTATAGAGTATGAGACAGAGAAAGAACTACAATACGTTGCTTGTCATCAATTAATTTGAAGCAAAGTGAATAAAAAAAAACCATCACAGCGCTCCAAGACTAACTACATCATGACACTGATCATGTCATCTAACGGCTTTAAAATTGAGACATATATATAGTGATGTGACAAAATCTTCCCATTTTCTCTCCCGGTGAAACGTCCTTGGGCATTTGCTTGGCTCAGGAATCATATTTCTGAGATGCTCCACCTTCACTGTGACTTAAGAGTGAAACAGCTGTGTACAGCATGGCATATAGAAATAAAAAAGGATAGCATTTTCAATCTGTGACTAGCGATTTGAAAGCGATCTTGTCTGCAATAAAGCCAGGTACAAAACCAGTGCTTGTATGTGTGTCTCTCCTTCAGTTTGCCATCGTGGTCAGTTTTTAAATAAAATTCAAAGTCAATAATTAATAGAATGATCAACAGAAATTCAAACCGAAAAGCTGCATGCTTTTTCTCTTAACAAAAAAGCTGTCTCTCTTTTTTTCTCTCTCTTCGTCTCTTATGATTTATGAGCCTGACTCTATAGTAAGTCGAGTCTGTGACCTATCACCATTTAAAAGTAACCTTACTAACCACTTGTGTGTTCGCACATGTGCACACATGCAGGTGTGTGTTTCATGAGGCTGACAAAGGGGATCTTCAAAATCGCGTTCATTGTTTAGCAATTCAAACCAGATGATGAAAGCACACTAATTCAAATAACATTTATTCATGAGCGCTGTCCTGTCTGCCACTGACTCAGGTGATATCTCACGAGGTGATTCACAAAAAGAACAACGTGCACAATGTCATTTTAATATGAATTAATGTTTTATTTCATACCGTCTTTGTTCTCCATTTCAGGTGCATTATCTCCTGTCCTGTCTTCTCCTTCCTGTTTCAACCTCTCAGCCTTTCATTAGATGCATAGAAAGCTTTTGATGTTTTTATTGTTATTGAAGCAACTGAGCTGCAGCTTTGTGGCATGTGCATGCGGACGTGTAGTGTTTCAAGGGCACATTAGTAAAAATCTGATGAAAGAATGCCTTTTGGTTTCACATCCTCTCCCTTTTTCATCTATTTCCCTTACTCTTTCCAGATATTTTCTCTGTTCAGCCCTTTCCTCTTCTTCCATTCTTCTCACAGCCCCTCACCTTTACAGATACACCTCTTCGTTCCCATCCTGTCCTTGTTACCCTCCTTCTCTTTTCTTGTCTTTGCTATTCTAACATTGACCCGGTTGGTTTCGTTTGGTAATTCTTACACTGTCACTGAACCAACACATTTGTTTCTTCTAAATTGTCCAAATGGGTAGGCTAGTTAATTGCGTTTAGGAATTTATTTCGTTCAGGTTCAAACTAGCACTAAATGTTGACAACGGTGCAGAAATGAAAATCCCAACAGGATTGAAGCAAATAAAAAAGCATGAAACACAGTTAAACATTTAAGTTACAACTGACCAAATACTTACATAATACAAGCAGTCCAGGGCTTTTAACTTAAATCACGTGGACTTACAAGTAACTTTTGTGGGTTAAAGTTTAGTAATTTATGAAAGCATCAGTCCAGTTTTTGATTTGCCCTTGCTTCTTTCTGTTATGCTTGACTTTAAAACCACGATGAGCAACTGACATTTAGGTGTCAACATCTGTCTCCTTGTACACATAAACCCTGGTGTTTATGGGGTCATTTAGAATCAATGGTTCAGATCACGCTCTCCCCTCCCAACAAACCACACCCCGGTCCCCTTTGGAGGAGCCCTACCATGTGAACTGCCCTTTTAGATGTCTCAGCGGTGGTTTGATTGACACCACTCACGCCTGGCAAAATGAACTAAATTAAAGGAGTAAACACTCCAGAGTTCAAATAACCCACTCCAAACATGGCTGGCAAGAGCACACACACAGGCTCACCCTCATCACGCCTGTATTCCTTCACCAATTTGCTCTTTTCTTTTTTGTCTTTTTACATTCATTTCCTCAGCTGCTTTTTTCTCTCTAACACAGAGATCTCCAGGTGTTATCATTGAACTTGTAACTTCTCCAAGTTCTTAATAAGCTGGCTCGATAGATGGCTAATATGGTGGCTAATTCTGCTAAGACTATAGGATTACCTGCAGGTGCAAATGTTTGTGTGTGTGTGTGTGTGTGTGTATGTGTGTGTGTGAATGTGTTTGTTTATCCGTTTTGACAATTAGTATGTGTGTAGGTATGCTTCTGTTCGACATTGTGTGTTCATGACTTTGATTGAAGCTCTCAGATGAGGAGCCAAGTGATTGAGATGGCCCCAATTAGTCTGCGAGATTAATTGAGTGTGATTGGATGTCGTCCATGGCACCTCATCGTTGATGTTATTGACAGGCTAATTAGTTGCCGTGGTGACCGCTTAAGCACAGCCGATTGTGTGTGACAGTGAAATGACCCCATACCAGCCAATCAAGCTTACCTTTTGCTTGCGGGCGGCATGTGTGTGTGTGTGTGTGTGTGTGTGTGTGTGTGAGAGTGTGTGAGTGAGTGTCATTCAGAATGTTACAAAGATGTCTTGATATCACATTTGCAAATTACAAAATAATTAGACATGATGCTGCTATAATATGTCATACTGTTTTTTTATTGTGAATAAATCTCTGATCCATCATAAACCTGCTTTTTGTAACTCTCCCTTCTGAGGGATTGTCTTTTCGCTGGTGTTGTTTTTCTTCCACTGTTGATGTTTTCCTATATTGAGACACAATGCCTGTTTTTCTTTTTCCTCTTTTTCCATCTTTTTGTCACAAAAAATACTTATTTTAGTAATAGTTAAAAGTATTTTATTGGCTATCACGACAGCAACTTTCAGTTCTCAAAGTGATCTAGCCTCTATTTTACACTGATTAGTTGTAGCAACATTGCTCTTTGCAACAGTAATGGTTAATTCATTAACTCACTAATATTCTAAAATAAATTACGGTGAAATCAAGGTTACTCATTTTGTTAGCTTAAGTTTAAGTAGTATATTTATCTTTTTAATGAATGTACTTTATTTGTATATAAAAACTGTGTGCTGTTAGTAGTCATAATGAATGAGTAGATGCTGTAAGATGCTATGGGACGGCTGTGGCTCAGGGGGTAGAGCGGTCGTACACTTATCAGAATGTCAGTGGTCTGATCCCCTGGTCCCCCAGTCTACATGTCAAAGTATCCTTGGACAAGATACTGAACCCCAAATTGCTCATAACTGTTTTATTGGTGTGTGAATGCGTGTCAATGTTTATTTCCCGTTCTGATGAGCGGTTAGCCTCGGCCATCAGTGTATGAATGGTGAATGTGATGTAGTGTAAAAGGGCTTTGAGTAGTCAAAAGGATAGGCACAATACACGTACATACCATTTACATTGAAGTATAGGAACATAAATGCTTATTATACGTATGCTTCTTTGCCTTTACTTTATCATTTATTTTCCAATTTGGTCAATAAGTTATTATACAGACTTTTGTACTTTTAACTTTACTTTGTGCCCAATGTTTAAGGTGGGGTTACACCATCCCAACACACACTTTCCAGTGCATCATTGCAATCCAATCATTGCAGTAGTGACTGAAGCCAGACAAAGCAATAGCTCATCATAGTAATCATATGAGGACAGACAGCACAAACAGTACAATACCTGAAATTCATCACGAGGGAACGAAATTAGAAAACATTAAACTTGCTGCGGTGAGAGACGGAGACGATGATTACACTCCAGTACCAGTCCAGCAGAGAGCAGAGGAGACAAAACAGCTCTCCATGCACACAGACGCATGAGGGGGAGCGCACCATTAAAGCATCGCAAATAACAATCACTATGACAAAATAGAAAAAACACGAGACGTTCCACAGACAGAATTAGAGATTAGAATAATTAGAATTAGGTTTTTGCTGGCTCAAAATGAGGCGGCGGTGGTACTGTCCTGATCCCGTGCACACAGGTGCATGTGTACCATGCTCAAGCACCTTTTACAAGCAGCGTATTTAAAGAGTTCTAATAATAATAATAATAGCTTGTTTTTAAATAAATAAATAAATAAATAAATAAATAAATAAGGGTACCCTGTTCAACATTAACTCAAATACAACTTAAAAACTAATGTATTTAGTTACAAACAGAAATGTCCTCTTGCCGTATAGTTGATATGAAAGCCTGGATGTTAAATGTTCACCTTCAAATTTCTGTAGGTGTCCCTTTAGTATCTAATACTGAAGCATGCCATATAACTTGGTTAAGCAATGTTTGAGATTGAGAAATGCTGATGAACAGAATTTCTCTGGCAAAGTATGGTTTGCACATGTAGCTCTCCTGTTTTTGAAGAATTTAAAATGAATTTCAAAAATAACTGTATTTTTAGTAATCTCCTGTCATACTTTTACAAGACAGCCTATCCCTTTTATTTATTATTTTGTTTATTTAACTTCCTTATTGAAACTATTTGCTTCTGTCTTCTAGTAATATGTATTCTGGTCATGTTGTCGGATGTAAGTATTGCAGTGAACTAACATCATGTTCTGCAGACGTCTATTTAAATTGTATTCTATAAAGTGAGAAAGAGAGATTACTTTCTTACATTTCACAAGTGTATACAAACATACTACTAGCTTTGTAGTCGTTCAGGAAGGCATTCAGTAACACAGAGGAGCATAGAGCAGCATTCACAAACGCCATTTGCAGCACCTGCCGGCAATGTAAAACTGTTTTTCAAAACATGGAATAGCAGGGGAAAGCACTTTTGTTTTCTTTCGCGATTATTTTGCTGTGTGACAAAGACTAGCATAAATACGGCTCTTTTCTTCCACTGGAAGATGTGGCAGCGTCTTTCCTGTGTGGTATAAATGACAGAATTCCACAAAGTGCATTGCTCGTTAGAAAACGAACGAACGAACAAACGAACGAACGTGTTTTATGAAGTGCTGGGGTGGGACCAAATTTGCAAGGAGGCATTCACCTTGTAATTCTCTATGCAGGAAAAACCCTGTACAAAAAAATTCTCTTCTGAATCAAACATTTTAAAATATGAATGCAAAGGTTTTTTTTCTTGCAGATGCATTTTTTGACTCAAATGTTGCTTTACCATGTCATGTGATATGCTGCTTCAGGACATGTTAAGAACAAATACTTTTGGGACCACTATAGAAAATTGCACATGAACATTTAACAGATGCAAAACCAGGGCAAATTTTACTCGGCTGCAAAACTTTATGGCACTTAATATCATTATCCTTTGTGAATCGGGCCTTTAGACAGGGCAGATAGCAGTTGTAAGTGATGCACAATCCACGTTGCTATCAGTGGCCACAATCCATTCCCCTTACTGTGTATTACATGTAGTAGAGATAACAAGGGTAAAAAGCTGTGGGGAGAAAGAGGGAGTGGTAGACGAATGCGCGGTTCACTACCCTTGAAGAAAGAGCCTAATCTTGGAGGAGGCCAGAGTTGGCCTAACATCACTTTTTCTGGCCAACCTCTTTTATTCTTCTTTTGCTCTACCACTCCAATATCCTTTTTTTCTCCACACACCATCTTCCCTCCCTCCCTTCCAGCTTCTTTTTTCTTCCTCCGTCCCTCCAGTTTCTCTAGATCGGCTCTCCTTCACCTGCTGCTTTATTGGTTTTCTTCATTATTTAATTGAGAATTGTTACAGAGATTGCTTGTCCCAGGTCACAACTAATCCACAAGTAGGTGTTCAGTTCAATGTTTTCTATTCATCCAGCAATCAGAAAAGGAAAAAAATCAATGTAAATAAACTATTTTTGAAATATTTAATAATTTAAAATATAAAATGCGGAGTGAATATGCGCTGCAATCAGAAACAATTTTAAAATGGGTCGCCAAATTTACTTGGGTGGCTGTTACTCTACCTGGGCGGCCCGCCAAAGTAAAGCCTGTGTGTGGGAAACACTGTACTAAAGCCTAAAGCCTAAAAGATGTTGTTTCGGTCTACACGCATATAAGTGATTTTAGTCATTTATTCGTATTATTAAAACAAAGATTAAAAAAAACACAGGCAATCACACTTAACACAAATTAAAAGCACATCCAATAAAACAACCAGAGACACAACCTAATTTAAAGTGGGTAGCAGTGACGTTTTTAATGAAATACTTGATGAAGAATGAATTATTCAATAAGGAAAGTAATTAGGTACGTTGCTTTGCTTTTCATTAATATAATCTATACAAACTCTGATATGTTGATTTCTCTCTTTCTCTGGTATGTCTCTCTTTTTTGCCATGTTGCTTTCTTAAACTCATCCTAGTTCCTTAAAACATATTGTACGAGTTAATTAACTGTGTTCCCGTCTCTTTTGTTTTTATTTTCTCTGTAGTTGCCCCTCGGGAGCCCTCAGTCACCTGTCGATCCAACACCTACCCTAAAGGCTTCTATTGCAGCTGGCACCAGATGCACCCGACATACATCCCCACTAACTTTGAAGTGGACGTACAGTAAGTGCATTTGTTTTGTGCACAAACACGGCCGCATGGGTGCAACTTTCCACCTCCATACTTTGGTATGGCATACAAAGAGCTGGCCTCCTTTGAGTGACACGAATTAAAAGGATAAGAAGTTATCAGTTATGGGAACATTGTGATAACAATGTTTAATGGGAAAAGACGCAATATCATGAATAGTCAGGACGGCCAAAACTATGTCCACAAAGGCCGTAGATGTAATAATTTTTTTAAATTTTCCTTTAAGGTGTCATTCTGAAAATTTAATTTAAAACTAGAACTGCGAGCAGTTGTAAACGGGGTCCAAGCCACCTGTCGCCAGTCGCCTCTTCGCCCGCTGAGGGCGCGAGTCGTCCAGGCCCGGCCGACGTCCCGCGTCAGGTCCCCGACGAGGTCTCGACGGGTCAGCTCGAACCGAGGCTAAACGGCGTGTTTGAAAATGCCATTGAAACGAATGGGCTTAGCGACGGGTTTGAGCTTTGATTACGGCGCCGCCTTTTGGCCGAATCGCACCAAATCGGTCAGCTGTCATCGGGGCCCCTCGGTGAAGAAGTGACCCAAATTTGGTGTCGATCGGAGCTGCGGTACTGGAGATATAAAATGCATGTAAGTGAATGGCAGTTTTTTTGATATATGCTGAACAGCGCCACCGTTTGGCCGATTGGCACCAAATTTGACACAGGCCTTCGGGAGGTCATGTCGGATAAGGTCCCCAAGTTTGGTGTTGATCGGCCATTCCAAACCTTGTGAAAAAGTGTGCTGGTTTGAAATCCCATTCATTTCAATGGGGCTTCTGACCGGTTTGAGCTTCGATTATAGCGCCACCTTTTGGCCGATCTGCACCAAATTTTTGTGGTATCATCAGGGGCCCATGGGTAACAATTGACCCAAGTTTGGTGTCAATCGGACTTGCGGTTATGGAGATATAAAATGAATGTAAGTCAATGGGGAAAAAAATTTCGTCTTTAAGCTGCAATAACAGCGCCACCTATGGGCACATTAGGGTCCCCTTTGGTGCCTGGCATCAGGGTACCAAGCCGAACAATTCGGCACTGGTTTCATGTCAATATGACTTGTGGTTATTGAGGAACTAATTTTCTGGATTAAAGAGCGCCACCTAGGGGCCAGCTGCACCAAATTTTGCACAGCCCCTCAGGGGCCCAGCCCAACTGAGTGGTCCAAGTTTGGTGTCGATCGGCCATTCTAATCCGAAGTTATGACCTCACTTCCTGTTAGTAGCGTTTTTTGCAAACGTTTGTTAGCGTATAATTGCGACAGTTTTTTTCGGATCAAAATTTCCTCTACAAACTTTGTAGAGCTTGGTCCAGAGATTATCCGTGCCAAGTTTCGTGTCGATCGGACTTGCGGTTTCGGAGGAGTTAATTAAAATAGGTTTTTCAGTTTTGGCGATGTAGCTCTCTAAAAGTTTAGGCGGAAATGGGCGTGGCCTATACCAGGAGATTCAGCTGGATCCCCCGAACGCGTGGATATAAGGTTTTTGATATACGACTTCGTAGTCGAGAGGTCCAAGCCCAAACGCGTTGACCTTGGTTACAGCGCCCCTAGCGGTGGAAGTGTGCGAATTTTTGCGCCTGAGTTACTCTTGGGGCTGTGAAGCTACGCTGAGAGTTTGCGCGTTTCTAGGAGTTACAGCGATCGCTGCAGTATGCGTTTATGCACGGAAGAAAAAAAATAATAACTAGAACTGCGAGCAGTTGTAAACGGGTCCAAGCCACCTGTACGCCAGTCGCCTCTTCGCCTGCGATGGCGCTGAAGTCGTCCAGGCCCGCCGACGTCCCAGCTAGACGTCCCGAAGTGAGGTCTCGGCGGGCCGCTCGAACCCAGGCTAAACGCGGCGTGTTTGAAAATGCCATTGAAACGAATGGGCTTGGCGACGGCGTTTGAGCTTCGATTACGGCGCCGCCTTTTGGCCGAATCGCACCAAATCGCTCAGCTGTCATCAGGGCCCCTCGGTGAAGAAGTGACCCAAATTTGGTGTCGATCGGAGCTGCAGTAGTGGAGATATAAAATGCATGTAAGTGAATGGGTGTTTTTTCAATATATGATGAACAGCGCCACAGTTTGGCCGATTGGCACCAAATTTGACACAGGCCTTCAGGAAGTGCAGCTGCATAAGGTCCCCAAGTTTGGTGTTGATCGGGCTTTCCAAGCCTGAGATATGTTATACTTTGTGTTTGTAGCGTTTTGGCAAAGATTTGTTAGCCTGTAATTCGGCCGTTTTGTGTCGGATCAAAATTCCCTCTACAAACTTTCTTCGGCTCGGTCCAGAGATGGTGTGTGCAAAGTTTCGTGTCGATCGGACTTGCGGCTTCGGAGGAGTTAACTAAAAAAGGTTTTCCAGTTTTCACAATTTAGCGAAATGAAAATGTAATTGGCCAGAGGCATGTTCTATATCATGGAAATGGGCAGCATCTCCCAAACACGTAGACATAAGATTTATGAATGTGCGATGTATTAGGCCGTAGTTATGAGGCAAAATGTGCTTTGGCTGAAATTCCCATTGAAATGAATGGGGCATTTGCGCTTAGATTACAGCGCCACCTTGAGGCCGAAGTTTACCAAATTTTTGTGGTGTCATCAGGGCCCCATCAGAAACAATTGACCCAAATTTGGTTAGAATCAGACTTGTGGTTATGGAGATATGAGATGAATGTAAGTCAATGGGATTTTTTTTGGGTAGCGCCAACTAGCGGCGAAATGAACCAAATTTTGCAGAGGCCTTCTAGGGGGCAGGGCAGATAAGGTCCTCAAGTTTTGTGTTGATCGGCCTTTCCAAGCCAGAGTTATGTTATACTTCGTGTTTTTAGCGTTTTCGCGAAATATTTGTTAGCCTGTAATTCGGCCTTTTTTTGTCGAATCAAAATTCCCTCTACAAACTTTCTTCGGCTTGGTCCAGAGATGCTCTGTGCAAAGTTTCGTGTCGATCGGACTTGCGGCTTCGGAGGAGTTAATTAAAATAGGTTTTCCAGTTTTTGCGATTTCGCCAAATGAAATCGTCATCGCACAGAGGCGTGTCCTATACCATCGGAATCGGCACCATCCCCCAAACACGTAGACATAAGAATTATGATTGTGCAATGTGTTAGGCCGTAGTTATGAGGCAAAATGTGCTTTGGTTGAAAATCCCATTGAAATGAATGGGACATTTGAGCTTAGATAACAGCGCCACCGTTAGGCCGAACTGCACCAAATTTTTATGATGTCATCAGGGGCCCATGGGTAACAATTGACCCAAATTTGGTTTGATTCGGATTTGTGGTTATGGAGATATAAATTGCATGTAAGTCAATGGGCAAAAATTTTTGGTCTGTAATCTGCAATAGCAGCGCCACCTATGGGCACATTAGGGTCCCCTTTGGTGCCTGGCATCAGGGGACCATGCTGAACAATTGGGCACTGGTGTCATGTCAATGTGACTTGTGGTTATAGAGGAACTAATTTTCTGGATTAAAGAGCGCCACCTAGGGGTGATTCGAACCAAATTTTGCAGAGTCCCTCAGGGACGCTTCCCTAATGACTGGTCCAAATTTGGTGTCGATCGGCCATTCCAATCCGAAGATATGACCTCACTTCCTGTTAGTAGCGTTTTTCGCAAACGTTTGTTAGCGTATAATTGCGACATTTTTTGTCGATATCAAAATTCCCTCTACAAACTTTGTAGAGCTCGGTCCAGAGATTATCCGTGCCAAGTTTCGTGGTCGATCGGACTTGGCGGCTTCGGAGGAGTTAATTAAAATAGGTTTTTCAGTTTTGCGACGTAGCTCGAAAAAAGTTTAGGCGGAAATGGGCGTGGCCTATACCAGGAGATTCAGCTCGATCCCCCGAACGCGTGGATATAAGGTTTTTGATATACGCCTTCGCAGTCGAGAGGTCCAAGCCCAAACGCGTTGACCTTGCTTACAGCGCCCCCTAGCGGTAGAAGTGTGCGAATTTTTGCGCCTGAGGTACTCTTGATGCTGCGAACCTACCTTGTGAGTTTCGCGTCCCTAGCAGTTACAGGGTATGCTGCAGTATGAGTTTTATGCACGGAAGAAAAAAAAAAAAAAAAATAGAATAATAATAAAAATCCGAGTATAAAACAATAGGGTTCCATGCCACTTGTGGTATGGCTCCGCGATGCCTGCCTGTCAACGCGGGTTCCATGCTCACTCGGGCTTGGACCCTAACTAGAACTGCGAGCAGTTGTAAACGGGGTCCAAGCCACCTGTCGCCAGTCGCCCCCCTCGCACTGCGGAGGGCGCGCGAGTCGTCCCGGGCCCGCCATGATTAATTGTGCCATAATCACGGGCCCCAGAGCCAAGACGGGGCCTGTGGAGCAGAAAAGACCATAGTTGTAAATGAAAGTGGCTTGCAGTTATGGAGATCTGAAATGAATGTAAGTCAATGGGAATTTTATTGGGTAGCGCCAACTAGCGGCTAACTGCACCAAATTTTGCACAGCCCTTCTAGGGGGCAGGGCAGATAAGGTCGTCAAGTTTTGTGTTGATCAGCCTTTCCAAGCCAGAGTTATGGTATACTTCGTGTTTTTAGCGTTTTCGCAAATATTTGTTAGCCTGTAATTCGGCCGGTTTTTGTCGAATCAAAATTCCCTCTACAAACTTTCTTCGGCTCGGTCCAGAGATGGTCTGTGCAAAGTTTCGTGTCGATCGGACTTGGGGCTTCGGAGGAGATGATTTTGGCCGGCTTGTCAGTTTTTGCGATTCTGCGCGAAAAGGTTGAGCGGACATGGGCGTGGCCTACCTCACGTGATTCAGCTCAATCCCCCGAACGCATAAACATAAGACTTATGAATGTGCGATGTAGTTGGCCTTAGTTATGAAGAAAAATGTACTTTGTTTGAAAATCCCATTGAAATGAATGTGGCCTTTGAGCTTCGATTACAGCGCCACCTTTTGTCCGAACTGCACCAAATATTTGTGGTGTCATCAGGGGCCCATGGGGAAGAATTGGCCCAAATTTGGTTTGATTCGGACTTGTGGTTCTGGAGATATAAAATGAATGTAAAGTCAATGGGAATTTTTTGAGTAGCGCCAACTAGCGGCGAATTGCACGAAATTTGGCACAGGCCCTCATGGGGTTCTCCTATATAAGGTACTGAAGTTTGGTGTTGATGGGCCACTGCTAACCTGAGATCTGACATCACTTCCTTTTATTAGCGTTTTGCAAACGTTTGTTAACGTATAATTGCGACATTTTTTGTCGTATCAAAATTCCCTCTACAAACTTTGTAGAGCTCGGTCCAGAGATTATCCGTGCCAAGTTTCGTGGTCGATCGGACTTGCGGCTTCGGAGGAGATGATTTTGGCCGGCATGTCAGTTTTCGCTGTAGCTCGAAAAAAGTTTAGGCGGAAATGGGCGTGGCCTATACCACGAGATTCAGCTTGATCCCCCGAACGCGTGGATATAAGGTTTGTGAATATGCGTGATTGTATGCGGGAGTGAGAGGGCAAAATGTCGAAAATCTTTGTTATAGCGCCCCCTAGTGGTAGAAGTGTGCGAATTTTTGCGCCTGAGGTACTCTTGGGCCTGTGAACCCACCCTGCGAGTTTCGCGTCCCTAGCATTTACGGGGTATGCTGCAGTATGAGTTTTATGCACGGAAGAAAAAAAAATAGAACTAGAATCTGGCGAAGCAGTTGTAAACGAGGTCCAAGCCACCCGTCAGCCAGTCAGCCTCACTGCCCAGCTGAGGTCGCGTGAAGTCGTCCCGAGCGCCTCTGCCGACGTCCAGCGTGAGGCCCCCGAAGCGAGGTCCCGACGGGTCAGCTCGAACCGAGGCTGAAACGCTAGCGTGTTTGAAAATGCCATTGAAACGAATGGGCTTAGCGACGGCGTTTGAGCTTCGATTACGGCGCCGCTTTTGGCGAATTGCACCAAATCGCTCAGCTGTCATCGGGGCCCTCGGTGAAGAAGTGACCCAAATTTGGTGTCATTCGAGTTGCGGTAGTGGATATATAAAATGCATGCAAGTGAATGGGAGTTATTTGATATGTGATGAACAGCGCCACCGTTTGGCCGATTGGCACCAAATTTGACACAGGCCTTCGGAGGTGAAGTCGGATAAGGTCCCCAAGTTTGGTGTTGATCGGGCATTCCAAACCTTCTGAAAATGTGTGCTGGTTTGAAATCCCATTCATTTCAATGGGGCTTCTGACCGGATTTGAGCTTGGATTACAGCGCCACCTTTTGGCCGAACTGCACCAAATTGTTATGGTATCATCAGGGCCCCATGGGGAACAAATGACCCAAATTTGGTGTCAATCGGACCGGCGGTTCTGGAGATATAAAATGCATGTATGTGAATGGGAGTTTTTTAAGATATGATGAAGAGCGCCACCGTTTGGCCGATTGACACAAAATTTTACACAGGCCTTCGGAAGTCCAGCCGCATAAGGTCCTCAAGTTTGGTGTTGATCGGGCATTCCAAACCTTATGAAAATGTGTGCTGGTTTGAAATCCCATTCATTTCAATGGGGCTTCTGACGGCATTTCAGCTTCGATTGTAGCGCCACCTTTAGGCCGAACTGCACCAAATTTTTGTGGTATCATCAGGGCCCCATGGGTAACAATTGACCCAAATTTGGTGTCAATCGGACCTAGGGTTCTGGAGATATAAAATGAATGTAAGTCAATGGGAAAATTTTTTTCGTCTTTAAGCTGCAATAACAGCGCCACCTATGGGCACATTAGGGTCCCCTTTGGTGCCTGGCATTAGGGGCCCATGCTGAATAATTCGGCACTGGTTTCATGTCAATGTGACTTGTGGTTATGGAGGAACAAATTTTCTGGATTAAAGAGCGCCACCTAGGGGCCAGCTGCACCAAACTTTGCACAGGCCCTCAGGGGCCCATCCCAAGTGAGTGGTCCAAGTTTGGTGTCGATCGGCCATTCCAATCCGAGTTATGCCCTCACTTCCTGTTAATAGCGTTTTTGCAAACGTTTGTTAGCGTATAATTGCGACAGTTTTTTCGGATCAAAATTTCTTACGTAAAATTTGTAGAGCTCGGTCCAGAGATTATCCGTGCCAAGTTTGGTGGCGATCGGACTTGCGGTTTCGGAGGAGATGATTTCGGACGGTGCTTCAGTTTTTCGCGATGTAGCTCTCTAAAAGTTTAGGCGGAAATGGGCGTGGCCTATACCAGGAGATTCAGCTCGACCCCTGAACGCGTGGATATAAGGTTTTGATATATTCCTTCGCAGTCGAGAGGTCCAAGCCAAAACGCGTTGACCTTGCGTATAGCGCCCCTAGCAGTAGAAGTGTGCGAATTTTTTGCGAAGTGCGGTCATGGCGGTGAGTTGGACCTACGTTGCGAGTGTCGCGTGTACACTCCTTACCATGCAGTCCCCAGTATGCGTTTTCTTCACGGAAGAATAAAATAATAATAACTAGAACTGCGAGCAGTTGTAAGCGGGGTCCAAGCCACCTGTCGCCAGTCGCCCCACCCGCTGAGCGCAGCTGAAGTCGTCCCGGCCCGCCGACGTCCAGCGTGAGGTCCCCGAGCGAGGTCTCGACGGGCGCTCGAACCGGCGAAATGCGGCGTGTTTGAAAATGCCATTGAAATGAATGGGCTTAGCCACAGCATTTGAGCTTCGATACGGCGCGCTTTTGGCGAATTGCACCAGATCGCTCAGCTGTCATCGGGCCCCTTGGTGAAGAAGTGACCCAAATTTGGTGTCGATCGAGCTGCGGTAGTGGAGATATAAAATGCATGTAAGTGAATGGGAGTTTTTTGATATATGATGAACAGCGCCACCGTTTGGCCGATTGAAGCACAAATTTGACACAGGCCTTCGGGAAGTCCAGCCGCATAAGGTCCCCAAGTTTGGTGTTGATCGGGCATTACAAACCTTGTGAAAATGTGTGCTGGTTTGAAATCCCATTCATTTCAATGGGGCTTCTGACGGCATTTCAGATTCGATTGCAGCACCATCTTTAGGCCGAATCTACACCAAATTTTTGTGGTGTCATCAGGGCCCCATGGGGAACAATTGACCCAAATTTGGTGTCAATCGGACCTGCGGTTCTGGAGATATAAAATGAATGTAAGTCAATGGGAAATTTTTTTTGTCTTTAAGCTACAATACCAGCGCCACCTATGGGCACATTAGGGTCCCCTTTGGTGCCTGGCATCAGGGGACCATGCTGAACAATTTGGCACTGGTTTCATGTCAATGTGACTTGTGGTTATGGAGGAACTAATTTTCTGGATTAAAGAGCGCCACCTAGGGGCCAGCAGCACCAAATTTTTCACAGGCCCTCAGGGGCCCATCCCAACTGAGTGGTCCAAGTTTGGTGTCGATCGGCCATTCCAAACCGAAGTTATGGCCTCACTTCCTGTTAGTAGCGTTTTTCGCAAATGTTTGTTATCGTATAATTGCGACATTTTTTGTCGGATCAAAATTTCTTACGTAAAATTTGTAGAGCTCGGTCCAGAGATTATCCGTGCCAAGTTTCGTGGCGATCGCACTTGCGGGTTCGGAGGAGTGCGTTCTAGGCGGTTTTTGAGTTTTCGCGATGTAGCTCGAAAAAAGTTTAGGCGGAAATGGGCGTGGCCTATACCAGGAGATTCAGCTCGATCCCCCGAACGCGTGGATATAAGGTTTTTGGTATACGCCTTCGTAGTCGAGAGGTCCAAGCCCAAACGCGTTGACCTTGCTTACAGCGCCCCCTAGCGGTAGAAGTGTGCGAATTTTTGCGCCTGAGTTACTCTTGGGCCTGCGAAGGTACCCTATGAGTTTCGCGTCCCTAGCAGTTACGGGGTATGCTGCAGTATGAGTTTTATACACGGAAGAAAAAGAATAATAATAATAATAAAAATCCTAACGAAAACAATAGGGTTCCCCGCCACTGTGGTAATCGGAACCGCTGCTGCTTTGCAAACGCTGGTTCCCAGCCCACTTCGGCTTGGACCCTAACTAGAACTGCGAAGCAGTTGTAAACGGGGTCCAAGCCCCCGTCGCTAAGTCGCCTTCAGCCCGCTGAGGCGCTGCTGAAGTCGTCCCGGCCCGCCGACGTCCCGCGTGAGGTCCCCGAGCGAGGTCTCGACGGGCCGCTCGAACCGAGGCTAAACGCTGCGTGTTCTGAAAATGCCATTGAAACGAATGGGCTTAGCGACGGGCGTTTGAGCTTCGATACGGCGCCGCTTTTGGCCGAATCGCACCAAATCGCTCAGCTGTCATCGGGGCCCCTCGGTGAAGAAGTGACCCAAATTTGGTGTCGATCGGAGCTGCGGTACTGGAGATATAAAATGCATGTAAGTGAATGGCAGTTTTTTGATATATGATGAACAGCGCCACCGTTTGGCCGATTGGCACCAAATGTGACACGGGCTTTCGGGAAGTCCAGCCGCATAAGGTCCCCTAAGTTTGGTGTTGATCGGCCTTTCCAAGCCTGAGATATGTTATACTTCCTTTTTTTTAGCGCTTGTGCAAAGATTTGTTAGCATGTAATCCG